>JARHVA010000861.1:2725000-3202500 GCA_037957365.1 Torreya grandis
TAATTTTATTCCTAATATTGAGCATGAAAAATCACAAATTTTAATAATTTTCAATATTATATATTTGAAATAGTTAATATAAATATTAGTTTAAGTTTGTTTCTTCCTAGTGTTTTCCAAAAATAGTAATTTTATATATTTAGTGATTGTTAATTACTTTATATCTTTAAATTTCTTTTGTACTATAGTTTTACATGTATAATCACATAATACATTTATGTGTTTATAAAAAATAGGGTAAACCACATACATACATGTTTTTATGCCAAAAATAAGGAAACACTATAAGAAATGATTATTTTCAAAATGGGAATCAAGGATTTAATTGGGAAGCGAATGCAAGGAAATAAAAAATAATGAAAACCTAGATACAACATGTAAAAGAGGTAAAATATAAAGATATAAATTCAATTAGGTAGTAATAAATATGCATCTAAACTAGGGGTTTCAACTAAGGGGTATCTAACTAAGGTTGTAATGACATGTAGATATAACATAAGTTGAATCAAGTATGGGAATATAACAACATGCTAATATATCATATGTATGTGTGTATGTTTATATATATATATATATATATATATATATATATATATATATATAATAAAAGAGAGTTTATGGATATGGATACTTACCTTGGGTTGACTTGTCAACATATAATATCCCCTTGGTTCAATTGGAACTTTGTGAAATATGTTATAGGTGAAGATCAAGATGTAAATAAGAATATATAAGTATCCTTAGTTAAGGAATCCAAAAAATAGGTGTACCTTATTTCATAACTTCTCTCTTTAATAATAAAAATACCTTATGTAAAGATATACCTACAAAAGTATAAGCTCGTATACCTTAAATCCCTTTCTTCTAATAAAGGAAGGTTTTCATGTACAAGTAGATCATAAAAGTTTTGTACATATATAAAAATGACACCTAATAACCCTACATATACAAATCAAACTCTTAAAAGTGACATATCAAATATGATAATGGACTTGATTCAGATTGATACAATACAAAGAAACAAAGTGTAAACAATACTATGTTGGCCAGGGTTGATACAATAGAAAGGCAAAAAATTATATCAATTGGGGTTGATAAGTTGCAAAGAGACCATATATAGTGTTGATAAATTTGGAAAGGGACAACATGTAGTAAAATGATGTGTTAGATATGGTTGATATAGTATAAAGTATAGGGAATGTTTTAGAACTAACATGGCAAGGATGAATTAGTTAGTAAAATCATAGAACTAGTTGTAAGAGATACAAATAAGGGGAAATAACACCAAAGTTGGATATATTAATAATATATAATGATAACAAGTGAATATATTTAAATAGGTGATCATATAGGAATATATCATAAAGTATCATGATCTGACCTACCCCTATGATGGTTCACCATTTAAGACGTGCACTCAAGGAGATTGATGCCTTGATGAATTTTTTAAAAATATATGGTGTATACATATACCCCACCGAAATCTCATCATGTGTCAAAATAGTGTAACATAGGATGGTGGATTTGGAAAGAAACATATAAACACAAAAGATAGAAATAAGTGTTATAATAAATATTAATAAATGAGATAAATGAAAGTAAATAAATAATTGTAGACACCCTAATTTGGTCAAGAAAACCAAGTATTATGTATTTTTTGGTTCTTTCACAAGAAGTTATTATTTATGAATGAGAGGATCATTCACATAGTAACTTTGGTATTTTAATCCTTATTATGACATATTTTATGTACTTTTACACCCTCAATATTTTCATGTCATCCCTTTTGCAGTCATAAGGGCCCATGGCTTGTTTGTCCCAGTCATAACCCAATTTTATTCACACAAGAATATATCATGATCTTGGACATAAGTGTATCATTCTATTGTACACCTCATCTCTATTATCTAACGGTCATATTTTTAACTTTTTTAGGTCTTTACCCGCATTTGGATCTCTTCTTATGATTTTATCTATCCTTTTACCTTGTCATCTTGTGAATAAGTCTCTCACATTCAAAATAAATATCCTTATATAAAAATAACTTCATAAGGCATTATAGATATAAAAATTACTACTTTGGCACATAATTACATAAAATCAATTAATAGTATAACTCAACACTCTGCATAATTACTTAGATCACACACAGATCTACACACTTGATCAAATAAGTACCTAAGTAAAAGTCATTATTTCATACCTTGAACATTGATTATGAATGTTACCTAAGGGATAACTACATTCAATCTGAGACCCCTACCATTGGGGTTTATTTAACCAATATCCATAATAATAGGGGTTCTAGGTTATTCAATTGTAACATCTCATAACCCACCTCTTCCCCTTTTATATTTGATTCCATTGTGATTTCATGTGTTCAAGTATTCATTAAGGTTTTGAATAAATAACAACCAAAATGTGACACATAAAGATGATATAAAGTTATTGAGGACACATATAGGACCCGTGACACCTCTCACAACATACCTAGAAGTTTTAGGGCCCATGTTCATAAAATGACACTAACATAGTGCCTCTACAAATAGTGCACTATACTACTATCCAATTAACTAAATTATTGACCTAAAGTAAGTGGGACTCCATTTTCTGAATGAAAGGACTCCATACTCTTCCTTTGACCTATTCTAACACTACTATCACCCAATGATGCACATTTCATTCTAGATAAGTATACTTTCTCCTTTTCATTATTACTTAGGGTAAATTGATTAAATTAGAGATTGATGCCTTGATGACTTTTAAAAAAATATATGGTGTATACATATACCCCACCTAAAGCTCATTATGTGTCAAAATATTGTAACATAGGATGGTGGTTTTGGAAATAAACATATAAACACAAAAGATAAAAATAAGCGTTATAATAAATATTAATAAATGAGATAAATGAAAGTAAATAAATAACTGTAGACACCCTAATTTGGTCAATCAAACACAAGTATTATGTCTTTTGTGGTTCTTTCACAAAAAGTTCTTATTGATGAATGAGAGTATCATTCACATAGTAACTTTATTATTTTTATCCTTATTATGACTTATTTTATGTACTTTTACACCCTCGATATTTTCATGTCTTCCCTTTTGTAGTCATAGGGGCCCATGGCTTGTTTGTCCTAGTCATAACCCAATTTAATGCACACAAGAATATATCATGATCTTGGACATGAGTGCATCGTGTTATTGTTTGCCTCATATCTATTTTCAAATGGTCATGTTTTTAACTTTTTTTAGGTCTTTACCCTCATTTGGATCTCTTATGATTTTATTTATCAATCTTTTTACCTTGTCAACTTGTGAATAAGTGTCTCACATTCTAAATAAATATCCTTATATATAAATAACTTCATAAGGAATTATACATATAAAACTTACTACTTTGGCACATAATTACATAAAATCAATCAATAGTATAACTCAACACTCTACATAACTACTTAGAATCACACATAGATCTACACACTTGATCAAATAAGGACCTACGTGAAAGTCATTCTTGCATACCTTGAACATTGATTATGCATGTTACCTAAGGGATAACTACATTTGATTTGAGACCCTTGCCATCAGGGTTTATTTAGGAAATATACATAATAATAGGGGTTCTAGGTTATTCAATTTTAACATCCTATAACCCACCTCTTCCTCTTCTATATTTGATTCCATTATGATTTCATGTGTTCAAGTATTCATTAAGATTTTGAATAAATAACAACCAAAATGTGACACACAAAGATGATACAAAGTTATTGAGGACACATATAGGACCCAAGAAACCTCTCAAAACATACCTAGAAGTTTTAAGGCCCCTATCCATAAATGACACTAGCGTATTGCCTTTGCCAATAGTGTACTATACTACTATCCAATTAACTAAATTATTAACCTGAAGTAAGTGGGACTCTAGTTTGTGAATGAAAGGACTCCATACTCTTCCTTTGACCTATTATAACACTACTATCACCCAATGATGCACATTTCACTCTAGATAAGTGGACTTTCTCCTTTACATTATTACTTAGGGTAAATTGATTAAATTAGTCATTTACAATGTTTATTTATATTTACCATTTTACTCCATTTTTTTAATAATATAGGATTTAGACATATTAAGTCCTAAAAAGTTAAATCATTTGGTGAACCTGACTTACTTTGAATATTTATGAACCTTAATTCTCTCCTAGGGTTTGCTTTCTCCAGTCTTGTGTAATAAATTAAGGTTTATAAAATCTTGATTTTTCCTAATTTTTTCACATCCTAATTGATCCATATCAATCCTCTATTATGGTTTTAATTTATTCAATATTTTACAATTTTGTCTAAAAAACATTCAAGCCCTAGATCTGCATACCAGGTGCTCACCCATCTAAATATTAGTCCTTAGGGTTTCAAGTCAATTTTTGATTTTCTATAATTTGGGATAAATGTTTAGCATATTTTAAAATATATTTATGTTGGATTATCTTCTACCCATTTTTTCTTATTATTCTTTTTTTACATTCCTTTTTGTTGTAAGTTTAAGATGACCCGTAGGGAACTTCTTCCTCCTCACCTAGTTGATCAATTTTTAAACTTTTTGGATAATTATACAAAGGAATGGACCAATTTTAAAAATTATACACTAGCACATGATAATGAACATGATTAAATTTATAAGTATGATTATGATTACTATTTTAATTATGTATATGGTGATTACTATGAGAATGATAATGAGGACAGAGTAGATGTATATTCTCCTCATTCTCTCTCTTCACCTTTCTCAATCCAATTCATAAAAATCATGTAAATTGATATTTCACCTTTTATAGATTCAAAAACTAAAGTAGATGATATTATGTTGTCACCTTGTTTTACCTATAAATCTCAACATATTGATTATATGTAAAATATATATAATTCAAATCTCTCTAACCCTTCTCCTACATATCATAATGTGCCAAATGAAAATATGATTATTGTTTATTCTACCCTTGAATCCATTATTGAAAATATTGATAACATGTGCATTCAACTCATATCTAGAAGATACACCTAGAATTATACCTATGCATGATGATATGTTTCATAGTGGTAAAAAAGTTAAAATGTTCTACTCTTTATCTTATTGAGCATGAAAATGACAATTATTGTGCCCTTAACTCTACAAGTGAAATAAATTAGTATTTTTATGAAACTTGGAATAACAATGATTACTATGACTTTATTGAAGAATAAATGGAGTCTATTCCTCTCTCTACTTCACCCATCTCTCATGTCGAAATTGTTTTCTTATTAAATACTAATTCAAACAATAATATGTCTTTAGATAAAAATCTAAAAACTTATACTCATGTTCATAGTTTACATTACTTACATTCACATGATAATAATGTGTCTTATACTTTATTAGTATGTGATACTTCTTTACAAAATAAAAAAATAAGAGATACCAATGAATTTCCTCCACCCTTATTACTACAATAGAAATTGCTCCTCATTATAACCTCCATGAGGGTGATAACCAATTTAACTCTCATTAGGCCCAGGTTATCACCCCTCCAAAGGTTATGGTGAGCCAAATCAATATCTCTAATAATGTTCCAAAAAATAATGTACTAATGGATAAAATTAATAATACGATTTAGTGTTTAAATGAACCTCTTAATGATGTTAACATATCTTATTAAGAGTCAATCCCCTTGATGTATGTCATGGTGAATTTACAACAATAAGTACATCATCTCCCCTTGGAAAGTAAAGCATACAAATCTTGGGTTGATTGTAATGCTATCCATGGAAATACAATTTCATGCACAACTGTCAATACAACATTACCAAAGAAGTTTTAGATACTAACATTACCTAACATAAATGGACATGAAGATCCATAATTGCATCTCAAAGCCTATAGAAAGGCTATGGCTCATACCACTAACAATTTGATTCTCTTACAATTATTTACTATAAGTCGAGAGGATGGGGCATTAAATTGGTTCCATCATTCACTCCCAAGTGGTTCACTACATACATATGATGACTTATAAGAATTATTTATCATGCATTATATTCATAATAAGGGACCTTGAGTCACATATGAGAGGTTACCTTCACTACACCATGGTAAGTCATAACTAGTAAGTGATTAAATTATATGATTAAAATCATGTATGTGATAGTTGATCTACCAATTGATAGATTTTGAGGTATAATAATCTTTTATAAATGCCTCATATTTTCTCTTAAGGATAAGTTTTTATATGAGACATCAAGATAATTTATGCATCTATGCCATACAATTATCACATAAAAAAAGAATATGGGACTAGTTGACACATATTTAGAGGCAGATTTTGATTTATATATCTCATAAACACAATCATCTAATATGGTCTAAACACTTAATCCACCTATGCCTAAGGAAAAAGTGGAACCAATACCACTAATCAAGGTTTTCAATAAAGGCAAAGAGACACTTCATAGATCAACTCCCATAGTGAGTAGAACACATGAAACCAAAAGAGGGGACATGCAATTTTAAAACAAAGATATGCCTCATGATATGTTATTTATAATCTTATATAGGAGGATGATCACACTTCATCCTACTCATCATAATCTAACACATTATTTTCATAGAATAAGAAATAAACCATATTTTAATTATCATCAAATAAATGGACATTGGGATAATAATTTTTGTGAACTAAGAGATCACATTAACTACTATGTCGATAAAGGCATTATAAAATTCACATAGGGGATATCAAAATATCCATCTCCACATTTTCCTAGGTTACATTCCTTTATGACTAAGTTATCCTAGGATGTTCCTTTCAAGGATAAATTGGTTACTCATCATATGAGCCATGTAGTTTATAGGACACCTACTTATGTGATATCTCATGCGTCACAGAGTTAAAATAAATTGAAACTAGTTTAAATATATCAACCTAATTATAAAAACATAAGGATAAAATGGAAAACAACTCAACCACCAATTTTAATACAACAACCAATTAAGATATTTGTAAGAGATAATAGACACCAAATTATAGTTTTAGTATCATAGTAAAATAAATTTATTTTATATAGAATCTATAAATCTATCTACCACTAGTGAACTAAGATCAATACTAGTTATTGAGGCTATTTATACACCTACACAACATGAGTAGTATGACCACTTGTTTACTCTTCTAGCAAGATTCAGATAGTGCATGTCACAATCATATGATCAACATTAACATATAATACAATACTTCCATGTCTAAAATACTAAAAACTAACATTTTCAACACAATATCAATATCTACTCAACATATAGATGGAAATAAAATAAATTATTTTTATCTAATCAATTATACAAATTTTTATGCCAACACATAAGAAAATAGCATAATCATAATATCTAATCAAATAAATAATTCCATAATCAAATTACCAAATAACATGATGCCCATATATCAAAAAATTCAAAGTGTGAGTGTGTGTGTGTGTGTGTGTGTGTGTGTGTGTGTGTGTGTGTGTGTGTGTGTGTGTGTGTGTGTGTGAGAGAGAGAGAGAGAGAGAGAGAGAGAGAGAGAGAGAGAGAGAGAGAGAGAGAGAGAGCTCAGTCACCAAGACCCATCTCATCACCCTCACTCTCATATCCATACCCATTTAAACTTGATGAACTTGCATCCCCTCTAGACCTAAATTTAAACATGTACCTATGCTCTCTCTCTCTCTCTCTCTCTCTCTCTCTCTCTCTCTCTCTCTCTCACATAACACTTCCATTTTATCCACAACTTTTGTATGGTCACATTAAATATGAATATAATCATCCACTATCCTACTAGCTCCCCCACCAAGACCATCAGGTGAGGCATAACTCACCTCTACAACTCTACATGAACCTCATCTCTATCTATTATTTCTTACTTATATGTTGTGGTGGAAAAAAACACTCAATAAAATAGTTGTGAATGGATACCTTCCACTTCCATAACTTGTTCCACCATCCCATTATCTATAGCATCATCGATAATCTATCATGTAAGCACTTATAATAACACCTTAATAATAGTCTCCTAATACTCATCATATCTTACACCTAAACATACAAACATAATACATTAATTATCTAATTTATAATCCAATAATAAACAAACCAAGCATAGAAATCTATAATAACAAACATAAATTCAACTTCTCAATGGGTTATGGATCTAGCACACCTCCATAATGGCCCCATCCCCTAAAAATAATGGCATCCATCTATGTCATCCTGACCATAGTATGTAGGAATATATGACTCCCACATCATATACATTATGTATATCTAGCACCAAATATATATTTATCATTGTAATTAGAGCCAACTCAATCACTATAGGTATAACTTTGCTACTTGGTCTCACCACAACCTGAGTTCTCCTCACCCACACCCATGGTGCAGGATGTAAATCCTATACCACACCAAATTATAACATAAATCACTCATATTATAATTTCTTAAACACAATATTAAACCAATTATTAAACTAACATATCACCCAGATATGTCTCAACTTAACACCATCCTTGGGCCACCCCTAAAATCCCCTATAGGGTCTCTAAATGATATATTGAGTTGTAACTTGATCCAATACCTATCAATAGTGCATCATGATTATTGACCACATGGAGGTTTTAATTTTTCACCTCTCTACAAATAAATGTGGGTGTGACCAATATATATTTGGAAAACCCTCTAATCTATATACCACAATATGCTCATAATCCCAATAATGTAACAATGTTGATGACCCAACCCACCATTGCATAACTCCTGAGTAAAATGGTATAAATATTAATACAAGTGGGTTGAAATGATGTGCCACCATTAGTATATAATCATATGCTCATACATATCCTAAAAAGTGTTATGCATCATGTATTCAATGAATACATTGCTACTATCAATAACAAAAAAAGAAGCCAGTAACACTACCAAAAACTTTTACAACCATAGAACATTAACCCTAATAATAATAGACAATAAAAAATAATTGATATTGAATTAGTGACGTGTCCCTATAGGAATGTTCATAAAATACCTTGAGGCTTGATCTATTTCTCTCTATCCACATGCATCCTGAAATACCACTAGTTGACCAGTAATAAGTATCCTCAGTATCCTATACATATCCTCCAAAGTAAAATCCTCTCTTTTATAGGTAACAAAAAGGTATATGTATTAGAATTCAACTTCTCAAAAAAATTTATCATCATGTGATAGTCCTATGGCATAGGTTATAATGATGTCATATACCCCAATATAACCTTATCTACTACTTCTCTCTCATCATCTATCAAGGGCAACCCACATAAACACTCTATCATCTGACCACTCTAGAACTCCCTCATGCATAATTAACCTATAAAATACCCAAAATATGATTTTATAATCTCCATATATCAAGTATATATGCTAAAATAATCATTAAATACAACTTCAAATTAAAAATTTCACTATTTTAGTCTACAAGATAGTAGCACTGCAGAATGGACTAAAGCATTAGACAATAGCATGGTAGCATAGGAAAATATAAATGTCCTTAGGAAGATATCATGACTCACCTAAAAATACCTAACCTATCATGTTTTACATGAAAAATAATGAAAAATTTAAGCAAAACACCCAAATACATGAAAAATAGGTAAAATCCTTACCACTACAACCTCCTCACTAGCCTAGATCAGTGCCTCCACATCCTTGTAGAGGCTCATGTTCACACCTAATGTCCTCAACATATTATATTGGATCAGATAAATAATTAATATAAATCTCAAAGTTAAAATGATTTTAAAATAAATTCATTAAACCTATTTAAACCACGTTATATAAAGTTCTACCTACCTAAAGTTGGCTCTGCATGTAAATTTCTCTAACTATTACTAAGATATTTCAATTGTAATATCTCAATAATTTTGGATCCAATTTATGATACATTTATTGTGTGTATAACTCAATTATGATATCCCCCATACCATATTGGTTACATTTCTATCCTAATCAATTTGACTCTACAAACACCAAAATTCACATCTCCTTAACAAACTCGATATACATCATAGGTCTATCTTAGTCTCCATTTATAAGAAACCCTTATATCATTATCAATAAAATCAATTTCATACCATCCTATCAATGTTAACTACCCACTAACATACCTTCTGATATCACTTTTGGTTTGATATCCTTACCATAGTTTTGACTCTCTCACAAAAATGGGGGCATGTATACAATATTCACACTAATACAAATTTACACAAATATGTAGGCTCAAGTATATAGACACATAGTTTGATTCATATTTATTGGTTCAATTATTTAGATACTTAGGATTAGATAAATTGATTTATTCATTTACTTAAATACTTAAGCTTAGATATATAGACACATAGTTTGACTCATATTTCCCAATTCAATGATTTAGATACTTAGATACTTGGGCTTAGATATATAGTTACACAGGTTTAATTAGATACATAATTTCTCTACTTAGATATATAGTTGCATATATTTACTTAGATACTCAAGTTTAGACATATAGTTACATAGGTTTATTTAGATACATAATTTCTATATTCAGATATATATTTGCACATATTTACTTAGATACTTAGGCTCATATACAAAGGTTTATTTTGATACATAATTTTTCTATTCTAACACTCAGATATACATATACATAGTTTGACTCAAATTTCCATGGTTACATAGGGTTTGAAATATATTATTCCATATTCTCAAGTTTTAAGTAGGATTTTGATATAGTTCTAGACTCATGTTATGACTATGGGGGCATATACATGGTACACCGTGTATACATAAAATATTTTTAAAATTCATTGATTATTGATTTTTCTCTCTTGTAGGAACCTATTGATTATTAATATATTTGAGTGCACACCTTAAGAGTTACACTATAAAAGGGGTGGGTAACCCATTGGTGTTAGTTAAGATTATTGTTCCCTATACCACCACTTAAAACCAACATAAGTCTCTCATATACATTTCCCTAAGATTTGGCACCTCCCTTACACACTCAAATCAATTCACCACATAAAATATCCCCTACCTAATATAAAACATATTTTACCATCCTATGAACATAGTCAAATAGGCTGACCCTATTCTATGAATTGAGCATGTTATAGGACTAAGTCGGCCCAGCTGACTTAGTCTACAACCTAACTACTTTATTTCATAAACAACTAGGTTGACTATGTCAGCTAAAAATTTAGAAGGGTTTAGGGTTAGATCCATATATATAAACACATCCTTCACCCCATTATCAAATATAAAGATAGAGATAATCATTTATTTGTAATTTTTTACAATCTACTCTTCCACCATTCTAGTTTAGGAGTCATTGGTTAGGGTTTACACTTGGAGAGAAGAATCTTGTCTTGTGTAAATGTTTTGGATGCATAGGATAAGTCTTATATCCTAGATCTAACATATATTTTTGGTCATTATAAACCAAAAAAACCTTTTACAAATAACCATTGAACAAAGGAGATATTGAGCCTTGATGGATTCATCTTCAAGGTAAATATTCCTAATTCTTACTCTCCATTTCAGTAGATAGAATTACATAAGTAATGGATTTTGAATGTATTTCTCTTTTCATGCTTAGGATTACCTCTAATTGACTTGAGTATATTTCTTCTTTGTATTTTTATTTTTATTTTTATTATCCTCCATTTGTGTCACAAGCTTTGGTGAGCACTAGGTTAGATTTACTTTACTTTGTTAGAAAACATAGGACCTAGCTAGAATTATTATGTGGTGTTTCTCCAATAGAGGCTTTGGAACCCAATATAGTGATATTGTGTGGTAATATACCCATTATTTAGGTCTATTAGATCCATATTGGTCATGATCTTGATTGTCTAAATATATTAACAAATAGAAGTGATAGTGTGATTTGTCTTCTCTGAGCTAGGTTTGATTTGTAAATCAACTTCAATTACCATTGTATACATTTGGTGAGCCCAACATGAAATAAAATTTTTAGGTTTTATATCATGATTTCATTTATCACCATTTATTAATTATTTCATTTTTAAATCACTAGATTGAATCTATCAACTCAATCTAACACTCTATGTATAGGTTTAACACAATGTCAATTCGATCGACTATGTTTGGCTTTGTGTAGGTCATCATCAACTACAAGTAACTAGATAGATCCAATCGCCTCAGTCCCTTTCTTCATATATAGGTTTTAAAAATCATTTGATCTAGTAAATTCTATTAGTAGGTCTAAAATGTCCATCTAGATGGTATAGTATAAAAAAATAAATTCAATGTCATTAAACCCATCAGTTTCATTCTCACCAACTCAATCATTTATTTTATTCATTATAGTCCTATTTTTCATAGTTTTCAATCTATAAAATTGTAACCCTATAGTTAACTAAGTCAACTAGATTGACTTATTTTTGTAGTTACTTTTAGACCATGAGACTTAGTCTCGTTACTCAAATATGTTTCTCTGTCCTTTGCTTCAACAAATAGAATTGACCCAGTTAATTGTGTTTTACACTATCTAAATAGTTGGTTGATCCAATCAACCCTATACTCTTCAATAAAATTAATTAACTCATATTGATAGTAATTAACTCATTTTTTGATTGTTTGGTTAGAGTAACACACATGACTAAATAGGAAGGTTCAATTTATCAATTTAGTCACACTACTTTTATTTTATTTCACACACTTATAAAATACATAATATAAAAAAGATGAAAACAATTATACTCAAGGTATACCTATTTGGATTTCATCACCAAGGGGGAAGCTGACTTGGTTTCCTGGCTGAGAATAAATACATGGTTAATAGTATTTATTGGTAAATCACTTGACACTCTTATCTCTATGGGATTGTGAAGTGAGGGGATGGGCCCCATAACAATATATTATCATCACCAATATAGACTCATTTTATCCTTAACAACCTAAAACCATCTTTATCTTACCTTTCTAGTTCCTTTTTAAATCTAATGCCCTATCACATTTATTTTAAAAGTTATAATATGAAACATTCAAGAAAGATCGCATAGATTAGCATTTATATTTTTGATGCTTACTATTTGTTGATTATATGTTTTATTGTAAAACTTGTATTTTCCAACATTGGTACAAGGTTTGTGCTATGTATTATAACTATATCAATTAATTTGGCCTAGTTGTCTATGTGTTCATTTCGATTTATTTGATAAATAGCACTAGATCATCCAGAGTCATAACCATCAAAACCTATCTTTAAATGTAGAGCATAATTGACCCACTTGACTATGTCTCCTATAGTTTTACCTACTATAGGACATAGTCATCATATGTGACCCAATCTCTCACAAGATGGTATGTTTTCCTCCTCATAGAACATAATCATTTTGTTTGACCTAGTCTCTCACAAATTGGTCTCTAATGTTTTCCCACATAATAAAATCGACCCACTCAACTATTTACTTTACTAGACATATTTTTAATCTTCCTTATGAACTAAGTCAACCTAGTTGATCTTGTACCACTTAGCCAACTTAGCTCTGTATCCTGAAACCCTACTTAGCCAATCTAATTTTATATCTAATAAACTTTGCTCCTATTTTTCACCTTTTATCATCATCCTTAGATCCGCATTCCAATCATCATAAAATCCATATGTCAACTCAAGGATTTAGTCAATTCTCTAGTAAAATAATTTAAACACAATGATCTTCCTAAAAAATTTCTTAATCACTTTGTCAATGTTAAACAATCATCTTTTGAATCAACACATGACTTCATTAAACAATGAAAATATTTGGCTCATAAAGTAGATCATAACATAATTGATGATAACTTAGTTAAACTATTTATAAGTGCCTTAACACCTTCCATTAAATATAAGGTTCAAAAATTTTCTCCACAAACTTTAAATGATGCAGGTGATAAAGCTAAATGACAAGACTTTCTTATGAAAAATTTTGAGCCCAACCATAAGTCCATCAAGGGATCTTTCCAAAACTCAACTAATTCAATTACTATCAATCTTCCTCAAATAAAAATAGGAGTAATCAAAGTTGATAACCCCAAGATTCCCATGCACCATTAATAGTTTACCAATTGAAGCAATTATTAACTCCTTCTAAACCTTTCACCTACACTAATAATCCACCTGCATGGTATGATCCTAAAAATTTTTGTTGGTTTCTATATACACCCTAAATTGGTCAATAAACCACACATATCATGTCTTTTCACAATCCTTTTCATAGGAGAATCTGATTGGAGAATATGAGCCTTTTTTGTACTAGCCATGTCTTTTTTTTTTCTTGTCTTGGTCTTGTTTCTTTCTTTTATCACCTCTTTATCATCTTAGTCAACTATGTTATACCCCTAGATACTCCTACACATAGCTTGTCTCAGTCTTAGCCTATTTTTTTGAGTCCCAAACAACAAAATACTATAGGACTACAACACTCAATGCTCTTATCCTACTTGGGATTACTATCCACTGGTCATTTTTTAATGCTTAATGGGTCCCTAACCATTCTTAGACCCTCCTTTAAGTTTTTTTTACCTTTTCGATGATAGATAGTGTGAATAAACTCCCAAATTCAAAATAAAGAGTCTCTTATATAAATGAAATCACAAAGAATTTTATATTTATCACTTACTACTCTGACACAGTAAATAATTAAAATTAGTCAATAGAATAGCTCAGCATTCTACATCACACATAGATTTTCATGCTTGATCAAGGAAGGGATTAGGTAAAACTTCATTCTTACATCTACCATACACACTAATTATGCATGTTCTCTAAGGGAGAACTACATTTGATCTGAGACCCTAGATTGAGGGTTAATGTAGTCAACAATAAAGATAATAGGGGTTCTAGATCATGTGATCATACTTCCCCTAACCCAAATTTTCCCCCTTTTTATTTTGATGTGTTTGTTATTTCATGTGTGTAGGTAGAACTAAGGTTTTGAATATTAAATTATCTCTACAGTGAACTCCATCAACATTCAAAACCCAATATTTCATAAGCAAGTTCACACAAGAATAATGCAAAGAACCCAAAAAATTTAAGTTTTTATGACTAATTTAGATAATAGTGATAGGACTAGACTATAATGTCAGACACCAAAGTGTCTTATTTTTTGTGCTCTTATCCTTTCACTAAATGAAATCTAAATTCAAGGTTTGGCATCTTCCTATTCTACACAGTAGTTTTCAACCTTTGAAATAATCATCTCAACCTATTTTTCTAGATAAGTCATTTATCTTCCCAATGTAGCTAATTTGATAAAATTAATATAAATATACTTTTTAATACATTTTATTATATTTCATCCCTTAATCCAAACCCTTTATTTTTTAGGAGCTAAACCCTAGTTTTCCAAAAATAATAAAATATTTGGTGAACCTGACTTACTTCGAACAAATTTCAAACTCTAGGTACCCTTATGGTTTTTCCTTCATACTTTTGTGCAAAAATTCAATTTCAAATTTTTGATTTTTTTATAAATTTTGTGCATTTATTTTATTCGAATTTATTTTAGAATTTAAATTATTTCAATAATTTTCAAAAATTTGAAAACCCAACCCAAAACCCTAGATATCCAAACTGGGTCTCAAACCCCAAGCCTTCCTCCCTTACAATTTTTAGATAAAAATTTTGGATTTTTTGCAAATTATTTGGAGTGTCAAAAATAATTTCAAAATATCTATGTTATTATTTATTTTCACATTTATTTTCTTAATAGTACTTTTACATATGCTCTTTGGTGAAATCAATAAAATGGCCAGTAAGACACTTCTTCCCTCTCATCCTATATATAAATTTTTAATTTTTTCACATAATTATGATAATGAATGGACAAATTTGCAAAATTACACATTATCCAAAAATGAGGAAAATTATTTCATTTACAATAAATATAATTACTATTATTGTAATGTAGAATATGATGATGCACATGAAAGCAATAGTGAAGAAAAAATAGATGCATCTTCTTCTCTTAAACCTATCTCTTTTCTTCCCTCTTCTAAATAAAATAATTTTGATAAATGGGAAAGTTAATTTTCACCTCAATATCCTAGGCACAATATATAAAATTAATAAATTATTCATGTATTTCCAAGTGAGCCTCTCATTGGTGATAATTTGCTTGCATTTGAACCTAGTCTCTCTCTCTCTTTTTCTACTTCTATGTTCAAATTATAACAATATAAATTCAATAAAATCAAATTTTCAATGCATAATTTAAATGATCCATCTCATGCTCTTAAATCTACTTTGTCATCTCAAATAATGGTAAAAGAATGTCTAAATGATAACTCTCTTACTCTTACTCCTCACATTGCAAATGAAAATAATGCATGCACTCCATTCAAGGATAACATAGATGCACATAGTATTCTAATTTCACATGATAATTTATTGAATATTATAAAATAATTAACATCTTCTCTTACCCTTCTCCCTATTAATAATGGAAGTGATAATGAGTATGATAGTGAATATGCAAATGAATATGAAAATGAGACTGAATATGAAAGTGATACTTCTACTTCTCCTCTTTGAAATGAACAAAATTTGATTGTGATAATGCATGGAATAATGGGTATTATTATGCATATAGTGAAGAATAAAATGCATCTCATGCTTCTAACTCTCTCTTATTCTTTCTATCAAACATAATTCATTACAAAATCTTGCTTCTACTTCTATTCATGATTATATTTCAAATGATGCACATATCAATGATAACATAACATATTCTATTCAATTATAATGTGATTCACTAAATACTAAAGATACCAATGAATCTCCTAAGCCACCCCCTACTACAGTAGCACCCATTTCTCACTCTTCACCCAAAGAGAATCGTATCCCACATCCCTCTACTATGGTCCAAGTTACCATTATTCCAAAGGTTTAAGTGAGCACACCCCCTCTCTATGATCTAATTTCTAAATGTAGCATTCTCATGGCTAAAATAAATGATAAAATTAAATGATTAAATGAAATAAATAAAGATATTAATATACCATCCCAAGAGATTATTTCTTTGATGCATGTAGTTGGTGAATTGCAACACCAAGTACATCTTCATACACTGGAAAATAAATATTATAAGTCTTGGATAGATGCCAATGACTTACATGGTAACCCTCTTCTAAAAACATTTGTCAAAGATTCATTGACAAAGCATTTCTAGATACCATAATTGCCTCAATTTGATGGAATTATAGATCCATTCATATACCTTAAATCCTTTCGAAAGGCTTTTCCATCTCATTTGAGTCCTTTAATCCTATTTAAGTTATTCTAGTAGACATTAGTGGGTAATGCACAAAATTGGTTCTTTCATCTAATCCCTATTGGTTCCTTGCATACATATGATGAATTATAAAAGGAATTTCTCATATATTATATAGAAAACATGGGACCTCATGTTACATATGAGAAACTTGCTGCATTGAATCAAAATACTTCAGAGCTAGTTAGTGATTATCTTACAATTCAAGACTCATATGTTAAGATTGATCTAAAAACTAAAAAATTTAGAGGTTCAACATATCTTTATTAAGGGGCTTCACCAACCTCTCCTAAAACATATATTATATTAGATAGAGTCCTCTTTCATGGAATTATGTTATACAGTTTTATCCTTGGAGAATAAATTGGAATTGATTAAGCTAGATTCAGTTGATCAGATTTCTCTAGATTTCATATCATTACCTCCATCTATATAACCTATCACTTAGCATCCACTATTTATAAAATAAGATAGGAGACCACATCTGGAAAATTAACTAGTTAAGAATAGAGAACCAGTTTCTAGAGCACCACCTACAGTATGCACTACAAAGAATAATACTAGGGCACCACTACAATTTGATTTAGAGCAGGATAACCCATATGTCATATTATTAGCACTATTATATAGGAGGTTAATCACATTTATGTCTACTCATTGATGAGATCCACATCTCTTATATAGATAGCCACATTAGCCCTTTTGTAATTATCAACATATCCATGGACACAAAGATGATAATTGTTATAGACTCAAGGATTGTATTAATAGATGTATTGATAATGGCATTATAACATTCACACAAGGGGCATGAAGATCTCCTCCATCATGGATTCCCAAACCTCATTCCTCCATAACTAAGTCATCCCAGGACATTCCTTCATAGGAATCATTAGTTACTCATCATTAGAGTCATGTAGTTTCTAGGATAGAGCCTCATAGGAGATCTCTTATCCCACCTACTTAGAGGGTTTGGAGACCATTACAATGAGAGTAGCCTACATATAGTAGTTTATTTTTATGAGTACATAGTGTAGTTCCATATACATATCTAGCATAGTCACATACACTATAGTAGAGTTTTTAGGGTCCTATCTCATGTAGAAACCCACTATGGTTAAGATTAGATAAACCCACATTTTAGAGTACTGCTCCAAATAGATATTCACTACAATTGAGTTTGGAGTGACCTATTTCATGTATCAAACCATTACAATTGAGATTAGATGAGCCCCCATCATAGGTTATAGCTCCATCTCAGTCTATTACTCAGTCATACACATTATGATAAAGGCCATAAGGTGTTATTTCACATAACAATCCACTACAGATAGATGAGCCTCCTTCACATCACATAGTTTTAGTTATGCATCTATTGATATTGCATCTTACAAAGTCTCCATGTATAGCTATAATTAGTGTAGCATAGATAACATCAGATATAGGGCATGTTCCTACACAACATGAGTAGTATGGGAACTTGTTTAGTTGACCATTAGGGTTCAACTAGTGATACATCAGCCATGGCATTGATACACACAAAGTGATATATTACATCCCCTTATACTAATAACTAACATTTATAATTCCAAATAACCATCCCTAGCTAAACCAAATTATCCAAATCTTGATGTTACCAATATCTTATTTTACCAATCTTAAACCAACTCACTTTATCAAATCAATTTACAAATTACAAAACAATAAAAAAATTTACTCACATATGATTCAAAATTAAAACTAGCATCATACTTGAATAATCAAATCACATCCCAAATAGTATTTAACCAAACATACGTAACCCTAACATTAATGCCAAATCATTTATTTCTAATCAACCATTTACAATGAATATACCAATATACTCCAAATTTCATAACATAATATGCATGAGTAAACATCAAACAAATATCCATATATATATATATATATATATATATATATATATATATATATATATATATATATATATATATATATATATATATATATATATATATATATATATATATATATATATATATGGATATTTGTTTGTTGTTTACTCATGCATATTATGTTATGAAATTTGGAGTATATTGGTGTGTGTGTGTGTGTGTGTGTGTGTGTGTATTTCAAAACATATACACCATATCAAGTATAATCAATCATGAATGGATATCAGACCCTCACTCTTAGTCTCACTCTCCCCACCAGTATTAGTCCCATAATCCACCCTATCACTTGATGTCCCCAAACCTCCTTGAACTATTGCATGCCTCTTGTAATGACTCTCTCATTCTAGTAGCCAACCATGCTCTTCATGCAAGTCTACATATCACCTCTAAATATATGTATACTCATCCATGATCCTTAGGCTAATAGAACCAAAATTAGGTGGAGGTATCTTATGCCTATCCAAATCAGATCTTATCTCATCTCTCTCCCCTACTACCCTAACATATGCAGTTGTCACTATAACAACCCTATAAAATAGATGAGAAAGAATACTAGTCATGATCATCGCTTACTCTATTAAACCCTCCTACACTACACCATCAAGTGTATGCCATATGAGTTCTTAAAGTGTTAACTCAATTAAGGTCTCCCAATAATCATCATACCCACTTCCTACCCCAACCTATGATTCATCTTGCACACCTCCCACTTCACCTACACACAAAGTATGAAACTATGTTAGCTATATACTTTGAAATCAAACTAAGAAGCAAAAATTTATACATAATTCAAATATAATCAATGATTACCTCCCATCATCTAGATCAAATTAATATCCTCATACTCTGGACCATCCCTTACCTCAATAGGATATAATAGAACCCATTTATACCTAGAACACCATGTAGTATATGCATCTATACATCCAACAAATCCACATCTAGAATATCTATAACTAAATCCCTTACATTTAAAGACAATGGTGCAAGCTTAGACTTAGTAAGTCCTGCATGAGCTCCTACCCTCATGGATGCTCACATAGTCCTCACCCACACCCACACTATTGGGGGCTCATCTTATGGTACCCCAAACTATATAGTCACATGCTCATACTAAAATTGATCATATACTCGAACCTAGTAGTCATGTTTCCAATAGCTGACCCTCATATATGGTAACTGCATTCCATCCTTTGTCCACTTATGAAATCCTCTATATAACCTCCATATGATGTCACTAACCACTAATCAATCTAGTACCCACCTATAATGATCCATCTCAGGGGATGGAATGGCTAATGTGATCATCTACCACTCTTTGAATAGATATGAAGGTACCCACTTTGCCCTCAATAATCCAATCAATCACACAACTACTATGTACTCATAGGCCCAATAATGCAATAAGGTCATTTTTCTCACCTCATCACTGAATGACTCCTATGTAAACCTGTAGAGATTCCTATATAGGTGGGTAAGCATAGTCCTCCCCCATGAGAATATAGTGCCATATACCTCCATAATTCACACAATTCTATGCATCCTATATGTAATAGATACTCCAATCCTATCCATAACAATAAAATAATCCAAAAAAATAGCTAACCACTTTGCAAGTGTGGAACACTAGACTACACAATAACTGATAGTAGCACATCACTATCACTACCTCTTTGATGTATACCCAAAGGCACACCAGTAAAATATAAAGAGGCATGATCAATAACATTAGCACCTATGTCATCATGTACCATCACTTACTACCCACTAAATGGTAAATGAAGTATACGATACACATCCTCCAACATCATAGTCATCTCCCTTATAATAATCTAGAAAGTAAATGTATCTACATTCCACCTCTCACATAAGGTAGTCATCAAATATCAATCCCACTACATCATGCCTAGGTCACACACATGAAGCAACCCCACCCTATCCATGATAACCGTCTCATAAATAGATAATGGTAATAATCTCAATTTCTCCATCACATGACCCCTATAGAACTCTCTTATCCATACCTCACCCTGAAAAAACACCAAAAACAACAAATCTATCAGTCAACAATGCTAAATAAAAAGCCAAGATAGAACAATAGTAAAAAACAAAGCAACATCATAAAAAAAAGATTCCTCTAGGATAATAGCACTAGATATAGGACAACAATGTTGGATAGGAGTGCTATAACTTGGACAAGAGCACTAGATATAGGATAGGAGAAACGGAACTAATTTTTTTTCCTAGGATACTTTTAAGAGCTCAAAAACACCAATATAGGCCAAAAACTAATAAGAATCAGGTGTTTGAACTACTTACTAGGGTCACATCACCATTAGCCTAAACCTAGGCCACCAACTACATAAAATGGGTCATGGTAGTGTTCTCATCTCTTTGACATTTCTATCACTCCAGAGCTCAAAATCTCAACCTAGTCAATGTATAAATGAATCACAAATCAATCTAGTTTCTTATATTATCAAACTTTTTCAATCAAAACAAAATACCAATTTTCCCATAATATGAACCTCTTAACTCCATTTTTCAAACTATTTTCTTCCATAGAATAATGACAATGATACCTTTGAAAACACTCAAGCTTTACTCTCTAACTACCTCATCTGCCTACTATATCATAATCATATTTGTATTTATCTTATGCTCAAACAAACACCTTAGTCATCACCAATAAAAACATATTTCACTCTCAATAACACAATCTTAGTAATATAACAACATTTTAAGCTATTCACAACATGCCAACCTTGTTTCTATTACTACGCCACTAGTCATCACTTTTGGCTCGACCTCCTTTATCATAAACTTCATCCATCTCCCCAAAAGGGGGCATCAATCATACTATTCCCATTTCTATACTTACCCAGAATACCCATCCACTCTCATAAGTGGATATACCATGGTTCTTACACATCTAGTAGTCATGTTATCATATTTAGTTTACATTGGTTGAGATATATAGTGATTCAGATTATATAAGTCACTTAGCATCACTCAAGACATTTAAAGGGATATACATTTAGTTTAAAAATACATAGACTATTCAAATATAGTGGTTCAAATTATATAGATTCATAGTGATTTTTGTATAGATACAAACTCAGATACCAAATCAGGTGGCATGTACATACTACACATATCACACATATAACTTCCTATAACATGACATAATTTACAGAATCAGATAGCAAACTATAGACATAGTGTAGAGGATAGTGTTTTATGTCTTCAGTTTTTCACATGAGGCATGGTACAATATGGCATATCACATGTGGTTATATATATTAATATATTGTAAAAATGCATCACTCACATACTCGATCTAGGGGCATAGCATAGATGTTCATGTTCTTCATCATTCAAGATTATATAGATGGAATGGCAAGACATGTCATTTTCTTCTTGCACATTGACTAGATTTTTAGATTATACCTAGCTATACCTAGGTTGTCACCAGGTTAGACTACATAGCCTTCTCCAATGGTTGGTCCATTGTATTACTTAGATCTAGACTACATGAGTTTGTGTGGGATAGAGGATAGATATTGGTTTTGGGCCTCTAAGCATTTCTTAGTTTTAGTTCAGATATTTAGAGTGGGGGTATAACATATTTTAATCTTGAAAACATAAATATTTTTTACACACATTAAAGATTACATGAGTTTATGTGGGATAGAGGATAGACATTGGTTTTAGGCCTCTGGGTATTCCTCATCTTCAATCAAATTTATCATAGAAGTAAATCATTTTCCTCCTCTATTCTACATGGATTTTGCATTTAGATTCAGTACAAGGGGCATCCACTCCATGGATTCCTTCTCTTTCCAAGCACTATTCAACTCTCCATCCACTTCCCTAGCTAAGAAATGAGTTGTATCCTTGTAGCACATTCATGTCCATGCAGGTAGGTTTAGGTATGCATTTCTTCTTCTTTCTTTTACTCTATTATTTCATTTCATTACATCACTAGAATTAAAATGGGGGTAAATTTATACACCCTAAATTATTTAAGCAATCACATATCATGTCTTTTCATAGTCCTTTTCATAAGAGACTTTGACTGGAGAATATGAGCCTTGTTCATACTATCCATGTCTTTGTTTTGCTTGTCTTGGTCTTGTTTCTTGCTTTTATCACCTCTCCATCATCTCAGTAAACTATTCTATACCCTTATAGACCCCCAAACATGGCCTATGTCAACCCTAACCTATTTTTCTAAGTCTTAGATAATAGAATCATATAGGACAACAACACTTGGAGCTCTTATCCTACTCAATGTTGTTGTCTAATGGTCATTTTTTCTTTTTTAATGGGTTTGTAACCCTTATTATCCCATTTATTAAGTTTTATTTACCTTTTTCATGTCATATAGTTTGAATAAATCTCCCATATTCAAAATAAATAATCTCCTATATAAAGGACTTCACAAGGCATTGTATATCTAGCATTTATGACTTTGGCATAGTAAATAATTAAAATCAGTCAATAGTATATCTCAACATTCTACATCAACATAGATTTACATGATTGATCAAGGAAGGTCCTAGGTAAAACTTCATTCTTGCATCTACCATACACATTTATTATGCATGTTCCCTAAGGGAGAACTACATTTGATCTAAGACCCTAGATTGAGGGTTAATGTAGGTAGTGATCAAGATAGTAAGGGTTATAGATCATGTGATCATACTTCCTCTAACCAAAATTTTCCCCCTTTTTCTTTTGATGTGTTTGTTCTTTCATGTGTGTAGGTATACCTAGGGTTTTGAGGATTAAAATAACTTTATAGTAAACTTTGTTGACATTTAATACCCAATATTTCATAAGCAGGTTCACATAGGAACAATGTAAAGAACCTAGAAAATTTATGTCTTTGTGACCAATTTGGACAACAAAGATAGGATTGGACTACAACACTAGACACAAAAGTGTCCTATTTTTGGTGTTCTTATCCTTTCACCAAATTAAAGCCAAATTTATGGTTTCAACATCTTCTTAGTCCTGCATGGTAGTGTTCATCCTTTGAAACAGTCATCTCAACTTGTTTTTCTAGATAAGTCATTTCTCTTCCCAATGTAACTAATTTAATCAAATTGATATAAATCTACATTTTACTAAATTTTATCATATTTAATCCCTTAATCTATACCCTTTATTGTTTAGGAATTAATCCCTAGTTTCCCAAAAATAATAAAATAGTTTCATGTCGATGTGGGTCATTCTCTTCAAACATGTTGTGAGCTCTCCAATTTTGTTATTTATTTTACACTAAGAAATACATTCAACCATGATGTTATGATAAATTTATACATCATCAAAATTATGTCAAATTCTCTCAAAATAAATAAGTTACCAAACCTTCATCATCTAAACCTAAAAAAAAATCTAATTCTAACCCACAACATTCAAACAAAGATATATGTTCAATTGATGTAGATTATGACCAATATTATACCAATAATCACTATGTAAATTCAACCAAAGTTAATTATAGATGTAAACTCACCCAAAAATATCCTATCACTAAGCCTAAAAACCATCAACTAAAGAACAATTACTTAAAGACACCATAACTACCAATACTATACCTTTTGAAACAAATGAGGAAACACTCCCACAACCAAAACCTCAATCTAATTTACCTATTATTATTAAAACCATTATACCTCCCATGCATTATGTTATTTATTCATATTTTAAATCTCATTAGATTTTCTTAGAAGATCTCAATTTAATGCCTTGTAAAATACCCCTCATGAAGTTAGTTGGTACTTATCTATATCACCACAAATTTTTAATGCAACAATTATAAGATATTGAAGAACCATCATCTTTTATGTGTAAAAACCTCCTCAAGACCATTCACTAATATAAGTACATACTATTTAAACCATTTGTACCTATTATAAACCTTCCATTAAATTTATTGAAGAAGACATGATTAGCAATGAAATTATTTTTTGAACTGATGATCCAGCTCTATTTATTAAAATTTCAATTAATACCACCCTTATTTTAAAAATTTTAGTAGATGAAGGGTTAATAATTAGTGTTACCTCCATTTTGTTAATTCAAAAAATTATATATACCAAAGATTACCTTAAATAAACTCATCTCACATGTCAAGTATTCCATAAGATAAATAAAAAACCACTTGATTATATTTATCTCCTCCACACTATTAGACCCAAGACCATATGTACCAAGCTTGTGGTCCTTGATTTACCACTATATTATAACATACTCCTAGGTTTCCCATGGACACATCGTATGAGGGATATTGCATCCTTAGGTATTCAATGTATTAAATTAATCCATAATGGTAAATTTTATAAACATGAGGTTGATCCTAATCCATAAAGTATCAAACTACCAAACCCTAAATCTCAATATCAGATTCCAACCATTACACATGTTACTAAATTTGTTAACAAGCATCTAGATTTATAAGTCACTCTTACAGATCCAATGATGATGAACCTAATAAATTTCAAAATAATTATAATATCATTAAGTATACTACTAATATTTTATATTGGCTTCCTCATTTTTTAATTCCATGTGATTTTACCATACCTCTAATTTATGATATCGCTAGAATCCCTCCTCCATCTAATGCACATGAAGCTTCTTACACAAAATATGACTTTGCATGTAATGAGTATGGAATGGCAAAATTATTTAAAGATCTTATAACAATTTCTCCCTAAAAATTTAGTGATTTAAGTGCATCCAATTATGATTATACCTTAGATACAAATGCATGTACTATCTACCACATATACGATGATAATTATATCATGGATCAAGCTCAATCATGAGACTTAGATGTACAACACTATCAACACACATTAGCCAAAATGCATGCTTTCAACCATGATATCCAAGTCATTCATATATCAAATGATATTGAATTATAACTTGAAGGTCATGTATCTCCCATTAATCCTCCAATTTTCCATACCCCATGGATACTTGAACAAATCTCAACTCTAGAAAATTTGGAAACTTTTGAACCTTTTATACCTTATACACAACCAAATAATTTACCAAATTATCAACCTTATCATGATCCTATACATACCATTGAAACTACCCACCTCAATTAGATTTAACCTCCATCTATAACACATACTACCATACCCATCATCAATCTAGTTGAATACACTCAACCTCAACCTAAAATTAAACTTATACCTAAAATTACCTTAGATTCTAAAACCACATATATACGATAAGTAAATTATGAATATGATCACAACATTAATAAAATAATTAATCTAAAAGTAGATGTTGAATATTATGAACCATTATCCACGCTACCTAATGATGAATCTATAATTGAGTTATTCCATGTTAGAGAACTTCAGCTTCCATGACAATATTGTAAACATGGAAACTTCACATGAAAAGCTCCTTATTTTAACAATTTTATAACTAGTGTGGATCCTTAAAAAAACTATTTCTTCTCTTCTTCATGATCCATATCATTTAAAATTTGGAAATGCTATACTCATTGAATAAATAAACAGACTAGAATATGGTAAAACATTATGTCCTCAACCTATCACTATCTCTAAATAACTCATGCCAATAGAGCATGATAATTTTAGCTTATTCTTTGAAAAGTATCTTGAAAAAATTTCTTTGTCCTGTGAATATTTTCAAAATATTGATCTTAGTATTTTTTTACATAATGTCATCACTTACCCAAACATAAAACTTGTTAGATAAAAACAACAAAAAAAATCCACCCAAAAATTCTACCTAATGTCATAAATAAATTATTAAAATTTTGGATGCCATTTTTTTCAAACTTGTTGACTATTTCTAATGGGTATCAAACATCATTCACATTTGTAAAAAAGTCACCATGGTCATTCATATCTACATTGATTTTCATATTATTAACTTGGTATGTCTGAAAGACAATTACTCATTACCTTCAATAAATGATATAGTAGATTCCACTTCTAGATATAAAATGTCATCACTTACGGATAACTTCTCAGGCTATAATAAAATTCACATAATGCTTGAAGACCAACATAAAAACATTTGATATAGAATGTGTAACCTATTATTATGTCAAAATGCCTTTCGATCTCAAAAATGTTAGAATAACCTATCAACGTGCAATGACCCACATTTTCCATGATCTTATACACAAGATAGTGGAAACCTATGTCGCTGATCTCATTACAAAATATAAATTTTTTACAATGTACCTCACCATTCTAACAATTATTTTTTATCACCTAACCAAATATAAATTTAGACTTAACCCATACAAATGTGTATTTGGATTCAAATCTATTAAATTTTTAAGGTTCCTAGTCACTCTTTGAGGTATTGATGTCGATCTGGCTAAAATAAGAACTATTATCAACATGCCTATTCTTCATTTCATTCCTAACATATATACTTACCTTGGAAAACATAGGGCAATTCACTAGTTCATCCTAGAAATGGCTTACCATATCTAATCTATAAATTTCATTCTCAAAAAATTAATGCTCTAAAATGGTAGATTTATGCCAAAAATAATTTGAAAATATGAAAGAATATTTGATTCATCCTCTTACTCTTTGACTAACATTAAATGACCATCCCGTAATATTATATACCTCCTCTACCCCCATATCATTTGGGGTAATGCTTACCAAAAAAGATGATATTGGTAGAGAGTATGTTATTTATTACATCAATCATATACTCATTGACTATGAAAAACACTACACCAAAGTAGAATGTGATTACCTTGATATTTATTTTGAAGCTGAAAAGCTCTGTCATTATATGATTTAGCAGACCACTTATGCCATTATTAATTATGAACTACTTCATCATTTACTCTCCAAATAATTCTTACCTTGAGATATAATTTGAAAATGGATGTTCCTCTTTATGGAATTTGACTTTCACATTGTTACACAAAAATATATCAAAGGACAAGTCATCACCAACTAACTTGTAGTAAAAACTATACCAGCTACAAATCACCTCTAAGATAGTATTCCTAATGATAGTATTTTTTATATTTAAGGTCTTAACCAAGCTATCTCTCTCAAATATAATTTACATAATTTAACTACTATTTTAGAAGAAAATAATCAAGTATATACCAAAATCACTTATGATACTAATAAATCCAAAGTAGTCATGGAAGAACTACCTGAAATTACCATTGATCTGCATGAAGAAACTTGGACCTTCTACTTTGATGGTGTCAAATTCCTCTAAGGAGATGAGGAAGGATGTATTCCAACAAACCTAATTGGTAAGATCATACCTTTAGAATTTAGATTAACTTTTGATATCACTAATACCATGGCCAAATATGAATCTCTAATCTAAGGCATGAAATCAACACTCAAGTTATATATCCCATATCTTCATGCTTCAGGTGACTCACAACTTATTTTACTCCAGGGTAATGGTGATTACAATTTAAAAATGAAAATTTAATTGCATACCATTAAATTGATACCACACTTTCCAAATAATTTGCTTCTTTTACCATTGAGCTAATTTCAAGAGAGTAATATTCAATAACTGATTCTATCGGTTCATTAACATCTATATTTAACCCTCATCAATTACTTAATGATTCTCAATTTCTTATACAAATAAGTAAATCACCTTCTTACATCAAACAAAATGATTTTATTATCTATCATATTGAGTCTATCACCATTTGACTAAGCCCATGGTACAAAAACATAATCCAATTTATTAAACTTTAAACTTACCCTCCAGACATAGATTCTCATGAAAAGACTATAATACATAAACAAGCCTTAAAGTATGTCTTTAAATACAACACCTTTCACTAATGTAATGTAAAAGGTATCATACTCTATTTTATAATTTAATAAGAGGTTCTTACTCTCATAAAAAAATCATATGGGGGAATTTATGATGGTCACTGTAGTGAACAAGTTACATCCCAAAAGTGCTTATGTATGGTTTACTTTTGTCTTACTCTATATAAATATGTTATTTATTTTGATAAAAAAGTGTAATCATTTACAAATCCATGATGATCTAATCCACTCACCCCCATCTAAGATCCAAACATTGGCATCTCCTAGGCCATTCTTTATGTGGGGATTATATCTCATTGGTAAATTATCTCAATTATAAGATGATCATGTTTTCATCATTACTACTACTTAATATTTTACCAAATGGGTATAATCCATGCCTCTTATCAATTTAAATGGAACCACTATTTATAAATTTATCCTTAACCAAATCATTTATCATTTGTGTGTTTCCCATACCATCATCTATGATAATGATGGTAATTTTAAAAATAAAGAAATGAAATAGTTATGTGCAAAATTTAAAAATTCCCACAAATTTTCCACACCTTACCATCCATAATATAATGGCCAAGTAGAGGCCAATAATAAAATCCTAAACAAAATTTTACAAAATAGTATTAGAGAAACTCGTACTAATTATCACTTTAATTTATATCCCACACTTTGGGCCTATCATAATAGTAAACATTCTACCAATGGGCAACATTCTTCTCACTAGTATATGGTTCCAAATCAGTCTTACCATTAGAATTTAAACTCCCATATTTATGTATGTCTCTTCATGGTATCATTCCTAATGAAGAATTATGTAAATTTCATCTTCATGACTTAAACTTTCATGATGAACACTATTTGGTCACTTTACAACATAATTATAAATACAAGGCTCATATTTCCAAACAACATAACCAAATGGTTAAATTTTTCACTTTTAATGTTGGTGATCTAGTCATTAAATTAGACTATATTCATGACAATGAATGCAAATATGCTCGAAAAGGGTGGGACCCTTACTTAGTAAAAGAAATTCTTGGTCCTAGTACTTATTCTAAACAAACTAATGAAGGCCATATTTTCAAATAACCCACCAAAGTGTAATATTTAAAGAAATATGTTTATTAAATATCTCCCTTCTTTTCATAATTATATATATTATCCTACTAACACTTATTTTAGGACTTCTCTAATCATCTCCCCTTTTCAGTAATCTAGTTTCTATATGCAAACCTCAGTCTCTTTATTTGGTCCTTTGGTTTCTCTTTTCTTGTCTTTCATGAGTTGCCTTATAATATCATAGATAGGACCTGATTTTCATCATGAATACCTTTTTATTTCTTACAACCATTTCTCATTATTTTTCCCTTAAGATAACAAGTTTTTTATTTTAAAAAGTTTTTTTTCATTTTATTCTTTCTTTTGTGAGTTGCATTTTAAGACCATGGATAGGACCATACATTCTTCAAAAATACCATTTTTCATTTTTTACACCCAGGGTTTTTATTTTATGAGTTACAGTGTAAAACCATGGATAGGACTAGGATATACTCATAAAACCTATGTATTCCTTAAAATATTTATTCAAATTGTGTGTTCTTTTTAGAAAGTTCAGACATGGTTACAAGTTTTTGATCCCATATTCTCATCATAAATTTTTATTTCTTTTGTAGATAAAACTTACACAAAAAACCATTTTAGCATGTTTCCCTATGCTTACATGCATTCTTATGATAAGGAAACATACTTACCTATTATTGTATCCCTTTTCACATTTTCCCTTTATTTTTAATTTGACGTAATTCAAATCATTTAATGTTCATTTCCCTTTTATTTCCAGTATTTTCACTCCAATTTGGATAAAATGGGTTCAAAGTAAATATAACACTTTTATTTTACATGAATAAACAAGACTCTTAGACACCATGCTATTTAAGTCCTCTTTCTTAACAACCAAGTTCAATGTTTTCAAATGATAGTTATTTTTATCAAGCATGTTTGGTTATTTGAATCCACATGGAGAGGAATAGAAAAAATCATAAAAAGTTAAAATAAAAATTATATAAATAAAAGTCAATGATCAAAAGGTAATATAAAATCTAACTTTCAACATCACACAAAAAGATGCGATTCATAGAATATCTCGTATCTCCAATCGAAGCTCAAAATCCATAATTGGCCTTATATTAGAGTTAAGGTCCATTGGGGTGCATTAGGCTAGTGGATTGGGATAGGCGAATTTAAAATCATCTATAGTACTACCTACTTTCTCACACAAGTACACAATCTTTATAGTAGACCAATGACTTTGTAAGGGGTCTTGAGGAATGAAGAACACATTATGGGAATTTAGGTCCATTTTAATTTTCATACATATATCCTTCATGGTATGATATTCATATTTCATTTGATAACACAAAATTTTTGTAGTTAGGAGAATTTATTTATAGTACTTAATGTTGTAAGTATTCTTATTTTGATAAACTTAATTTTAGTGTCATAATTCGATAAAGAATTTCTCTACCTTGATTTTTCCTATATTTACCCCACCACCCATTTCATTCCCCCCTTGGTAAATAAATCTGATTCTAAATCTATTTCCCCACTTCTATATTCTATCTTCTTCACATATTAACACATACTACCACTACTTTGTTTTAGTTTTATCTATATTTAAAAAAAAACCATGATGCTTGAGTGACTATGGATTATTTTCTTTACACCATTGATTTACATTTATATAATTGCCTTGGTTTCATTTTTTTTAAAAATTATCATTCTTTTTTCAGACAATTGTGTTTATTTCTATATTTATATACTTTTTCCATTATTGAGTGAGTTTGGATTGTTACTTCACTAACCAATGTTGTTTTCCATTTCATGCACCTTTTTCATTGATGATTGAGTTTGGATTGTTACATCTAACTCATCAATGTTGTTTCATCATTTCTTACCCATGTTTGTTTAAGTAAGGAGTATTACTAATTTCACATTGATGTTAGAATTTCATTTGTTATGTATCTTTAGTTGGATATGGTTTATTACACTTCTTACCTAAGGTATATTTGTTTTATTCTTTTAGTCATTTAGTATCCTTGGATTTTTGGTTATCCAATTTACTCAAAATTTGGTTTAGTCATTTGGTCCTAACTTAACATTTATCACTCTATATTACCAAAATTACAAGTATGCCATGCCTACATATTTTAGTTATCCTAACTTTCCTACATTTTTTTCTCTTCAAATTTCATATCCTTAGGGTTTGTTCAAAGTAGTCTACGTGCCCTCCACAATCAAAACTACAAACATAATAAATAATCATTTAATGATAAAGGTAAGTCGATGTATGCATACATTACTTATTTATTTAAGTTATTTCCTTTCATTCATTTATTTTTTTAAAATACTATAGTTTAATTATCTCAACGTTGATGTTTTTATATTCTTTTCCCAAAGCACCATCCCCTATTATAATTACATGATACATTATGAGATTAAAATGGGGCATATGTATACACACAATATTTTTAAACTTATAAATTACTGATGATTTATCTATTTTAGGAACCCATCAAGTCTAAATCTCTATAAATGTACACCTTAAAGGGTGCACTAATAAAGGGGTGGGAAAACCATTGGTGATTCACAAGATTATTGTTCCTTATACCGCCACTTTAAACCAACACAAGTCCCTCCTATACATTTTCATAAGCTTTGATAGATCCCTTAAACACTCCTCCAAGAAATCCACTACCTCAAATATCCCCTACCTCAGCCAAAACATCTTTTACCATCCTTTGAACACACTAAAATGGGATGAACCTATTCTAGGAATTGAGCACATTAAGGGACTAAGTCAACCCAATTAACTTAATCTAAAACCTAACTATTTTATGTCCTAAATAACTGGGTTGACTACGCTGATTATGTTGGCTAAAACTTCATAAGGTTTTAGGGTTAGATCCATCAATATAAACACATCCTTCATCAAATTTTTAGAGAGAGAGAAAGATAATCATTCATTTTCAATTCTTTGTAATATGTTCTTCCACCATTATATTTGAGGAATCATTTCTTAGGGTTTATATTTAGAGAGAATAATCTTGTCTTGTGGAAATATCTTAGATGCATAAGATAAGTCTTATACCCTATATGACCTATATTTTTTATCCTTATGAACCAAAATAACCTATTTTAAAACATTATTGGCCAAGGGATAGATTGAGCCTTGATAGGTTTGTCTTCAAGGTAAGTATTTCTAACTCTTACTCTATTTTAGTAGATAGAATTACATAAGTAATGTCTTTTGAATTTATTTATCTCTTCATTATTAGGATTACCTATACATTGAATTTAGTAGATTTATTTGCATGTTAATTTTTATGTGAATTATCCCCCATTTGTACCACAATATTTGGTGAGCACTAGGTTATATTTACTTTAATTTGTTACTACTTTATTAGAAACCATAAGACCTAGCTAGGCTTATTATGTGGTATTACTCGACTAGAGGATTTGGAACCCTCTCTAGTGATATTGTGTGGTAAGATAACCTTTAGTTATGTTTATTAAAATCATATTGGTCATGACCTCGATTATGTAAATGTACCAACAAGTGGAAAATAATGTGATTTATCTTCTCTAATCTAGGATTAATTTGTAGATCAACTTCACTTTACATTGTATACACATTTTCCCTATATAAATACAATTTTAGTCACAAAATATACATACATTACTCATACATTAGGTTTAGGATCATTATGTAGGGCACATGTCCTCTATCCTATAGGATTTCAATTGGTTATATAAATAGAATGGAAAAATATACCATTATCTATTCTCATATCAGTAGATTACACTCATGTTTTCACTAGGATATAACCAAGGTTTCACTATATTTGGTCATATAGTCATCTATAGTGGTTGATCCATAGTTTGCACTAGACCTAGATTACACTAGTTTGTATTAAACACAGGTCAAACAATAGTTTTTGACCTTAGACCACATTTAATTATAAAACTTAGTTACATATCCAAGAGGGGGAAATCATGACTTGTTTCTCCACATTTATATATTAATTCTCAGACTCAGTTCACATATTAGGGTGGGGGAAAACATAGCTTGTTTCTCCACATTTACAAATTACTTCTCAAACTAAGTTACATATCAGGGGGCAAATAGGGATTTATTTTTCATGATTTATTATTTTACTCAAATTCACTATATAAGACACAAAAATTATGTATTTCCTCTTTATAGATATTATTATATTACTCGGTCACTTATTTGGCCAAGAAGTGGGTTGGGTCTAGAGTACATCCATTCTTTGCATGGATGGATCACATAGGTAAGTACAAGTATGCATTTTATTTTTATTTTACTCTAGTAAATTCATTCCATTATATTAATAGATTAAAAGGGGGGAAATATATACACCTTAATTATGTCAAGTAAACACAAGTATTATGTCTTTTGTGGTTCTTTCACAAGTTCTTAATGATGAATGAGAGTCTTATTCACATGGTCACTTTAGCCTTTTGATCCTTATTATGACTTGTTTTCCCCATTTTTACACCCTCATTAGTTTCATGTAAACATTTTCCATTCATAGGGGTCCCTATCCTATTTATCCTAGTCAAAACGTAATTTTGTGCATACATGAAAATAGTGTGGTTTTGGATAGGAGCGCACTATGTTATTGTCCACATCAATGCTATTATCCAAAGGTTAATTTTTTAACTTTTTTTAGGTCCTTACCCTCCTTTTGGTATCCTTTTATTATTTTATCTATCTTTTTACCTTATCAGCCTATGAACAAACATCTCACATTAAAAAATAAATGTCCTTCTATATAAATAAATTCACAAGGCATTCTACATCTAGAACTTACTACTTTAGCACATAATTACATAAAATTAGTCAAAATTATATCTCAAAACTCTACATATTTACTCAACATCACACATAGATTTGTATGCTTGATCAAATAAGGGCCTAATCAAAAGTCACTTTTGCATACCATGCATGTTTATTATTCATTTTCCCTAAGGGAGAACTACATTCGATCTGAGACCCTTATTATTGGGGTGAATCTAGCTAAAAACAATAATAATAGGGTTTATAGGTTGTTCTAACATAACATCTAACAACCCACATTTTCCCTTTCTCTTTGCATTTGATTTTATTTTTGTTTCATGTATGTAGGTATTCATTTGGGTTTTGAAGAAAGAACAACCAAAAGGTGACACAAAAATATGATCAAAAGTTCCTAAGGACACATATAGGACTCAAGAAACCTCCCAGAGCATCCCTATAAATTTTAGGGCCCCTATCCATAAAATGGCACTAGTGTAATACCTTTGACAATGGTGAATAATGATACTGTCTAACTGACCGTGCTATTGACCTAAAGTAGGTGAGACTCTAGCTTTTCAATGAAAGGACTAAGTATTCCTTTGACCTATTCTAGCACTACAATAACTTAATGATGTACATTTAAATCCATATAAGTGGAATTTCTCATTTACATTTCTACTTATGGTAAATTTATTAAATTATTCATTTACAATGTTTATCTATATTTACCCCTTTACTCCAACTATTTAACAATCTAGGTTATACATTTATTAAGTCCTAAAAAGTTAAATCAATAACATATGTATTTCACTTGGATACATTTTTAAAATGATATATGGTGTGAGAGTGATTATAATATGACTTTGGAAGATGGGTGCATATAAAATATTAATTAAAGGCTCCACAACTACGATGCAACTACTCAGGAAGTCCTAAAAATATAATAAAAATCTAACTTTTGTAAAAATATTTCATTAGAATTATAAAATTCATTGTAATTATAGGATTTTATAGCTTCTTTTAGTTCATTAATAATACCTAAAAAATTAAAGATATGGAAAAATTAGGAAATACAAGTGAAATTTTTGGAATGTTGCAAAATTTGATATAAATAGGTTGAAAATAAATTTATTTGAATATTTACTATTTTGACACATCAGGAGCTCTAGGTGACCATTTTTTTTAAAGAGATAATATAAGGGATAATTAAAAGATAGACATAATAGAGGGCACCAATAAAATACTAAAAAAAAATTCAAGGTAGGATGTGTAATTAATGTTCGAATGGATTGATAGGATTAATCTAGATAAAATGAACACTGTGCTAAATCCATGTAATATTTTTTATCCCAATAAGTGTCAAACTAAAGAAAATATATTGTTATAAAATGGGTAGGTATATATAAAAAAAATTCAAGGGCCTAAATATAAACTTACACTACAATATAATTGTATTAGCATTGATGATAGAGTTGTGTGGGTGGGAAATTAAAAACTAGATAATAACATTGTATTTAGTGGTCAGAATAGTAGCACGATAAAATGACTAATATAATTAAATATAGAGAAAAAATTGGGTGATATAGTTATGGTAAAAATAATTAATATGGTTTATAAAAATAATTATTGATTGGAATTAGGTGATACAATTGAATACATGTCTGAGGACACAAAATTTTGAGTGCATTGTTGATATACTCTAAAAAAACTATAAGATCGATATATTCAAAAATATAGTATATGTCCAATACAATCATTTTAGATGTCTGGTATAATAAAAAATGATCCACATGGATGATATAGTATCCATATATGGATTATATAAATTTTTTTTTGGTTTTGTGTAAATTTTATAGTTGTATCTTTGTTGATTTTATCTAACAAGAGACTAATTGGGATTTGAATTTTGGAATTTTATAAGTGTAGAGATGACCCTAGATATGGTATATCACTAATAGATTTTATATTTTATATTTAATATCCAAAATATTATATAAAATTAAATTTCAATTGATTATCATGGAATTTTGAGGTATTATTGAGCTAGACAGGGTACCATTAAAGGCAAAGATGCCAGTGTTGTTATAAGTCATTGAAATAGGATTACTAACATATTCACATGAGAGGTGCATGGGGACACAATTTATGTGGCTATTAAATTATATGATGTTAATGTTATCTTAATAATACCACTAGATGGTATATCCATGGCCTATGATGCATTAGAGATTGTTAGTAAGAGACATGAGTTGGCTTACTGAGACATAGGGTTAGGCATATATGATTACTAAATATTAATTTATGACTATTTGATGTGTGTGTGTGTGTGTGTGTGTGTGTGTGTGTGTGTGTGTGTGTGTGTGTGTGTGTGTGTGTGTGTGTGTGTGTGTGTGTGTGTGTGTGTGTGTGTGTGTGTGTGTGTGTGTGTGTGTGTGTGTGTGTGTGTGTGTATAAAGATATATAAGGTTATTATAATCATTATGACTAGATGAGTTAATTCTTCACAAGTATGATAAAAGAGTTCTAATATTTACTCTATAGTATTATGTTGAGCAGTTATAGAGTAGTGCATGGTATAATCATGGGATTTTTCATCTGGGTATAGTTTTTACATGAATTATATTATATTTAAGGAGATGAAATATGACTATAAGTCTATTCATAATATTCCCATTTTGGATATATGAGAGGTTTATGATGTATTGACCTATAAAGATACCATATTATATTAAAAATCACTTGCCCTAAGTTAGGTGATGGGAATAAGATCTTTAATCTACATACATTATAGGATATACAAGGATGGATACCATATATATATATATATATATATATATATATATATATATATATTATACCACATTAATGACTTACATGATGATTATGGTAACATGGCCATTATGGGAATATATGATGCAAGATCAGGGGTTAGTCAAGGTGACCAGTCACTAAAATTGGTAAGTAAAGACAAAACCATGTGCAAAGATTTTGACATAATTTGGACACTCACATATTAAATTGCCAATATATTTACCACCATATATGTAAATACATGATAAAGATACAAAGAGGATTGGAGAATAGTATCCACCACTAAAGGTTCTAGTATTGAGAGCACAATGTGTAACTTATTCTTGGAGGATAATACATTGATAATATATATATGTGGAGGTATTAGAGAGAGTAGAGGGGCCAAGGATTTATTCACAATATTTAAAATACATAAACATGGATTAATTACCATATTAAATACCTCATATGTGGATTATACTATAATATTAGAGAGTTTTAGAATGATTAGTCTCAATTTTGTAGAAAAATATAGGTGACAAAATTTAGGCCCTACTAGAAAGAGGATGGAGATGAGGATGATCATATCCTAGACATGTGAGAGGATAAGGGACTGCTTATACATGGGGTGTATATCTAGGCATAAAATTATGGCTATAAATTTGATCATTACATTTTATAGATTTATAGATATACATACAATATGCTATTGATTGATATATTTTATTTGGATTTATTTATCTTGATTTTATGTTTATTTTTTTTTAATTTTTCAAATGTAATAGAGAAAATGTTAGGTTTGTCCATGATTGAGGCCACACTCCATAATATCATGGATGAAATACTACCAAATCATAACACGATGAGGATTATAGATCCTATAACACCATCTTTATAAAAGTATGTGAAATTATTTATATTATTTAGAGAGACTACATGGGAAATATAAAGGCAAAGCTAGTATCGTGGACCTTCTACTTCTACAATGGTATATATGGAAGTAAAAAATGAAACTTGGTAGCACATAGATATAAAATATGCACCTCCATCCAATAATCAAACATCCCACATGGATATGATAATAGTATAATTAGATAGAGAGTAGGCATTGAGTACTAAAATTACTACACTATATAAAAATGTGGCTTGAATAGAAGGAGATGATGAAGGATTATGGTATATGAAAAATACCTTAGTGAGATATATTTTAAAGGCTAGATAAATTATTTATAAATGGATCATATCCCCTAAATAACCTAGGTATGAGGGAAACCACTATATTATGATGTATATATGTATTTTTACTTAATTTTATATGATATGTATAAAACATTTGATCTCTCTCTCTCTATCTCTTCCTCTCTCTGTGTGTGTGTGTGTGTGTGTGTGTGTGTGTGTGTGTGTGTGTGTGTGTGTGTGTGTGTGTGTGTGTGTGTGTGTGTGTGTGTGTGTGTGTGTGTGTGTGTGTGAGAGAGAGAGAGAGAGAGAGAGAGAGAGAGAGAGAGAGAGAGAGAGAGAGAGAGAGAGAGAGAGAGAGATTAATTTTAAACATTATTATATACATGGGAAATGTTTATTTTAAACTTAGTAGATACAAATTTGTAGCATGGTTGTATATGACATCATGGTTTGATGTTTTTATCTTGTAAGTTTCATTATTTTCTAAAAAAAATTAGCATTTATATATACATATAAATATTTAATTACTAACTTTATAAATGACATCTTAAATAATTAGATTAAAAAATTTGACAAGAAAAATATGTGCAATACGATTGTAGGAAAGGCATCAAATATAGATAGATACAATGAATATAAAGAAAATATAAGATGTGAAATGAAATTAATATATAATAATAATAATAATAATAATAATAATAATAATAATAATATCCAATGTAATTATATAAAGGAAATAAAATCCAAGGAAAGTATCAAACAAACTCAAATGTAATTAATGGAAAGATAGTCTAATAAAAAAAGATGCAAAAAATAAAGATTGAAAAAATATCCAATGTAAATAAATAAATAAATAATTTAAATCAAATAAATGACATGTAACCCATGAGAATATTATAAAAGTATTTTAAAACATAAAATTAAAGTATATAATATAAATCCAAGGAACATAAAGGACGTGAAAGTAAATATGAAATGATCATAATACATCAAGTGTAAGTAGATAAAACAAATTCTAAGAAAAGAATAAGATGTGAAATAAATGGAAGCAAGGAAGGGGAGTAACCACTAAATTTATACTTGTGTTATAATTTTTTTTATAAATATATAAAATTATAAATCCATCACTAGTGTGATGAATATGGTGTAGATGTGAAGGTGATGGGTGTTTGTGAAGAGACCCTAATTATATTACCTAAGGTCTTACATTCAAAAAAATAAATTATAAATAAAATATGAATAATAATTAGAGATATTAGTTAAATTTGGAGTTTTATACACATAAATTAACATTTAATATGAAATAGTATGCTTGTGACCACTCCTTATATGCACTTAGATCATGCCTCATTCCATGGCCTTTCAACCAACCTTCCTTCACTTTCTATATGGATGACCCATTCCTAAAATAAAATAATGATCTCAAAATTTACCTATTTATCATTAAAAATATCTCAAAATTATCCAATAACTAATCCATATTCCCATCTTAGATGTCTTTACTCCTCAAACAAGGCCACACCATTTAGACTATTCTACTCCCTAGTCATGTCTAGTTCCATTGCTAGCATCCTCTTGCCAAATAAATAATAGTTTCTCAAATTCAAGTAATAATTCATACTGCATGTTTAATAATCCCCATTTTAATTAATTCCTAATTTTTACTATAAATCCCCAATTTCAAGTATTTTTCACACAAGAGGCTCACACATGGAAAAACACTAGAACATTTGAATGTATATTTAGAGAATAAATCTATTTTTATAAATAAATAGTCCATAAAACCATATTAGAGTTAAATTAAGTCTACATACACTTTAAATGGTTAATAGGTATTGGTTGAATCACATAAGCACACAAGAATTTCATATGCATCTAACATTGCACCAGTTTTTCACACCCACTAGCATATCATGAAAAAACTACATGGAGTTTGATCCCTCTTTAGAGTATTGGTATGTAGGTAATGTTAAACACATGAAGGTGTTTAGGTCTAGCTCAAATTTGACCATTAACCCAATTTTCAATTTTATCAATTTATCATTCATGGTAAATTGAACAAGCATTACAAGTGAAGAAGAAGGCACACAATGATATTTGTGATAGATCAAGAGATGTCACACACTCTAAAAGAACAGATAGGTAATGTAAAAATTTAATATCATTCATAGGGCACAAATCATCACTAGAGGTTGGCACATCCTAAGTATAAAAATGTAACCTGACCCTATCCAAATCTAATGACCTTTTACCAGATCCAATTAAAACACTTTTCTTGATTTAGAGCCTATCAATCTATTTTTTGGTTTCTATCTCAATCTTACATTATTATTTTATAGATATTTATTTTTATTTGTTATATACAATTTTATAATATTTATAAATTTATTAAATTCAAAGTCAGTTTATTTAATTTATTACATATTGGTTACATTCTAGTTTGATGCAAAAGTTTGTCTAATTAGGTAATTATTTTATATATACCCCAATTTGGATAAAACATATTGGTGAACCCATATTTTGGATTGAATATTATAAATCCTAACCATATATGTTTCTATGGTTTCTCTCCTTCTATTTCTTGTTTCCAATTGTTGTCTTAGGGTTTTCAAATTTAATAAATTCTTTGATATCAACAATATTTCAAGTTTTCATTTCATATATTATACACTTTGAGAAAGATAATTTTAAATCTCTCAGAAGAAGTGATAGATTAATTGGTATCCTAATTTATCATACTTAGATTACTTTTTATAAAGAAAATAAGATTGATAATAACAAGGGTATATCAAAACCTTAAAATGTTAATAAACAAGATGAATATGTAGAAGTGAATGATAATAATTTAGACCATGGATAATATAATAAATGCAATAATAAATCTAATGATGAAAATAAAGATGTACTCACACCTCTATATGATGTACAACCACTAATTAATAAAGTGCAAATTATTAAGAACTTTTGCAAATACATCTGTGATCAATCTCAGTATTGTCATAATATTTTAAAAACTCTTTTGGATATAAAAGTGAAAGCATGGATAACAATTATATTTTTATGGGTTATTTACCTTTCTTGACATCATTGGATACAAATTATATATATAATATGGGGATAGACCAAGGGATTAAACAAATTATTATGCCAATTCTTACTTTGGTAATTAGGGGTATTGCCTTTAGTTAACACACATTCTTCTTCTCTTGTGTATAATACCTTATGTATGATATTTAATCTCTATAAACTAAGATAATACATTTGGTACAAGGTATTTTGAAACCAAAGTAGGTTCTTGATTCTAACACTCTATTTCACACTCCATTGACACAACACATTATAACATATCCTCTACCAACTAGTTTTGTGGCACCCAAGCTAACACTATATGATGGAAATAGTGACCTTAAGTATCACTTGAGATAATTTCATGCACCAATAATTTATTATTTGTCTAATGATCAGTTATTGACTAATTTGTTTCTAAAAAGTCTAAAATAATACACACTAAGATGTTTCTATGATTTACCAAATTAGTTAGTGCTTGAATTCAACCCTTTGGTGAATTTGTTTCTTGCACATTTTTCAATCAATATTAGAGTGAAGATTTCATGTTCTCATATTTCACAACTCAAATTAAGGATCAAATGATCCTATCATTGAATGTGTCTTGAGGTATAATACTATGTTACCTATGTTAGAAAGAAATGCTTGTCATTGCACCAGAAGATCAACCTATTAACATCTAATACAAACCCAAATAAGTACCCATGGGAAGATGTTAGTCCATGTCACAAATCCTTGAGGGGGATACTAGTGATTGGTCCAACAATCCCCCCCTCAGTGTTACCTAAGGGGATTCAAACATGTGACCACAGCTCTGATACCAATTGTTAGAAAGGAATGCTTGTCATTGCACCAAAATATCAACCTGTTAACATCTGATACAAGCCCAAATAAGTACCCATGGGAAGCTATTATTCCATGTCACAAATCCTTAAGGGGGATGCTGGTAATTAGTCCAACAACCTAAAATGAAAAATCTAATGGTAGATAAGGAATTCCAAGATATATTTAAGAAGATTTTACTTTCACCCATACATGATTCCATATTGTTTAAGAAGTGTCTTTCATTAAAAAAGTTATTCCACACAATAAAGGAAAGAGAGTTCAAATCATTAGAAATGAAAATTTAAATTATTAAACCAACTTTCTTCCAACTCTCAAGGTAAAAACTAGAGTAAGATACCATATAAGGTATGGCCAAATGATAATAAGAGTGACCAAATGGAAATAATAAATGTATTTTTAGAATTGATTCTATGTATTTTATTATCAACTCCTCCAAAGAGATTGTTTACCAATCCACTAGAAGCTCCATATAAGGTCTTAAAAACACTATTAGAATAAAATCTCATATATATCCCTCACATTATAGAGTTTGATGTGAGTAATCTTCTTCCAGAGGGATTTGGCCAAAATGAATTTTGAAATTTTCATAGAGTATTAGGGTACACTATTAATACGTGCATCAATTTAAGGCACAATATTCATGATTTTATATATGTAAAAATCATTTATGTGGGTACACTTATATATAGTTTAAAAGCATTGGAAAGTGAAACTAATTCAATGAAAACATTTAGTGATATTTTTCATAATAATATAGATATTGATCAACAAATACATAATGCACTCCCTCTACCAGTTTCTTATCATTATTGTATAGAGGCACAACATCCTATAAATGGTATTATTGACACCTATCATACTTTAGTATTACCTAGAATGATTATCAAATTTATAGAGAATCAAATAGTTGATGATGATTTGGAATTGAAATCTTTGTTATTTCAGTTACATATTAATCAACTTATTTAGAATGTCATGGTTTCTGATTTTTTTTAAGTGTGAATATGTGTACACTTATTTATCATCTTGGATATATAGATGATGATTTTATTCCATTGAAAATTTTAATAAAAGGATTCAATGGTCACATTTAAAGTAAAATTGGTGAGATTACATTACCTTTATAGGTTGTTCCAATAAATGTAACCACTAGGTTTACAATAATACCCAATGTATTGGTATTTGATATATTATTATTAATATCTTGGATTCAAAAGATTCATTAGTTCCTTCTATAGTTCATATATCTTTAAATTATATATATATATATATATATATATATATATATATATATATATATATATATATTCTAATGAGGTCATTATAGTTCAAGGTATCCCATATGAATACCCCTTAAAATAGAAAGATATGGCTCTAATGCACACACAATCCAAGTTTCCACCTAAGGATAATCATTTTGACCACATTGCAAGGTTTGGCAAAACATACTCATAAACTGAGAACCGAATTCAGAAAATGAAACACTAGATTCAAAATTAAAATCCATTACTTGTATTCATCATGAATTAATTATGAGATTATAGTAAGTTTCAATGATAAGTTCTGATTAAAAATTTTGGTAGCATAACACTTCATTGAGTACAAATGGAGAGGAAAATAAAATGCATTAAAAAAATCACCATGTCTCTGTATCAGAATGAGGAACCTTGAATAGAAAGACATTTTTACATAAATAATAGGAATTGGATGACTTCTAAATTTACTCTAGTGTCCATTCATTTTTTTAGACATTGAAAACTAATAAACACATCACTTCTTTTGTCTTCTATGTGGACATGGTCAGGTTCTATAGGTGTATAAGAAAAAGAGATGCATTTTTTGGTCTTATCCAAGACCTTGTTAGACTTTTGGAATCATAAAAACTAGTTTGAAATTATTCTATACTCAATCAATATTTTTTATGGCACTAAAACACTTTGAAATAATATGACTTAGTCAGGTTTTGCTACACAAAATAACACTATAGGGTTTGGAATATTTTCTCAACATTACAATTAGGATTTTGAAGCTGCACACCATTGTTATATTTTCCAAGATCTATCATAACCTACTTAGGCTTAGGGATCTATAAACCAAAATATGCTTCATTTGAATGTCTCCATGTTTTTATTGATAATAAAAAAACCAATTACCACTAAATTCTCCAAACAAAATTATTTATAAAAAAAATCAAGAACAAAAACTTGATTAACATTGCATGGGGATGTTAAGTCAATCATATACTCAAGTAAGTTTTGGAAACTTAAAATATAAAGGAGAGATAAATAACATCATCATAGTTCTGTTCAAGGAATAAAAATTGAATACAATAACATGCACCATCCACCACTTATTAAGACCTATTCAGGAAATAAATGATAAATAACAAATGTATAAAAAAACATTTAGTTTAATACCTAATAATTACTATGAATCTTGATTATAAAACTAAGATCTTCAAATTTGTTGGTAGAACAAATCAAGACCTAATATTTTGATTACAACTACATTCTTTTCATAAGGCATGTCAATACCAATTCAGGGAATGAAACTACAATTATAATTGTATTGTGTCTTTGAATGTTTCTAGGACTTATTCAAGAAAATGAAACTTGATTATAATTAACAATATAATTGATGGTTTCATAGACATAATCAAGGTTTTTTAACTTCATTACAATTTTAGATAAAAATCGATGCATCTCATGACTTAATCAATATTATAAACCTTATTAGGAAAGGTGAAATCCTCCAAGTCTTTATCATACCTATTCAATAAAATGACACCCAATTAGAAAATCAAGACTTTCCAACATAAATCAAGACCTATCTATACTTCTAATGTCTGATTACAATTGTAAAACCTTGAATTTCATCCCAAGACCTAATTAGGACATGGAATTTTTTTATTAGGACTAAAGTCTTCTAATTTTTGAAAGATGAAGTTTTCAACAAAACACTAAAGAAAATCAAAACTCTTATAAGATGGATGATGAAAGTGGAAGTTGTGAACATCAACACAAGAATTAAATTAAGAGAATGTCCATCATGAAAGTTGAGGCAACCACCTGGAACAACACAAAAAAAACCAACATGTAAATAACAACTTAGAAACAAACACTTTATGTGTATGCGATATAAGATATCCTATCTGCCATAGATGTTCCTACATCAAAAACCCATGGTAGATGAAAATTACTATGATCTGCCACTCATGAACCTATAGCGGTATTCTCTATTAATTTTACATTCTTAGAAACCTCAAATTCAGTATTCCAAGTTGTATCTTCAACTACTCTATCCTGCCACTTGACGAGGTACTCAAAGTACTCATAACCATGTGTCTTATTATAGATTTAAATGTTTAAATTAGCTTCCAATTCTTCTTTAGCTACCTGTGGTAGATACTCCTTCAAATATTGAATTGAAAAATACATGCTATCACTTGCTTCCCCTTCAACATAATGGTATAAATTAATAATTTTAAAGATAGGTGAGATGTCTACTCCATCTATAAATGCTATCTTATATGCATTAACTAAGAAATTCCAAAAAATCCTATAAGGTCTAATAATTTTCTACTTTATCTTATTATTTTCACCTTTTGGAAACCTATCCTTGTGTAAATATGCCAAAACTAAGTCCCTAACTTCAAAAATCACATTTGTTTTTCTCAAATTAGCATGTTGATTGTATTTTCCAACACTCTCTTCATGTCTTTTGTTTACTTATTAATTCACCTTGTGCATAACCTGAGCATAATATTTTCCATAAGAAATTATCTTACTCATATAAATGGTTTTTATCAAATCACACACCTATTTAGGGTTGCTCCTATACATAATCTATAAAGGAATCATACATTTATTCTAATTGATTAAATCTTTGTATGTAAGTTTATCTTATGCCAACATCAAGTCCCACTATTTGGGCTTATCACCAACTAGATATCTTAACAAGTTACCTAGAATCTGATTTAAAAATTTCATTTATACATCCATTTTGGGGTAATACGCTGAACTAAAATCTAATTTGGTTCCTAATTTATTCCAAAGTGTCCTCTAGAAATGTCCAACAAATTTCATCTCTCTATCTAAGATAATGATTCAAGGAAATGCATGAAACTTCACAATCTATTGAAAGAAAAAATTAGATATGTTACATCACTAGTCTTCCTAAAAGCCAAAATGTGAACCATTTATAAAAATATATCCACAAAAATGAAGATATAATAATTACATAATTGTTTTCTTGGAAAACCAAGAACAAAATCCATACTTAATGTATCCCACCATCTATCTAAAATGGGTAATCATTGATACAAACTAACATTTTGACTTGTATCTTTAGCATGTTGACAAAATCTACATTGATGCACCAACTTATTCACATTTGTGCACATTTTTGGCTAATAATATATCATATTTAGCTATTCCAATGTGTTATCATATCCAAAATGACCATCAAGTCCTCTAATATACTTATCCTTCAACAATTTCTCCCATATGGAACCTTATAATATTCATAACTTCCATCCCTTGAACAATAAACCATCTTGTATCATGTACTCTAACCATAGAGTCCTATCGATATCTATTAGATTCTTACATGAATCTCAAAAATTTAAGTATTCCTCATATAACTGTGTCATAGATTCCAATCTAATGACCTCTAATTTCACCTCATTCACTAAAAATATCACCTACTCAAAGCACCCACTACCTTATTGGACTTCCCACTCCTATGTTTCAAAAAAAATAATAACTTTGAAGAAACTCTACCAATTTCATATGGAATTAATTTAACTTACCTTGACTATTTATGAAATGAAAATCATGATTGTATGTGTAAAACACAAAAATCCATTAGAAATAAGTAATTCCACCACTTATTAAGAGTTTTCACCATCATGTAAAACTTTTAGTCATATACTTATTACTTTATCTTTATTTCATTCATATTCTTACAAAAATAAGTAATGCACTTACCATATTGATTGATTATCACTCCTATGGTTGTTCTTCTTGCATCACAATCAACATTAAAAAATTTACCAAAATATGATAACGTTAACATTGGTTGTTTGTCATTATTTTCTTTAAAAAATGAAAGTTACTCCATGTTGCATTAGTCCAATAAAACTTCTTATTATTTCCCTTCATATTCTCTATGATGGATGCACATATACGACTAAAATTTTGGATTAATTTCCTATATAATCTATCCAACCCATGAAAAATTTGTTCCTTGAACATGTTGTTTGGTGAACTTGAATCAACAATCATTTTCACCTTCTCAAGATTCATTTTCAACCCCTCTCTTGAGATCACAAACCCTAAGTATACCAACTCCTATTGCATGAAACTACACTTTTTTATATTTACCAACAACTTCTCCTCTTTCAAATTATCCAACACCAACTTCAAGTGTTGTAAATGCTCTTCTCTAGAGAGACTAAAAATTATAATGTCATCCAAATATACAACTACAAACTTACTTGTGAATGGTTTTAACACTTCATTCATGAGCCTCATGAACATACTTATAGAATTTGAAAATACAAATGAAATGACCAACCATTCATATAACTTGTAATTCATATTTAATGTGGTCTTCCAACTCATCTCCTTCTCATATGCATATTTGATGTTACCCTCTCTTCAAATAAATCTTGGTAAAGTACCTTGATTCACTTAAATAGACCATTAATTCATCCATTCTTGGCAATAGAAACATGTACTTAATTGTGATATTGTTTATTAAATGTTAATATATACAAATTCTCCATTCCCCACCTTTTTTTTGTACCAAAATAGATAGAATTGCACATGGGATTATATTCTCACATATCAAACCCTTCTTGAGTAACTCGTACACATGATTATTTATTTATTCATTATCTACTAGAGTAAACTATAGGTTACTTTATTAGGTAATCTCAATCTAAGAACTAAATCCATATGATTAATAATACTCCTTATAGGTGAGAGTCTATCAAATAATTCACTTATTACAATGTATACATAGTTATTTAACATATTATGAATTTTAATGGGTAAATCACTTATTGTAGTGGTTGTCATAAATAATAGTGGTTTGTAAATAAATTAAAAAAATACATAGTCTTCCTTATCCACTTTATATAACTCTTTATTGGATACCAACATGGCCTTTGAACTTTTATCCGCCTCTTATCCCTTATCCTTAAATAAACTCAATGTGCATTTCTTTCCATACTTTGTGATGCTAAAGATGATGATAGAAATGATATACTTTAGTGCAAATAATAGTGTATCGTATTCATATAAGAGGTTGGATAGTAGAAACATAACAAGTGTAAATTATCATGTGTTAAGTAAGAGGTCATAATAAGTATATATGTTTGATCTTCCACCATGTATGATTCTCCTTTCGAAATTTCATGGACTACCCAATAACACGTGACACACATCCATGGGAATGGTATCACATAAAACCTCATCCTTGAACAAACCAATTGAAAATTTCACCACACATTGCTCATTCATAAGCACTTGATGCCCCTTAAGCAACTAATAAAATTTTGTATGATTTAGGATTTTTTAAACATATCATCCCAAGTTTATATACCATTTATTGAGAGATAAAACTATTAGTGCGACCATTGTTAATTAAAAATTTACAACACTTACCTCTAAATTTGAAAATATTCCTAAACAATTTTTTATATTGTGTCAGTTCATTCACCTCCATAGTATTTTCAACAATACTCTTTTTATCAACAAAGCCTCTCCTTGTTTTTTATCCTCTAGACGACTTAGAGACCCAACACTATCTTCATCTCCAAAATCCAAATGAGATGTCCCTTCATCTCTCTTACCATTATTTAGAGATTTTTTAGACAATATTACCACTTATGACCATCATACTTATTACAACCAAAACACTTACCATGAGAACCTCTACCTATACCTCATCCATATGAACCTCTTACTCTTTAAAATTATCCTCCTCTTGTGATATAATTATGATTATGTGAACTACTCACTTATACACTATTATTTTGTTGATCTCTTCCACCATTTTTTATCCTCATCCTCTTGAATACCATCATCTACCTCTAGATTTTCCTTGTCACCTCCTTTCTAGTTTTTATGCCTTGAATTCACTTTCATAGGCTTCCTATATATTTTATAGGTTCAACAAAATAATTTCATATTAAATAGTAAAACATAGTCCATTCACATACCTTTACACTTTATCATGATCATATTCATCATGTCCCACTTGAAATGTGAGTATATATAATTATTCATTATAATCTTTGACTCTCATCTCTTTCTACCTCAAATTTTACAATTTTAGGAATAATGTCAATTTTTAGTACATGGGAAAAAAAATTCCTTCAATTTTGCTACCATCTTATCCCATGACCTAATTTTTTCCTTATTCTTTTGTTATCTTTCTACCTACATGTTGTCTCACCATAGTGAGGTTTGACATTTTATCTTTGTGCACATAAATTTTACTTTCTTATGGTCCTCCATATAACCATAATTAAATTACTTCTCTATATTTTTTATCTAGTCCTTGAGTTATTCGAAATTCAAGATACCATTGTAGCATGGTGTTTCCATTTTTGGGTTATTGCAAATTCTTACTATAACTATGAGAAATAACATCTCATCTTCATTCTCCATATCCTCCATCCCAAGATCTTGAGCTTATTCCTCCTCCTTGCTCATGTTATCACCATGAACACCTCTCCATTGAGCCAAATCCATTTCATCCAACCTTTCCTGCATACCTCTCATCATCTATGATAAATTTTCCATATGAGGTCCTCTCACTCTTTCCCTTGTTTGAAAAAAATTTATGTAGTGTGTCATTTCTCCAATGGTGTAAAATTATCTTCCATAACTCATCAATATACTATAATTGAGTATCCTCTAAAAAATCTATCCCAATGATAAAACAAATCTCTGATACAAAATTATGAACACACAATCTAGGTTTCCACCTAAGGACAACCATTTTGACCATTTTTTAGGGTTGGGGAAAACACACTCACAAAATGAGAATTAGAATCATAAAATGAAATAAAAAATTCAACACATGAATCCATTCCTTATATTCATCATGAAGGAATTATGAGATTACAACAAGTTTTAGTGAGAAGTTGTAATAAAAAACTTGTGCAACATAACACTTCACCAAGTATAAATGGTGAGGAAAATAAAACACTTTTAAAAATCACCTTGTCTTTGTACCATAATGAGTAACCCCAAATAGAAATCCATTTTTTTTATAAATATAAAGATTGGGTCAACCTCTTAGTTTCCTCTAGTGTATATTCATCTTACCTGACATTACAAATCAAGAAGTGAAAAATAGATCAAATCCTATGTTTTGTCTTCCCTATGGATCTGGTCAAGTTTTGTAGGTGCAAAAATAAGATAAACACACTTTTTGGTCTTATACAAGACCTTATTATAATTTTGGAAGCATCAAAACTAGTTTAAAATTATTCTAGAACTAATTTAGCTTTTTATATGGCATTAAAACACTTTAAAATAATATAAACCCAATTGGGTTATGTTACATTGAATAAAACTATAGATTTTAGAAGATTTGCTTGATGTTATGATCAATATTTTAAACCCACACACCACTATTATATTTTAAAAGAGACACCATGATCTAGTTGGGCTCAGGGACCTTCAACCTAAAAGATGTTTCATTTTAATGTCTCCACATTATAATAAATAATCAAAACATATATTATCACTAAAGTATCCAAATAACACTCATTTTAGATCCAATTGAGAATGAAAAATTGATTAACATTACATTTGGATGTTAATTTAGTCATAGAGCCATATAGGTTTTGGAAACTTATAATGTAAAGGAGAGATAATGAACATTATCATAGTTGTATTCAGGGAATAAAACTCAACTACAACAACATACACCGCCCACCACTTGGTGAGACATATTCATGAAAGAAACTATGAATAATAAAGAGTTATAATAACTATTTATTTTAATATCTAATCACTACTATGAATCTTGATTAGTAATACAAGATCATCAAAGTCATTAGTAGACTAAATTAGGAGTTAAGAGTCTAATTATAACTGAATTCTTTTCTTAAGGCATGTCAAGACCAATTCAGGGAATGAAACTTCAATTATAATTATATTATCTCTTTAAAATTTTCTAAGACTTTTTTATAAAAATTAAACCCAATACAAATACCAAGGAACTCGATGGTTGCATATACCTAATCAAGGTTTTAAACTTGATTACAACTATGGAAAAAAATCAATGGATCTCAATACCTAATTGGTAGTAGAACCCAATTATCAAAGGAAAAATATTCCAAGTCTTTAATAGACTTATTTTTTAAAATGAAACTCAATTATAAATTCAATATATACCATCATAAAAAAAAAATTCAAAATTTAAATATCTATTTATAATTACAGAACCTTGAATTTCATCCCAAGACCTAACTAAGATCTAGAAAAGTCCAATTAGGACTAGAATCTACCAATTTTGAAATATGAATTTTTAAATGAAACACAAATTAAAATAAAAAATATTAAAATATGGATGATTAATGTGGAATTCATGAACATCAACATGAGCACACCATTATAAATATAACAATCATGAAAACCAAGGCAACCACCTAGAACAACACATAAAAAACTAATAATAAGAAAATAAAAACTTAGAAACAAACACTTTGTTTTTGTGTAATATGGAATAACTTGTCTTCCATGGATACTCCTACATTATGTTACTACATATTATATTTTATTTGAGCCACCTAAAAGGGTGAAACCTACTCAAAAAGTTTAAAATCAAGTATTTACCCTTTTAAGGAGGCCTAATCTTCAAACACCACTTCATTAAATATTTTTTGCATATTATAGAGAGCCTCTCTTTACTCTACCTCTCTATACTCTTTCATGTCCTAGATTGATATTACAAGTCACTAACAATGTCACATAACACACCAACGTAAATTTATTATACTCCATGATGGGTTCCAAATATCCCTATGGTTTTTCACGCTCAAGAATATGTATAGTATGTGTTGATGTGGGTTTTATGCACATTAGGTAATATTACAAGGTATATTCTAAAAATTTTAAGATCAATAAATAAATATTCACTCTAAGGCATGTGTTTCATGGTATTAGGTTTTATAAATAATCTAGTGGTGGAATAGTAGTGAGCAGAGTAGTTGTTTACCTTGGATGGTTTAGATATGATATGAGTCTAAATCTACTTGTGATGGGTGGATTGATGATGATTCTAACCTAAGGTGGGTAGGAGAAAAATAAACTCAAAAATAAATAAGGATAGGGTAAAGAATATTTTTTTTAAATAAAAAAGATGAAAACTTTCTAACTTAGACCTTAAACTAGGAGTTAGATAAACAATCAGGAACCAATGCCTGCTACAAGTTAATATATCACATAAATAATCAAACATAGTTAAGATTCAAAGGAAACAAGAATCCAATAAACTTTAATGCATACAATCAAATTTTTCTACATTTTTGAGGTTTTAATTGAACATCTACAAAGGGATATTATGATTATCACTTAAAAACATTCAAATTAGCTACTACACAATATGAATAATTGTATCATAAGAAAATTCATGCACAACCAAAATACTAAGATACTAGATTGATATAAATTATTTTAAATCTCATAAATTCAAATAATAACAATAATTTCACTTCAAAACCAATTTTAGAACAATCTTCGAAATATCCTATTAATCTTAATAGCCAAAATTATCCTTCCTTTGAGATCAGGAGAATAAATATATATATAGGCTTAGGGAGGGGATGCCTCATCCTCCAAACTATGTCTAAATTTACATCTCCAATTATATAGCTACATATAATAATTCATTCATAGCATAAATGTATGAAAAACATGTACATAAATAATATTCCTCAACCAAAATATAATACACATATGCTAATAAATCTAGAATTACTAGTCCTAACTTAATTTAAACATGAAAATACACACACACACACACACACAGATATATATATATATATATATATATATATATACACACACACACACACACACACACTCAAGGTAGTGTTAATGTGGCACATTTAGAAGAGGGAATAGTTACATGACAACTATAGGAACTAAAGTATCCCTTATTTCCTCTTATTGAATCAAAATAGCCCTGTTAGAGTATGCATCACTGCATATCAAGAAAATTTAGGACTTTGTGATGATGTGGTAGAATCTTAAGTTGACTGTGTTCTTGATGCAAACATATAAGCTCCCTTTGTGTCTCTAATTTTATCAAATAATGTGTTTGAATCTTCAAACTCTTTATTTATAATATTAAATTAAGCATATAAGGCTTAAATATATTTATGGATTTAGTCATCAACCTTGTATGCTTTGCTCTTTGAGGACTTCAATCCTAATCTAGGGGATTCTAATTTAGTCATGCTATCCTTGGTAAAAATTATTTGCTCCATAATCTCATCATTATTTTTTATAAATTATTCCTTCAATTTCCTTCTTAAATTTGTTTACAAATGTTTTAAAAAGTGTTTAAAAATTGGGTTTGTTTACTAGTTTCCTAGTACAGGTTATCATATTTGTGACCCTCATCTTTTAAAATCTACAGGGCCTCACTCTCCTACCCTAAAAATGTCCTATCAATAATTTTATTTATGTGTGATAAGTGAAGGAACCATCCATTTTTTAAAATACATGATATAAAGCCCATGCAACATCTTGGGAAAACATTAGGTTCTAATGATTGAATGCACTATTTATTGCACATTAAATTAGGAAGTTAAGCCTCTTTTAAAACTCTTTTAATTGGTGCGAAAGTTTTAACATCTTCACCCTCTTAGGCTATCTCTCATCATTAGAGGCTCAAATAATATTCAAAATGTTATATATCCTTATGACTACACTCTAGACATTATCCATAATCTCCTATGGAGCATGAATGATTTATCTCTATAGTAACCTTTGTTGTGATTCTTCTTGGATCTTATACATATCTTTCATACCCTACCTACCTAAATCTATAAAAGAGAAGAAATACTCTGTATATTTGGTAGGATCACTTGGATTTATATTGAGATTTTTCACCAATGGAAACAAGTTTTCCATTTTTTCCATAAGTATCTCCTCCTTTGTGTTTTTATTAATCCAATTCCTCTTTATTACCTTCTAAATTTTTCCAATATTCTTATCAAAATGGGTAGATACTATGGGTAGCTCTATAAGGACAAAATTTTATTTTTCATATCTCTAGCCTTATAGATCTTTAACCCATTGGGGCACCATGATTTCCCCTTGTTCTTTAGGTTGGCTAAGGTCTTTAGATCTAGAATGTGGAGTAATAAATAGAGGTGGAGTTATAACTGGAAGTGGAATTGAATAAATTATTTGAATGGGAAATAGGAGGGAGGCTAAATAATATTTTGACATCTTAATATTTTCATATTAGGGGTGATTTCTACCATATTTTTTATTGAGCATGGGGTTTCCAAAATTATCATTCTAGATGATTATATGGGTGCATATTTTGATAATAGTAGCTCCAATTGAGATAAATATTTTGGGGGGATGGGTTTTCCTTGAGGATCAAAAATATAAATTGAGACTAAATCCTTAAAATAGACTCTCTTATTTGAATCCATTAGTTGGGTTGATGTTTAATGAATAAAATAATTAATAAAACTATAAAATGGTGGTCTAGGAATAATATGTGAATAATTTATAGCTTGAGTATATAAAATAATAATGGAATAATAAAGAGAAGAAACTAATTTATTAATGTTGTCTTTCTTCCTCTATAAGGATATACTAGTCTGGTGCTCTAACTATGGTTTCTTCTTCATTCAAGCTTCCCAGGCTTATTGATTTTTCTATTTTTAGATATATCTCTTCCTCTAATTTATCTTGGGCTCTCTCTCCAAATAAATCCTACTTTGGTCCTTTCATTATTTTTACATTTTATTTTCTTCATCTATAAGATAATCTACCTGTGATATGATATGTTCATGTTCTTCCTCTTCTACTTCCTTCTCAAGGGATCTTCTTGGGGTAGTAATATATAAAGATTATCTTTTATCCACTTATTAAATTTTGGAGGCTAGAATAATTCTATATTTCCTTTGGAAATTGACTATGTGGGTAATATGAGTTCAAGGGGAAGATGAAACTGGTGAAGAAGCCATAAAAGTTGGAACTAATACTAGGGGTGATGGTGAAGGGATGGGAAGTGGAACAATAGTGGTAGAGGAAAGAGTGGATGGAAAGGAGGCTGATATATTAATAAATACTTGAGGAGATGTCCCATAACTTGTGGTGATGTATGGGGATGGAATTATTTGAGACACTTGATCAGAAGGAGGATTAGATGGAAGATATGAGAAATAACTTTGAATAAACTTAGGGAGACTTGTGTAACTAAAGTAAGTGTAGCTAGAGGTGTTCAATATAATGTGTTGTTTATTCATCTGGAGGAGGTGCAGTCCTTATAATTATAGTGGTTATTCCTAGATAATTATAACATACATAGATGAAGGATGGATGAGGACTAAAGAGGCCCATGAAAACCTACTTAATTTATGGATTCTCATTTGTTTGATTGCTATAGTATCCATTTGATATATTGGTATCTTATTCTATGGTAGAGGGAGGCTAGACATATTCTATTAGTTATTGAGGCTATGGTTAAGGACACTAATGACTCTAAGATTTATGTGCTTCTTTTACCATTTCTTATGCCCACTCCTTGGTGATCTCTATGTCATATTGAATGGTCTAAGAAATTATCATTAACATCTAATTATCTCTCATGTCAATACATACTTCAAAATCATTGACAAAATTCAAAAATATAGCATTATGTTCATATTATTGGTGACCATATTTAATGGTCACCCATTTTATATCTTTTAGGAGTTGAATATAGTTCCTAAATTTTCCCTTTGGGTCCCGTTCTATGAATTGGTCCAACTTCAAATTATAATGGGTCCTAACCTTCCCTACTTGGTTGAGGTGTGCCTTAGTGTAAACTGAAGTTACCTAATGCTTAGGGGATATTTTATTAATAGGTCTAGTGTTTTAGGTTGAGATTATAGTATATATTGTTATACAAGTGGTGCACAATATCTTGTTCTTTCACCTTATTTGGTATGTGGTGTGGTAAAAGAAGAGGTTCTCATGTTCCCTTAATTTTGATGATGTTATAGTATTAGTAGTACTGATAATATCCCATTTTAGATATGTTATTTATAAAATTCTTGGATATCTTAGGTATCTGAGTGCCATAAATAACTTGATAGAGTTAAGGATAAACATCCTCATAAATTATGGTAATTTCATTTTTAAATCTATAAAAAAATATGAAATAATAATCTTCATAGATCTTATTAGCAAAGAAATCTATAGAAGGATCCCATAGTTCCCCATGATATCTTTGGACCATTTTAATGAATACATCAAATAGATAGGACATCATGTAAAAATTTCCATTGGTTAGCCTCTATTCATGTCTAAATTTTTGTGCATTCTATATGACACTGATAATCTCCCCTAGTGCCAAAATTTTGTCTAAAGTCAAGAGGATGTACAACAATGGAACCCATTACACATGTATGTAATTGATGTTGAAAAATCAATGAAACCTATTCATAAAGGCCATAGCTACCCTAATACCATGTCTAAATTTAATTATGATATTAGAGGAAATGCCTCCTTTGGGATTCAACCTATCTTGCTTCAATAACCACTATTTAAATTTCCCCTCCATAATGTTATGTTCTAGCCATACATTAATTGAGACTTGGTTATAGGCAACCTCAGACCCTATAATCCTAAGGTACCTCTCAAATTACCATCATGAAACATATTAAATTACATTCTTTCCTTTCCTAATATGTAAATAATCCTGATAGAAAGTGTCATTATAGAACATACCATGAATTAAATCAATGTAGGGTATTACCTCTATCTTTGTAGCTATGTTATGGAGTCCTATGGTATTAATCAGTAGTAAGTCATCAATGTATTTATTATCCACCTAGGATAGATGATCTTGTGAAGATTATGGTTATATGGAATTCACTACATTATAGATAGTTGAATAGTAGGGAGCTTGAAATCCATGACAATTTTGTTCAACATTGTGCTTGTGTACCCTATGATCTCAAAAATTAAGTATGTAGAAGGGGATTAGCCATGATATGGTCTTGGAGAAGCCAATTTATCAAGATGAGACTATGTATTTTCTTCATAAAATATTTGAAAAATCTTGTATATTTGATAAAATAACTAGGGCTTTTGATTACTTAAGAGATCATAATTTTAATGTTCAACTTGTATATTAATGGAAAAGTGACTTGTCTTTGCTTATATATCACATGTATTATCAAACCCCAAGCCTTGAATACAAAATTTATGAGACATAAATATGAATATCTAATTTGGATTTTGTTCACATTCATATTTAAATTTGCTAGTCAGTTTTTCAGGTTATTGCTTGCCATATGGAAACTTTTCATCAAATTTATATGCCTAGTCATATTCCTAAGATGTGTGTCAATACCTCATTTATTGTCCCTTTTATTATATATCAAACTCATTCATATGTACTTTTTCCATGAATCCCCTTGATCTTGACACTTATCTTTATCTCATTTACGTAGGGTATTTAGACTTATGATATTTATTTATATGTTACCTAAGATACAGGTTAATGAGATTGTGCCACATGGAGTGATATTAGATATAAAATATCTTTATTTGTGTTTTAAAATGTGTTTTAAAATTTCAAGTTTATGATACTATGCTATATGGCATAATATTGGGGCTCTAAGGACTCAAAATTTTTGGGGTTACAGAGATACAATGCCATTAACTTAGAAATTACCTTTCAATATTTGGGTGAATGGGATTTTTCCACTTATCTTTTTCTTGAGGATTTAGAGACTTAGAGACACTAGATACAAGTCCATTAACTTTCCTCTAACCTTACAGGTTCTAGGTTCATGGGATTATGCCATGTGGTGTGATATTGAGGCTCTAGAAACTCAAAGGACTTAGAATATTTTATGAAGTGAAAATTATCCTATTTGAACATGATTTCACCACATGGATGACCTAAATAAATCTAAATACCTTAAATGTATATAAATTTTGTTAAACTTTAGAAAAAATTGATTAATGCAATGATTCCATATGTCCAAATCTTAGTGCTTTGCGGACTTAAAGGAATCAAAGCCTTTATAATTTATTCAAAGGTCAAAGGGATAAGGATGAATAATATCTTAACACCTACCCCTATCTCTAGGTTACAAAATCTTGGGAAAAATAATGATTTAGGGCTTTGACAACTTAGATAATTTGTAAGTCTTTGGAATAGTCTTGTATACATACAAAAATCATAGAAACACTAGGGAATTATGAATTAGCTTAATTATTCAATAAAATCATAAATTCAACTATGAAAATTGAAGGTTAAAATAATTAAAATGAATGCCACTATGATGTAATGCTTTGATTTTCATAATTTTTGAATTATGTAACTTTATACTTTGAGTTAAACCTTAGACTTATGCATACCAAAATTAATTTCATGGACTAATAAGGTTCATAAGAATAAGGATATTAAAATAATAGTGGGTCCCTATTTGAATTTTAAAAATTGGGGGTGTGTGTTAGTGTTGGTTAATTTTGGCCTACATAAAAAGCTTCTGCCTGAATGGATAAGATAAAAAGAGTTCTAGATGGAACAAGTGGTCAAAATATTACATATAGCTTGCAAAGATTTTGAAACACTTTAATTAAAATTAAAGTGTATTTTGCATATGCCTTTAAAGAATACCTTCTTAATATCTTGATATCAGTCTATCTACTTATGTGCTTGTACTATGTAGTATCCTCACATTCATCCTAATCTTGTTAAATTCTTGACATTGTGCATACCATTGATCTCTGTTTACATAATATAAAATGCTTTAAAGGCTTATTTCACCATTAGAACTTGGTAAAATTTCACAAAAAAAGTGTTTCCATATGGTCAATATGGTTATGATAAAGTTTCATCACCATTAAAGCACAATCTTGACCTCTGGTTTGAAGATTTAGAACTTAAAGGGCAATTTTTTTGGGGTCGTAGTATTGTTTCATGACTATGGTCATTTCTCTTTAAAGAATATCTATGAAGATAAAGAGTCCTTGGTTTCCAATATTTTTACAGGTAGAATAGGTTTTTTCAAACCTAATATAGTTAAAAATAAAGCTATGTGATCTATGGATCTCCATCGATATAACATCTATATGAAAACCAATAATTTGGATTGGTTTTCAATATATAGTAAGATTTGTGCTCAAGTATGGTGATAAGGACAAGTATGTGATTAATAAAGGAGTGTCTGATCCTTCAACATGGTAATAAAATCAATAAATAACTATTCAAAATATACATAAGCATGCCTCTATCAAGTTTAAGATATGAAGATTTTGTCTTCAGAAGCAGGTCAAGTGGGAGATAGCATAGAAGATCAAAACAAAGGGATTTATTAAATGGTGTTCAAATATTAAGGATATTTCTTCTTTTAAAGGATCATGATTAATCATATACAAAATAGACTCTTATCTTTTAGTGGATTTCTCAACCAATGAGAAGAGATTGAAGACTAATAAGAGCAAATACAAGTTAACTTGTTGACGAAGGGCTAGTCTTAATTGGATTAAGTGTGGTAGAGCATTCATTGAAAGGTGGAAAATCATAAATTTTTATTAGTTAATGTGTTACCTCTTCTCTCTTATCTCTTTCTCTATATTACCTATTCTTTCCATTTTAATCACTCTTTCAGATTCTAGACTCTCACAAAGACTCTTTGATCTTGAAGAGAAGGGAACTCTCTAATATATTATATGATATTATTCTATTGATTAGAATAAAACCTATCTGATACATACCAAAATCACTTTAAAAACATTCACTTATGATTGTATCAATGAATCCATCCATGCAATATTATACTCTTTCTATTTCTTCAATCTTCTTTCCTGATCTTCCTTATGATGCTTGAAACCCTTACCAGCTTCTTAAGCCTTAATGGAGCTTTAGGTATTCAATATACAGTATGAATTTATCTAAATATTCCAATAAGTTTAAACACATGTGATTAAATTGATTTAACATGTTTCAATCCTCATATAATATATAAGACTCTAAGATAGTGAATTTTGTCTCTAAACTCCCTACCTTGTTCAGAAGCTTGTGGGTCTTATTAGGCCTAATTGTGCCTCCAATAGGTCAAAATAATTATTATCCCATTATTAAATATGAAACCAAATTTATTAATGTCTTGAAAACATAATAAATATGATCCAATCCTTATACCAAGTTATAGCACTCAAAAGTAAGGAAAACTCAACTTTGACTTTTTGACAATTTTTGAAAAATGAACACCTACAGGCAGATAAAAACATAGACATCTATATATGAAAATATATAGCTAATTTTGGAATTAAAACACTTTTTATTACATCAAAAATAATTTTATATAACTTTTAAAAAAATAATCAAGTCATTTGGATTAGTATTTTGGGAGTTATGGCCTTTTTAGTGACCTGAGAATACGTTTTTTTCTGAATTGTTTCAGAACTACAGGTCTGTATTTTGACCATATATTTTTAAAAATTACTCAATTAAATATGAAACCAATTTAATTGTATTAATAACTCCAATTATAATCTACACACAAAATTTCATAACTTTTAATTTATTAAATATTTTTATATACTCATTCTTCCAACCATGCCTAGTTTTCTGTCCACATAGGCCGAGAGCTAAATTTTGGAGTTTTTAAAGTATCTAAATGATTTAAAGACTTATTTTATTCTCATATAAACTATATCTTACCACAAATAACTCATAATCATATTTTATAAGTCTCATGCATGTATTTTCACGTAAATCTAACCTTGGAATAGTGGACTGTGTGTTTGTCGAAGCACCCTGTTCACAACCCTGCTCATTCTTCTCACAACCTTTCATGCATTCTAAACTTCCTAAAACGAAACACAAGTCTTGGATTGTTTCTTATTTAAAATAATTAATGGCTTCTCATGCCTTTTCTTATTCTAATAGATATTCATTATTATTTATTCTCAAATAAACACACACACAGATCTGCATACTGTGTAAGTCAAACCTCTTATACATGAGAGCACTATTTGCATATAATAACATGAAAATCAAATATTTGTCTTCTTAATAAATCAATAATACTTAAAATACAGGATTTAAAATATCCCATGCTCAATTTCTTAACAAATCCTTATGAGATACTTCATTTCTTCTCTTTTTCTTCACATGCAAACTCCTCTTTCTCCCTTACATTCTTACATACCTTGATCTCCTGATTCACCTCTCTATCTCTCTTCCTCTCTTCTCTATGTCCCACTATCCTCATTTGAATGAATTTTATTTTGATATTTTTAATAGCCTCCTCTCTAACCTCTATGACCAACTTGGGCTCAAGATAAAACAAAAATAGTTTTTAAATTGCAACAATATACTAAGGTTGAAATATTTTCAACCACTCCTCCTTTATTTTCTCAATAGCCCCAACATTTAATTTTTACCTTTACTTTTTACAATTACTCATCATTAACAACATGTTGGAGGGAAAAATACAATAAATTGAAATTTGAATTCAAACATGAATTGCATCCCAACATAACCATGTCTTGCATGAATTTTGTATGTAGATGTTCCCGCATCATACTCTCCCTCTAGAAACAATTTGAACCTTAGTTCAAATGAGATATCTCCTCAATGTTTTAGTCTTCACTCTATCCCTGGATCCCAAGGTCTTGTTACCAATACCAATGCTTTTCTTTGTTTGGAATATTCTTTGTCCTTCATTTTGCTTTTCTTCCTCTTTAGATATGTCCTTCTCATTTCTTTCTCAGCTGCCATCTCCTGCTTCCATGCTTCTTCATCTTCATACATGTCTTCTAGATCTTCTTGTTGTTCTTGGTTCAAAAAAATTTCCATTGAAATATGGACTTCATTCATCTCCACAACTTTAACACCTGCATTCAAAACATCAAAGGCAATGTTAGAAGTAAAAACTTGAGACCATAAAGTCTCTTGGCTGCCTCCACTCTTCTCCTCTTTGGCCAAAACTGCTTTTGCCTCTTTAGTGTGCTCTTTTCTTGATTTTATCTCACCAATGGTGTTATCATCACTATGGATTGTACCTTCATTCATCTTTCTTGAATGATCAAACAACTCCTCCAACATTCTCAACTCTTCCTTTAGTGAGCTCTCATCTATATCACTATCTTCATCAAACTTGGGCTCATCACTCACAAGGATTACTTGTCCTTCACTAGCCTTACTCTTCATCTCATCCTTTCTTAGCTTGTCTTCACATAAACCAACTTCTTCAATATACTCATCAAATACAATTGAATTACCCTTACCTTGTGTTTCCTTACTCTCTTCAACTTCTCTTTGAATCCATCTTGTTTGTTCTTTGTTTTCAATGAAGCATTGATTTGCTATATACTTTCCCCTTTCCTCATCATCCATCCATTTGGAACTCTCTCCTTGCTGCATATTATTCCACATAGCCACTTTCCATTTGTCATCTCTCATGAAAATATCATTAAAGGATTCAAAAACATCATCATAAACAATTTGTTTACCTTTTACCTCTTTGGTATACCTCTCAAGCGTTCTATCTTCATGAAATGCCTCTTCCATACTCACCATCTCACCTTCATTCTTTTGGCTGCTTGAATTACCTTCAATACTCTTCCATTGAATTCTTGGTGTTGTTGACTCAACACTCACAGCTTCTCTCTTTGCCTTCTTAGGTACCCATACTTGTTTCTCCTTCTTATCATTTGTCTTCTTAAACCATGTAGGCATCCTGCATCCATGTTCTTGTACCAGCACTTCCTATTGCTTGGGAGTTTGATTCTTCCACCATTTAGGCATCACATATCCATGGTTTATTGAAAACTTCACCTTTCTCTTTGCTTATCTAACATGCATATCAATAGTTTCATGCTTATAATAAAAAACAATTTTTGGATTCACTTTTACCTCCTTAATGGGCTGCTCCATTAGTTCTTTGACTTGCAAAGTGTCTTGATTGTTTGTACTTTCTTCTTCCTTTATGATTTTCTGCTCTCTTACCTCTTCTTGGATTTCAATGGCATCATGGAAGTCATCCTCATCTTCCATCTCTTCTCTTGCTTGTAGGGGTTCCTCAACACCTTCCTCATGCATTAACCAATGCATCTCTTCTTCTTTATCAACAACAAAAAACTTTTTCTTTTCTCCTACACATTCACTTGTGTACTTGGTGTCTTCTCTTGCACCAATCTCTTCACCCTCCAAGGCCCTTCTCTTGACCTTCACAAGGCTGCTCATACCTATAATTACCCATGCAAAGACAACATTAGATATAAAAATAAGAGACCACAAGGTCACTATGAGTGTTCTCTTCACCAACACTCTCATTTTCTCAAGTGCTCTTCCTGGAAATTTATCTTTTCTTTCTTCTCTTCTCTTGTTCTCCATAATGAGAACCTTCTTCACAATCTCTTTCTCATCTTGTTGCTCACTTGGCAACCTTATCATCTTCTTCAAGCCTCTATGGGCTTCTCTCTTCTTGGAAATCTTATTTTGCCTTCTTCTCCTCTTCATTAGGATATCAATTAGACACTTCAACCTCTTTCTCATTGGCCATACCCATGCTTGCTTGTCCATATTCATCCAAGACTCATATTCATCTTTAATCTTAGCTAAATCTCTTTTTAAACTAGCAATCTCTTTATCAATTTCAATATTGGTCATACCTTTGATGCTTACTTTCTTCTTGTTACTCTCATGTACCTTGCTACTCTACTCTTTTCGTAGTAATATTTCCATTTTTTAGATCTTCACCCAAGTCTTTTCCACCTTGGTTTCTTGATCCCTTTAGGTCCACTTGTCTCACCCAAGCCTTTCTGCTTGACTGGTCTTTTGACAATCTCCTTGATCTCACCTAGGCCTTTTTCATCCTAGTCTTTTGATCCTCCTTAATGGCTTTATTGAGATTCACACTAAGTCATTGGTCTGAAATATGACAAATATCAATAATTTCACAAATCCAAGCTTACCTTGCTTGGGATCTTTCTCTTGAGCATTCACTACGCTCTTCTTCTAGAGCTTCTCTTGGCTCTTCACTAAGCCTTCCTTGGCTTCTTCTCCTCTTAAGCCTCAATGGCTTTAAGACTTACTCTTCACCTATTTAATTCTCAAACACAATAAACTCAAATCAAATATCAAAGGTTACTCATACCTTTCCTCCACAGGGTCTTCTATCACTTTGTCCTGTTGATCATTTTATCAATCATGCAGCAACTTATTAGCAACCATGATCAATTTCCAAATCCCAAGAGCTTCAAGATCTGATACCAAAAATGATACATACCAAACTCAATTTCCAAACATTAACTTATTATTTTATCAATGAATCCATCCATGAAATATTATACTCTTTCTAGTTCTACAATCTTCTTTCCTGATCTTCCTTATGATGCTTGAAACCCTTACTAGCTTCTCAAGCCTTAATGGAGATTTAGGTATTCAATCTACAGTATGCATCTATCTGAATATTCCAATAAGTTTAAACACATGTGATTCAATGGATTTAAAATGTTTCAATCCTCATATAATATATAAGACTCTAAGATAGTGAATTTTGTCTCTAAACTCCCTACCTTGTTCAGAAGCTTGTGGGTCTTATTAGGCCTAATTGTGCCTCCAATAGGTCAAAATCATTATTATCCCATTATTAAATATTAAAAAAAAATTATTAATGTCTTTAAAACATAATAAATATGATCCAATCCTTATACCAAGTTATATCACTCAAAAGTAAGGAAAACTCAACTTTGACTTTTTGACAATTTTTGAAAAATGAACACCTACAGGTAGATAAAAACACAGTCATCTATATCTGAAAATATATAGATCCTTTTGGCATGAAAAAAAATTTATTACATAAAAAATACATTTATATAACTTTTCAAAAAATAGTCAAGTCATTTGGATTAGTATTTTAGGAGTTATGGCCTTTTTAGTGACCTGAGAATACATTTTTTTTTGAATTGTTTCAGAACTGCAGGTCTGTATTTTGACCATATCATTTTAAAAATTACTCCATTAAATATTAAACTAATTGAATTGGATTAATAAATACAATTATCATCTACACACAAAATTTCATAAGTTTTAATTGAGTAAATATTGTGATATACTCATTCTTCCAACCGTGCCTAGTTTTCTGTCCACACAGGCCGAGGGCTAAATTTTGGAGTTTTTAAAGTATCTAAATGATTTCAAGACTTATTTTATTCTCATATAAAATATATATTACCAAAAATACATATTAATCATATTTTATAATTCTCATTCATGTATTTTCACGTAAATCCCTGTTCACAACCCTGCTCATTCATTATCACAACCTTTCATGCATTCTAAAATTCTTGAAACGAAACACAAGTCTTGGATTGTTTCTTATTTACAATAATTAATTGTTTCTCATGAATTTTATTATGCTAATATATATTCATTATTATTTATTCTCAAAGAAACACACACACAAATCTACATACTGTGTAAGTCAAACCTCTTATACATGAGAGCACTGTTTGCATATAATAACATGAAAATCAAATATTTGTCTACTTAATCAATTAATAATACTTAAAATATAGGAGTTAAAATATCCAATTCTCAATGGCTTAACAAATCCTTATGAGATACTTCATTTCTTCTCTTTTTCTTCACATGCAAACTCCTCTTTCTCCCTTACATTCTTACATACCTTGATCTCCTGATTCACCTCTCTATCTCTCTTCCTCTCTTCTCTACGTCCCACTGTCCTCCTTTGAATGAATTTTATTTTTCTCTTTTTAATATCCTCCTCTCTAACCTCCACACCCAACTTTGGCTCAAGATAAAACAAAAATAGTTTTTAAATTTCAACAATATACTAAGGTTGAAATATTTTCAACCACTCCTCCTTTATTTTCTCAACAGCCCCAACATTTACTTTTTACCTTTAATTTTTACAATTACTCCTCACTAAAAACATGTTTGAGGGAAAAATACAATAAATTTAAATTTTAATTCAAACATGACTTGCATCCCAACGTAACCATGTCTTGCATGAATTTTGTATGTAGATGCTCCTACATCAATGGTTACTATCAAGTATTTTTAATAACTACCTCTTGATGTAATCAAAGACTTACTTTACCTATCTTTTTCCTTGGATATGTGTTGAGTTAGTTGTACATGATTACATAGTGAATGAGAATCTTTCTCATCCATTTTACTCTTTTATGACCTCCTTTAGGGTGTTTTCAAGCTATTACAAGTCTAAATTAGTGTTCTGCCTGAACCTAGTCCATGAAATACTTATGCAATTAGCTAGATTGTGAGATTGTGTAAGCTAGTATTATCTTGTACAAATCTAGTGTGGGTTATATTTTATGGGAGTCTTCCTTTTTTATTTAATGCATCACCCTGTTAGATTTATTAGGATCCCTTTTACCCTTATTAACCCCTTACCCTATAGTAGCATTAGTTTAGTTATTCCATGAAGAGGGATTTAACCTTATTCAAAGGTTCAACCCCATCATAAGTTACCCATATTATAGGGTTATTCCCATATTATGTCTTAGTCAGAGGGAACCTAAATAACTCTCTCCAAGGGTACAAATTAATGTCATAATAGTTTTTATCATGCCTAGTGGGACTTACTACATTGTTCACTGGTGAAGAGTTTTTATGTTCTCTTCATCAAATTATCCTTTAGAGACAAGTATCCAAACATCAATGGTGACTAAGATCATCTATTATCTAGTTTAAGAAACCTAGCTAAGTGCCTAGTCATCATAATCTAGTATGTACAATCAACCATCTTTTTATAAGTATGATTATTATCTACCTCAACATCATACTTATAAAGAAAATAATGTTTGGGTTCTCCCCAAGTGGCCTTCAAGTATCCTATCAACCCTATCATGGCCTTTTCCTAATCATGCATATGACCAAGGTTAGCCTCCTTTGCATTAAAATTAGTCCTTTATTTCCCCTTGTCAAGACCAAGCTTACTCTATCACATCTTTGTTAGGAGTCAAGCAAGCATTATCAATTTATATTGATTTTATAAGGGATATAGGTAGAGGTTTAGAGTTTTATCTAGTCATACCTATCCATGTTTTATAAGAGGCAAGGAGTGATCTTTAGTTGGTCAAGAATAAATGGTCAGTTTGTGATGGTGAATAATGGTCATCTTATAAGAATGAGGACATAACAATGATGAGAAGCATGATCCAAAATGTAGATAGTGTGTTGATATCTTATGAAGAGTATAAGGCTCATTTGGATTAGTGTTGTGTGTCTTCTCCCCTCTAAGAACCTCAACCTCAACCTTTAAGAGTTCCTAATGAGCCCCCCAGTCAACCTTGTCAAAGTCCATCCTTGTCAAAACTCAGAGAGGCAATACCAAACCAAGGTAGAAGAAACATGAAAATCATTGATGGGGTTAAGCTTGGACAAAAATTCTCCATCCATTCCATAGAGGGGATAAGGATCTTCTTGCATGAGTTTTGGAATGTGTGGGCATCCATTGAAGAATATGACTATCTACAGGATGAGAAGAAATATTTGAAAGGGTGGGTATTATCCATTAAAAAAGTTTTTAAACAATGGTAGAAAGAGTATGTCAAACTTGAGTGAATTAATTTTATTTCTCCTAACCCTATTCCCATTCCCACTCAAGATCATGAAGAAATTCCATCATGGTTATTTTCCAACACATTCAAACTTGGCTATGTCATGCCCTCACTTGTGAGACCACCCTTTCCTATAACCATTAAAAATGAATAAAAAGTGTTTACTCCATACTAATTTACATCATGGAAATATGTTTAGAAGGGAATAAAGAAGAAAGAGGAGGTGTTAGTTGTGGAGGTCCAAGTGCCAGTTTAAGACTCTCTTAAAAAACCATTCAAAGTCCCTAATTGGAAGGACACTCTCTTAAGCTACAATCAAGGTGAACTTCTTCACCCTCCCACCATCTCCCTCTTAGAGAAAGAACCTATTTTTATAAATAATAGAGGAGGATATTTTAGTCACAAGTGATATTTAAGAGGACAATTCAAGTATCTATGATGAGGAGATCATAATAGGCAGCCCACTTCATTTAGAAGGAGAAGAATTAGGCTTGAACTAACCTTCTTGGTATGGATTTGACACTAATGAATTGGATACTGATGAGGACAATCCTCAAATTTAAAATATAGTAGACTTTGAATGGACTAATGAAGGTCCATTCTACATAAATTAGGAAGAGGATTAAAACCAGGTGCCTAAGGTTGGTCCACCTTAAGAATAGGTATCAATTGAGGATAGCCATGATATGTTAGAGTAAGAGGAAAACATATCATATCTTGAGCAAGATAGGTGTGATATTTAAAACCTTGGATGGTTATGTTAACCCTAATTTTTATTTGAATATCAATATGAAATATTAAGTGAGTTTTATGAAAGAGACATCTCAAATTCTCAAGAGATGTAGTTTGACAAACATACCAGTGAAAAATTTGAAGGGTTGTGGCAGTGCTTCAATGCCATAACAAAAGATTTAGAAGAGATTAAGGTATATGTCCTTATTTTAGGAACCTATGAGCATGTTTATCTGAGCATGATCAATCCTAATTTTCACAAGGATAAGGGGGAAGGATATGTTCTTTTTGAACCATCAAGTGAACCAAGTACAGTTGCTCCCAAGAGCTTAAATGAATACTTCATGCAAGCCTTTCTCAAGGGTAATGATAAACATCAAGAAAGTGATCTTGTAGTTTAACATAAACCAATATTGGAAGACTTGGACCAATATGTCTACATTAGAGACATGTTTGTTACATTTCATCCATTGGAGAGCACATCAAAAGGATTAGCCATCAAGTTGCTTGGTTCACCATTTTCGGTACCTCCAAAACAAGATATTTTTCATCTTGGTTTGTTACAAGTGAATGATACTCAAAGTTTTCCATTTGACATAGGAATGAGGTGCTTGTAAATTTCAACCTTGTATATATTAGATTATATTTCATACTTTTCTCTAAGTGCCTGTGTGCACATTTGTTTTGTAGGTTAGTTGCCCTTGCTTTGTTTAGTTTAGTTTCCTTTCTTGTTGTGTTTCCTTTTCAAAAGTGTCTTGGGTACTTTTTTTTGTTTTATTTTGTTTGGTCCTTTTTCCCTAAAGAGATAATTTTCAAGAAAGGGACAAACTTACTCAATTTAGATTAGCTTATGAATCCATGCCCAATAGATTAGATAAGGCAACTAGTCTGGGTTCTCAAGTATAGTAAGCATGTTTCCCTATGAGTTGTCAAAGATGTTAACCATTTTTGGCCTACATACAAATATTATGCATAAATGGATGATATGAATAGATTTATAGATGGAATGAGTGGTCTAAAGATTACATGTAGATTTCATAGCTTTTGAAACACTTTAAGTAAACTTAAAGTGTACTTTGTCAAATATTGAGGAAGTAGGTTCTCATGGTGATAAATTCAGAAATGTTATGGAATGAGTTTTCACAGGCCTCAGAGACTCATCAAATCTTTTAAATATCAATCAATAGTTCTTAGCACAAGTCTAAATGAACTAGACCATCTTACATGTCATGTAGAAAATAATAGGTTGGTTTACTTGTTTATTTTATAAATATGCTTAGGAAGCCTCCTAGAGATAAAGGATCACATGAGATCAATGTATTTAGTGCCAAGATCATCCTCTACAAATTTGGTGTCTTGATGAGATTTTTATCTTAATATATAAGCCTTTAAATTTAGAGTTGCAGAGTGAGATGTGTATGCAAACATCAAATTTGAGATATGGAAAATAGCCATTTATATTCAAAAATTATTGGGAATGAATGTAAGGATACCAAGTGTAATGATATCATGAGATCATAATAGATCTAATGGTGCACATCAACTAACAAGGCCAGTGGGTCTAGATAGATCAATGAAGTGCATTTAATCATACAAAGGTAGATCAATGATGAGAAAAAGGTTAACTAGTCAGTGAATCTCAAAGACAAATGAATAGTTTATATGTTTCATAACCATAATAACTATCAAGTAAATCAATGGTATGCATTCAAGCCATGCAAAGGGAGATTGATGGTGTGCATAAGGTCAAGAAGTCAAATAACTTGAGAAAAATTTCAGGTTAACACATGGCACAAATGTGGAAGAAAATAGACTAACAGTAGGATCCTGAGAAGGGATGAATCATTGACAAGTATCTTATTATTGAAGGCCTAGATCAATATTGATGGTCGATATCAAAATCTAAAGATAGGAGATTTAAAGAAGAGGTCAAGTGTGACTTAGGCTGAATAAGAGAAAATGCCTCAAAATAATCTACCACCATTAGAGCTTAATTGAATGTCACAAGTAGATAAAACCATACATTTAGGATGGTTATGATGAAGTCCCATCACCATTAAATCATAGTATCTATGTCTGGTTCAAAGATTTAGAACTTATGGGGCCCATTTTTTGGGGTTGTAGTATTATTTCATGACTATGGCCATTCTCTTTAAAGAATATCTATGAAGAAAAAGAGTCCTCAGCTTCCACAAGGTTTAGAGGTAGAATATTTTTATGCAAGCCTAATATAGTTCAAAACAAAGATATGTGATCTACAGATCTCCATTGATATAAAAACTATACAAAAAACCTAATGATTTGGATTGGTTTTCAATCTATAGTAAGATCTATGCTTATATATAGAAATAAGGATAGGTATGTGATCAATGAAGAAGTGTTTCATCCTTTGACATAATCATAACTCTGACAAATAACTACTCAAAATAGACATAAGTATGGTTCTATTAGGTTCAAGATATGAATATTTTGTCTTCATAAATAGGTTAAGTGGGAGATGACATAGAAAATAAAATCAAATGGATTTGGGAATTGGATAGTACAATGGATCATTTAATGTTCTTCATATATTAAGGATATTTATTCTTTGAAAGTATCATGATTCATCATCTATAAAATAAACTATTATCTTCTAGTGCATTTCTCAACTAATAAGAAGAGCTTGAAGACTAATTAGATCAAATGTAGGTTAACTTGTTGATGAAGGGATAGTCCTAATTTGATTAAGTGTGGTGGAGCATTCATTTAAAGGTTGTATTTAATTGATTATTCTTGGTTAACATGATCCCTATTCTCTCTTATCCCTTTCTTTATATTACCCATTCTTTCCATTTGTAAGCACTCTCTCAAATTCTAGACTCTCACAAGGACTCTTTGATCTTGAACAGTAGGGGAGTATATAGGATATTGTAATTTATTTTCCTCTTGATTAAGCTAAACCCTATCAAAAAAATTTAAGAACTACCACTTGATGCATTTCAAAAAAATTCTTTACCTATCTCTTGCCTTAGATCTATGTTGTGTGAATTGTGGATGATGGCATAGTGAAGGAGAATCTTCCTCATCCATTGTCCTCTATTATGAACTCCTTTAGGGTGTTTTCAAGCTATTTTAGGTCTTAATTAGTGTTATACTTGAACTTAATCCATGAAATACTTATGCAATTACCTAGGTTGTGAGATTATGTGAGCTAGTATTGTCTTGTGTAGATCTAGTGTGGGTTCAAGCTTATGGGAGTACTCCATTTTTATTTAGTGCATCACATTGTTAAATTTTTTAAGATCCCTTTTCCAATTTATAACCATTTCCATGTAGTATCATTAGTTTAGTTTTTCCATCAAGAGGAAATCGGCCTTCTCCATAGGTTTAGCCCCATCATAGGTTACCCACAGCTTGGGGTTGTTCCCATATTATGGCTTAGTTGGAATGAGACTAAAGAACTCTCTCCATGGGTGTAGATTAATGTCATAATATTTAGGACACAAAAAATGGAAAATTAATGGGTAAATACTCTTGATATTTGACAACCCATAATCTCAGTAATGCATTATAAAAAATCTTTAGTTATAACAAGAAATGAATAAATAAATCAGTCCTTTGAAAAAGACTCCTCCTTCCCTATGAAACATACTAAGCCTTTTCATTCTTGAGATCTAGGTGTATAATTTTGTGAAATTAATTTTACCCTTATTATGAGAGTTTTAATGAAGACTTGAATAAAAACTATAGGTTACATTTTGATTTTTACAACCAAATAGTAAGGGGAGTTTGTGTATTGTTATTCTACTATCCAGACATCCATAGCTCTAAAAAAATACCTTTGATTCCACTTTAAGATTTTATCTACTACTATTTGGGAATCCATAGCCTTGGTAGAGGTTAATTGAATCACCATTATTCTATAATTTTATGTGACATACATACATACATACATATAACATAGATAGAAGAAGGGTTGGGAATTACCATTGGTTGGGTGCATGCATCAGAAAAAACTTATATTGATCAATACATCCCTGTCACTATGCATTCATTTCAATTTTTATTATCTTCCATCCAAGTTTGATCATGTATTAGTGCAATTTATCTTTTATAAATGAGAAGTATTTCTCAAATTTGAATGAGTATATCAAAGTAAATGTCAAAGGTATAGTAAGCTCACTCCATATAAGTATAACTTAATCCAACAACAACATATACCTTAATCCTGGAACCTCAAGTAATGATAGAATAAGTCTTGGTAATTGCACATTGTGTTTCCTTTTAAACTAGAAATTCTTTTATAATTCCGTCACAAGAAACCAATTGGTTCATTCTACAATTTTATAAAACTAATTTAGAAAACATTCTAGCTAATCTACCAAAATCAAATGCAAAAAAAAGGAAACACTAATATAAGAAAATATTAAATATTAAACTAAAAAGAATGAAATCTTAAAATATAAATTAGTAAATCTATTATAATCTTACATATACATGTTTAGTTACAATCATTCAGAAGCAATTCTAGTTGGAGAAGCCATGAAATAATGTTTCAAAAATTATCCATTGGGTAGAAAAATGAGGTCAATACCTTGGAGGTGATTTAAGTAGAGGTAATTATTACCTATAATTTCATATATTTTATATGGGCTATTCCACAAATGATTAAACTTATCATGTTTTCATTTTTTATCATGTGCTTTATCATGTAAAAGCACTAGGTGTGAAATCCTAAAAGCCTTGATCTTAGACCTTTTGTTAAACCATATTTTGATAATGTCTTGTTTTTTATTGAAGTTTTATAATGGTTAAATTTGTGCATCTTCCATCTAGACTATATCAAGTAATCTATATTATATTCTTTCATCATCTCCCATGTACTCTTGTATAATTTGATATATTAGTATTTTAAGAGTGATAGGGAAAAATGATTGTTGTACATACACTAGTAAAAATGTTGAATCCTTTAGGGATTACTTGTGTCTAGTTATATCTTCCCATAGTGTATACTTCAATAGTATGTGTCATTCCATTGGTTTGTCTTGTGTTGACATTTTTATGGCATCCATCATATTCTTATTGGTGTATTCTACCACTCCATTCCCTTATAGATAGTAATTTGAAAATAACTTGATGGTTATTTTTTTTATGATAGACCCACTAAGTAAATTATATAGATTAAAATTCTATACCATTATCACAAACTAATTATATTGGAGTACCAAACCTCATTAGTATATTCTCTTCCAAAAACTTGAAAACATCAAGTGTTCTAGAAATACTAGTGGCCACAACTTTTGTCCATCTAGTGTAATAGTTAGTGGCTATGAGGATGAATTAATTCCTTGCTCAAGAATTTGGGTTGATCACCCCAATGAATTCAAGACCCCATTAACAAAAAGGGTGTCCAACAATGACTGGTTTCAAAGGCATGGTAATATTAAATTTTATTTTTCCAAACACATAACATTCATGTCAGGTCCTAACATGGTTGCAGGTATATTTAAAAATAATAAGCTAGTAGCAACCCATTCTTAAGATTTTATGAGTTATTAAATTTACTAATGGGTGTCCACTTCTATCTTTTGGTGTAGATTATTTAGAATTTCTTTGAATTTTTATTTTAAAACACACATTAAGTGTATCATTTATAATTATTCTAGTATAAAACTCCCTTTTTGATCATGTAATGGGATGATTTGAGACTAACGGCTTGACTTTGATCTTTGTTTATCTCAAAGGGATATATATTTATGAGTATGTAATGGATGACATGGATGTGCCATTCACCACCAACTACCTGAGTTCCATTGATCTATTTAATATAGATGTGTGGATCAGTCTCAATCATCAGCTAGATGATTCTTTGGCCTCACACCATCTTGGTTGGTTTGATTTAAAGATCAAACGGTTGTATCTTTTCCATCCACTTAACTCTTCTTTCTACCAATTTGTTTCATCTAAGTGTGAGATTTACATTTGGGTCTAGAATGATGTCATAGGTATTATTTCTCATAATATAATGCCTAAATTTCTTCACAACTTTGATCAGTTCATATATCTATTTATCTATCATTAAATACTTTAATTTTATATCCTTTAGGTTAATACCCATGAATGCAATTGGATGTTCATTATCAACTACCTTTTCTATGAGAATAGTTACTATAGTGTGATATGAAGAAAACAAATAAAGAAAGAAGTCATTGGTGAAGTCTGAGATGATCAAAATTAGAGCTTGAGTAATGGTGGCTTTAATATATTGGAAATATTTCTAGATTTTGTTTTCTATTATACTTTGGCATCTTTCTTCAGCATGGATTTCAATAATTTGACAATATTTGAAAACATAGAAATAAATTTCCTTACAAAGTTTATCTTGCCAAAGAAGGACTTCAACACCTTACTATTATGAGGTGTCATCTTATAAATGGCTTGGATTCATTCTAGGTTAATGGAAATTCCATATTTAGTAATGACATGGCCTAATAGTTTTCATATATGACTCCAAATATTCTCTTCTTTGGATTGGGAGACTTCATATCTTCTACACCTATCAAACAATTTATGTAGAGGGTTTGAATGATTGGCTCTATCTTTTGAAACTATTGTTAAGTCATCCATATAATTGATGATACACTTTCCAAAAAACCATTGAAATTAAAAATCCATAGATCACTAGAAGGTTTCTCCTACATCAATTAGTATCAAATTCATCCTTTTATATCCAAACATTTCCCACTTAGTTGTGAAGGCAATTTTCATTCTATCTTGTGCTTCCACTAGCATTAGATTGTAACCTAAGAATCCATCTAAGAAGGACATCATATCAAATACACTATCCAGTTGAATTACCTCACCTATAGATGATAAAATATAGTTATCCTTATCTAATTCTTAGTTTATATTTATAAAGTCAAAACATAACATGATTTTTCCATTCTTCTTGACTAACACTAGGTTAGCTACCTAAGTGGATTGCCTAATTTGAAAAACAATATTAGTATCAAATAAAATTTGTACCTCTATCTAGATGAGAGGTTTCAGAATTGGATTTACTAATCTCTATCACTTATTCAAAGGCTTATGTTATGGATTTAGTGGGATGGTATGTGTGATGACCCTAGGGTTGAAAACCATTAGATATACATATGCCCTAGTAATCACATATTTGTACTTTTTAAGTAGACCTTTCAGCTTTTGTTTCTAAATTTTCATGTAATTTATACAAAAGTTCACATATTAGGGATGTTGGTTAGTTCCAAGGTTATCCTTAACAAAACCAAATTTATCTATTTGAATTTATTTCTACTTTTGAGCTTGAAAATCCCCATAGGAATGTGGTTCTCTTTTATTTGTAAAACATCATCTTCTCCTAGACCTTAAATATTCATGGGTTCAACATCATTTTCATTTAATATTTGATATTTAAAGGCTCTATAACTATTCTTAAAATGTATAATTTTTTTATCATCATCAAATACATGGAAGTCATCCACATTGTCTGGGACTAAAGGATAAAGAACCAACTCTACAATTTTTTTATGTATCTCATATTCTTGAAGTGGTTCTAGATTGGTTGCTTAAGCTACTAGTGAGTTTGTAGTTTGGTTTATATCCCTTGGGATATATTTGATGTTAATGCTTCAAAGGATTCAATTAGATCCCATTATCAGTGTTTTTATTTATTTGAGTAAAGTATTTTACATTGATATTTCCTTCTAATTCGGTTCACAAGTAGTTCTGAATCATCAAATATCTACAATTGCTTGACATTATGCTTCAGTGTAAAATATATACCTAAGATTAGGGTTTCATACTTATCTTGATTATTGGTGTAAGGGAATTACAACCTATATGAAGCTATATACTATTTCCCATCTAGCTCAATTAGGGCTATGCCAATACCTGAACCCTAATTTGACCTTGTTCCATTGAAGTGGAAAGTCCATAAATGGGAAAGACCTTAAAAAAAATTCATGATGTTCTTTATTAGTAGTGAACATGTACACACTCATGTGTGAGGATGAAAATTCAACCTTTTTATTCTTAGCATTTTACTCTGTGACTAGGTACTTCATTTTTATCTCTTGGTCTACTTAAATTTGGTTGGATACTCCTTTCCAAGACATACACATCTATGAGAAGTATATATCCATATATCCATTCAGTGTCTTCAACCAATCCTAACTTAATATTAAGTCATAAGCTTCTAAAATGTCAATGAATTATACATATATATATATATATATATATATATATATATATATATATATATATATATATATATATATATATATATATATTAATGTACCCATTGTTTAGATGCAAGATAGATGCATACATTTTTCAACTCCCTAACACATGGGATAAAAGGATTATTTAGTTATATGACCACCCTTTTAGATTTGTTTAGGGTAAAATCTAGTTTCTTATATATAGATGTAGGCATCACATTGGTTGAGGCACCTGAGTCAACCAAACAATTATGCACATTCTTTCCAATCATTATGATGGTTAATATAAAAGGTGATACTTCATTATTATCCTTATAAATGACCATGTTTTTATGTGTAAATTTTGAATTATTCATAGATGATCTCCTAATTAATGTTTTGAGTAACAATTATCTCTATTTAGTGACTTGGGATAGTGTGTGTAGATTGATATTCCCCTTGATATTATCAACAATATTGTACCCTCATCTAATCTTTGGTTTTACACTCTATAACTAAATATTCCCTTTTTAAGAAGGTAGATCATTATTGGCCTTAGGATATAAAAGAGTGGTAACACTATTATTTGGGGGCATGGAATTAGTAGAAAGTTAATTATTCCTTATATTATAATTATTCCTCTATAACTATTGAAAGGCATGAATTTCATATGAATTATCCTTAGGTTCATTTTTATCTTCCATTGGGAATGGGAATTCATATTTATCAAAGACCATGTCTCTACTAGGAAGACATAGAGTAGTAGAGGAATATGGATCAGACTGATTTGTAAGGATTTCCTATCTATCCATTCATTTATGAAATATCTCAAAGGTGGTGGAAAAATTTATGTAGTCTAGATCACCATGTTGTGCTATGTTGAGAACTTGGCACCAATTAAGAAGTGTTTCTTCCAATATGTTTATCACTGGCATCTTGTTAGGCATTTGTTGCTTTGTATTATTTCCATGTCTATTGAAAGACCTATTATACCTTTGATATGCAAAATTAGGAGTGGTATTTTTTCTCATGGTGTTTCCCATCCTCTTATATATGATTATAAACTCATTTCTCAACTTTTATACCATTGTTTGAATGGCATCCAATTCCACTTTTGTTGAATTAGTATCAATGCCCTACGTATTAGTAGTATTGGCTAGTATCAAATATTGGTTTAGATTTTTTTGGTTGGATGTAGGTACAAGAATCTTCAAGAAGCTTAGGTGTTGGTTGGGTGAAGCATGGGCTAAAGGAAATTGGATATATACTTGGTTCTGATTTTGAGCCATAACATTCTAATTAACATTTTTAATATGGTTGAGGTATAGAAAATTAGGAGAAATATTAAGTGGGTCCATATCTTATGACTGGGGATCTAATTGTCTATCAATATTGACAACTTTAGCATAAGCCAAAGGTAACGTATTAAAATTAGACACTCTACAAAGAAAGATAATTATTACATAGTCTAATGCATTCTTATACATCTCAAGGTTTAATGCCTTAATGGGTTTATTAATATATTTTATCTAGTTTTACATATTTTGGAATTTTACATTAAAGGATTAATGAATTGGTTCATTAGGTTCTCTCCTCATTCTAGCAACATGTTGATATATGACACTTGGGATAGTGACCTATCCAAACTATGCCAAAAAAATATTTTGACATTGGTTCCAAGAGGTAATTCAATCTTTCAAGAGGTTGAGGAACTAATCATAAGAAACATCCTATAAGTTAAAACGGAAAAGTTAGCATGATATGTCTTCATGGGTTACATTTAATGTCCTTAGGGTAGTTTTGTAATCCTTTACATGTCCTTCATCAGTCCTTCCTCATGGGGGAGAAAAGGAAGGAAGATATTTTTTAGGTTTTTTGGGTAGATTATGTACATATGCATGGATGGAAATAACATAACCAACTAACCAAACTAAGGCCATTATCCATAGATGAAGACAAGGTTTTTTAATCAAGGAATATGATTTGACCTCGGGTCCTCTTAAGACACCTTTATATAACATAAATTTGATTTCCAAAGGTGGGTATAATAAGTTATTATCTAAGGTGGAACTTATTAATCTTTTAGGTTTATCCAATGTAACTCGAGTGATCTCTTAAAATACATAAGTGTCCCTCCTTATAACACCAGATAAAATCTTATTGATGTAGGTTTTATGCACACTAGGTAAAATTATGAGGTATCCTTTAAATTTTTAGGATCAGTGAAGAATTATTCACTTCAAGTCATGAGTTATAAGGTATTGAGTTTTATAAACAACCTAGTCATGGAATATAGGTGAGTGAAGTAGTAGTTTACCTTGGATTATTTAGATATAACATGAGTCTAAATCTAATTGCAATGGGTGGAATGATGATGAGTCTAACCAAAAAGTGGGTAGGATTAAAAAAATCAAAAACAAAGAAGGGTAAGGTAAATAAGAAAATTTGTGAATCAAACAAAATGAAACGTTTCTAACATAGATCTTGAAGTAGGGGTTTGATAATTGATTAGGAACTAATGTTTGTTACAAGTTATTTTTAGCAAACAAATAATAAAACATGGTTAAGATTCTAAGGAAATGAGAATAAAATGAAATTTAATGCTTATGATCATAGGTTGTTGTATTTGTGAGATTGTAATTATGCATCTACAAATAGATATTATGATTATCACATAAAAGCATTCAAATTAGTTACTACACAATATGAATAACTATATTAAAAGAACTTTCATACAAAACCAAAAGACTAAGATACTAGATTGATGGAATTTATTTAAAAACTCACAAATATGGAAAATATTAAGATTCTCACATCAAGACTAATTACAGAACAACCCTTAGAATTTCTTATTAATCATAATAGACAAAATTCTCCTCCCTTTGGGATCAAGAGGATACACATATATATAATCTTAGGGAGGGGATGCTTCATCCTATAGGAAAATTCTAAATTTATGTCTCCAATTATATAGCTATGCACCAAAATTCATGCATGGATATCATGTATGAAAAACACGTACATAAATAATATTCTTTGATCAAAATATAATACATATATGCTAATAAATATAGAACTACTAGTCCTAACTTCATTAAAATATGTATAAACACACACACGCGCGCACACACACACACACACACACACACACACACACACACACACACACACACACACACACACACACACACACACACACACACACACACACACACACACACACACACACACACACACACACACACACACACACACACACACACACACACACACACACACACACACACACACACACACACACACACACACACACACTCAAGGTGGTGTTGATGTGTTACCATTAGAAGAGGGAAATAGTTACATGCCAACTACAGAAACTAAAGTAGCTGGTGTTACCCCTTATGGAATCAAAACTGACTTTTTTAGAGTATTAATCACTACATATCAAAAAAAATAAGGACATTATACACACACACACACACATACACACATTGAAGGTGGTGTTGATGTGTCACCATTAGAAGAGGGAAATAGTTGCATGACAACTATAGGAACTAAAGTAGTTGGTGTTTCCCCCTATTGAATAAAAACTAACCTTGTTATAGTATGAACATATCCAAAAAAAAAGGGACCTTATGATGATGTGATAACAACTATAGTTTACTATGTGCTTGGTGTTGAACTAGAAGCTCATTATTTAACTCTAAGTCTCTCAAATAATGTGTATGAAACCTAAAAATATGTATTGATAATACCAAAATTGAGCATGGAAGGATTAAATTTTTTTATGGATTTAAGTCATCAACCTTGTATGCTCTAATTCTAAGGCCTTAAATCCTACTATGAGGGCTTCAAATTTAGTCACTCTATCATTGGAAAAAATTATTAACTACAAAATGTCATCATTAATTTTATAAATGGTTCCTTCATTTACTTCTTAAATTTACCTGCATTTGCTTTAATAAGTGTTTCAAAATTGGACCTATTTACTATTTGCCCAGTAGAGGTTATCACATATGTGAATCTTTTATCTTTTAGGATCTTTAGGGCCTCACTCTCTTGGGTTAAAAAATGTCCTGTCACAACTTTCATTTGTGCATGGAAATTGAAGGTACCATCCGTTTTTGAAATTATACAATTTAAAACATATGTATCATCTTAGACATAAATTAGGTTTAGATGATTGAATGCACTATTTTATGCACACTATACTAGGAAGTTAATCCTCTTTTCAAACTCTTTTAACTAGTTCCATAGTTTTAGCTACTTTACCATCTTAATCAAGATCTCACCCTTGGAGGCTCGAATAGTATTCAAAATGTTATAAAACCTTATGGCTACACTCTAGACATTATCCATAATATCTTAGGGAGCATGATTGATTTTTCTCTCTAGTAACCTCTCTTAGGTTTATTTTTGGATCTTATACATATTTTCCATGGCCTCTTTAGCTAAATCCATTAAAGAGTAGAAATCCTTTATATATTTGGTAGGATCACTTGTATTTCTTTTGGGATTTTTGGCCAAAGGAAATAGGTTTTACCTTTTTTCCATCAATATATCCTTCCTTATATTTGTATTGACCCCTTTCCTCTTTATTACCCTTTGAATTGTGCCACTTTGATTATCAAAATGGGTAGATATTATGGGTAGCTCTATAAGGACCAAAATTTGTCTATCATTTCTCTTGCCTTATAGGTCTTTAACCCATTGGGGAATAATGAGTTCCATTTATTATTTAAGTTGGATTGGGTCTTCACAAGGTAGAATTTGGAGTAATTATTGGTGGTAGAGTTATTACTATAAGTGGCATTGAATCACTTATTTAAATGGGAAATTTGAAAGGAGACTGAATAATATTTTTCCATCCTGATATTTCCCTCTGAGAAGTGGTTTCTACCACATATTTTATTAGTCTTGATGTTTTCAAAACTATCATTTTGGTTGATTGTATGGGTAAAAATTATGATAATGGTATCTTTAATTGAGATTTATATTTTAGAAGTATGGGTAGCTGTCAAGGATTAAAAATAGAAACTAAAAATAAATCCTCAAAATAAACTCTCTTCTTTGGATCCATTATTTGGGTTGATGTTGAAAGAATAGAAAAATAAATGGAATTATAAAATGGTATCATAGAAATAATAGGTGGAAAATTTATAGCTTTAGTATCTATAATAGTAATGGAATAAGTAGGATAATAAACTACCTTATTATTTTTTTGTCTTTCTTCCTCTATAAGGATTTGTTAGTCTATTACTAAAATTAGAGTTTCTTCTTCATTCAAGGTTCCCAATCTTATTGATTTTACTCTTTTTATCTCTGCCTCTTCCTCTACTTCATATTAGTATCTCTTTCTAATTAACTCTTTCTTTGGTCCTTTCATTATTTTTAAATTTTCTTCTTTTTCATCTGTAAGATAATCTACCATTGATATTATATGTTAATGGTCTTCATCTTCTGCTTCCTCCTCAAGGGATCCTCCTAGGCTAACAAAACCTTAATGATGGTCTTTCCTCCACTTGTTATATTTTGAAGGAGGATGGAAGAATTCAAGATTTTATTTGGTAAGTGACTTTAGCAGGGGGTACAAGGTGAATGGGAATATGAAACCAATAAATGATACACAATAATATGAACTATTATTACATGTGATGGTGAAGGGATGGGAAGTGGAACAATAGTGTTGGAGTCAAGAATGGATGGAGAGGAGACAAGTATAGTAGGGAGTGATTGAGGAGATGTCCCCTCACTTTCGGTGATGAACTTAATTGAGACACTTGAGGGAAAATATGAGTAGATGGAATAGATGAAAAAAAAATATAGAAACTTAGGGGGGCTTACTTGTGTAGTTGAAGTAATTAGAGCCAAAGGTGCCTAAGAGAATGTACCTTTTTTTCATCTATAGGAGGTGTAATCCTCATAAATATAGTAGTTATGCCCATAAAAGTAGAAAATGCATATATGGATGTTAGATTAGGACCAAAGAGGCCTTAAAAATATCTTGGCTAATTTGAAGATTCTCCTCCCTTCAACTCCTAAGCTCTCCCTCTAATAAATTAGTCTCTTCTTCTATGGGAAAGGGAGGCTAGTCTTGTTCTATAGGTATTGAGGCTATGGATGTGGCCACTAATGACTCTAGGCATTTTCTAATTCCTTTACCATTTATTGTGCCCACTCCTTGGTTATCTCTAATTAGATGGCATACAAAATGATCATTGACATATGATTATCTCTCATGTGAATCCAAACTTTATAATCATCTAGAGTATTCAAAAAGATAACATCATGTCCATTTTCTTAGTGACCATATCTAATGGTCACCCATTTTTCTCTTTGAGGAGATGAAGATAATTCTTAAATTTTCCTTTGGGGTCCCATTATTTAAATCGATACACTTTCAAAATTTATTGGGTCTTGACTTTCCCCACTTGGTTGAGGTGTGTCCTCATTGTAAACCAAATTTTATTAATTCTTAGGGGGGTATTATGGTAATAGGTTTGGTGTTTTATTTTTATCTCCTCATCTATATTGATATAAAATTGGTTCATAATATTTTGTTCTATCACCTTGTCTAGGACATGGCATAGTAAAAACAAAGGGGGTGTTATTTTTAACTCAATTCTAATGATGGTATTATTGGCCATATTTGGCCCACATAGAAATCATGTGCCTAGTAGATAATGGGCCTAACATAGATAAAGAGGTATAGATCTTGATTGATAAAATGATTAAAAATGGTTTAGACCAGATATAGATATAATTAGTGGAAAAGATGAAGATCATGAAGCTCATAAAGCTTTTGAGACATTTTAAGTTCACTTAAAGTGTAATTAATCAATTTTTAAAGATAATTATAGAGCTATAAAGACTCTATGGAATGTCATAAATGCTTAAGAAGAGTATGGGAACACATGGTATTCATCTAGTCCACTCATCAGATCCTATTCAGACATTTGGCTCTAGTAGTAAAAAATATGAGTGACCATTTTGATGATGCTAGATCTCACATGTGTGGATAAGTTAAGAAGAAACAATCATATGAGTCTATTCATTTTGGAGTCTAGTTCATGTGTGCAAAGTTAAATCTCACATGATGAATTAAAAAAGAAGATATGCATGTTCAAAGTTGGCTCTGAATGCAGAATTTGTTAAGTTTCCATACTTAGCCATTTTAGACCAGACCATCATCAAGACATCATGCAGGATCACCTAGATCAGTTGAATTTAACATTTTATAAAATAACTTAGAAATATCAAGTGGCCAATAGATCAAAAGGGTTTTCTCATTTTAGTGTTATGTCCATTCTCTACAAGTTTAGTGTTTCCATGATCTTTGTGCTTCAAGTTATAAAATTACAAAGTTGGTAAAAAATGGTAGACATTTATATGAACATCATTTTTAAGATCCATACAGTGACCAGTTAGATTCATAATCCTTATTGGGAACCTAATAAGGAATACATGGATAACAAGTGTCAAACACATGGGAGCTTAAACAAGTCAAAAATCAGTAAATCCTAGGAACCAATGAGAAACAAAGATTGGGGTAGTGGGTCCACATTTAATCAAATCTCAAAATTAGATGGAGTGAAATAAGTTCAAAGGGTTCAATGATTCAATTTAATTTACTATAGACAATAACAAATAGATAAGCTGGGACATTCTATGAAATTAGATAAAGAAAAATGTACCTAACTCGATAGGCAAGTTTAAAGGACCTAAACTTAGGTCTAACCCAATTTGGAAAAAAAGGAGTGGAGCTCGATGCAAACTTAGATGGGACCAAACATAAAAAAAAGTGATATATACATATATAAAACTATAGGAAAACTAATATCCTTATATTGGTTTTCACCTATAGCTATTTGGGTCCAAAATCCAAGGCATAGAGTAGATATATGATTAATGAGAAGATCATTCCAAGTCATTTCCTCAACAAACCACCACTTAGAAAAGACATGATGTGTCCTTGGTAATTTGAAGATATGAGGATTTTGTCCTCATAATGAAATCTAGTGGAAGATACAAATAGTAAGGGTTGGGGAATCAGAAATTATTGGGGCATTCCTTTCTAACAAGGTTATGACTTACCACTTTTGGCAAACTCTTGTCTTCTAGTGTAGTTTGTTCAACCAATGGAATGATTCAGAGGTTATTTGGGAAAATCATGAATATCTTGCTCATAATAACCTATTCTGATTAGACCAAAAACTTGGTAAACATCTCTTAAAGCTAACATCTCATTGATTATCATGAACAATGTGCTCTCCCCTTTCCTCTCTTCCCCTTATATATTATCCCTTTCTTTCCATTTTGTAAAAGGTTCTCAGATTTTAGACTTTTTTTATATTTCTAAGAGATGCGACATTCCTTGATATACTATAAAGTATGTTCAACTTGATTAGGCTTAACCTTGTCAAAAATTTATAAGAACTACCTCTTAATGTAATAAGGATTTTCTTTACCTACCTTCTACATTGAATCTATGTTTAGAAAGTTGTGCATTATGGCATTGCGTGAAGGATAATATTCCTCATCCATGGTCCTTTCTTATAACCTTGTTTAGGGAGTTTTCAATGTTTTTTGTAGGTCTAAAGTAGTGTTATATTCTAACCCTCTTCTATGAAATACTTATGTAAATTATCTTGATATTATGGTTTTGTAAGCTAGTATTATCCTCTATTGATCTAGTGTGAGTTTGAAATTATGGGTGTTTCCCTCTTAAGTTTGGTGCATCACCTGGTTAACTTTCTTAGGAGCCCTCATCATCTTTCTAAACCTTTTCCCATGAATCATTAGGCTTATAATTAGTCTTAGGTGAGCATCAAAGAGGAAGCCAACCTACTCCTAAGGTTAAATCCTACCATAGGTTACCCATAGCCTAAGGTTGTCCCAATATTATAGATTAGTTGGAGAGAACTTGAAAAACCCTCTCCAAGGTTGAAAATTAAGCCTATAATAATTTTTGGCATACCTAGTAGGACTCAAGTCCAAAGCAGTGGAAGAATTTTTAGTGTTGTTCTTCTACATATTATCCTTTAAAGTCATTTTAGAAAACATCAGTGGTGACTCCAACCATCTATTAGATATTTTAAGTAACCCTTGTGCCTAATCACCACCATTCGGTATGTATAATCACCACCCATTTCATAAAAATGCATGTTCATTCATCCCTTATCCTTCATATCAATTTAACAATATTCATGGATTCACCCAAAGTGGTCCTAGAAGTTTAGTGTAGTAGCCATATAATCATTCCTACTAGCCTTATAGTGAGCCTATCTATCCTCCATATCGACCTACTTACCCCTCTAGTCAACCTTTCCAAGTCTCACCTTTATTAGCTGAAGAACACAAAGTCTTTCCATCTTGGATCCTCTCCTATATTAATGACCCCAACTATTTCATACCCTCTATTTTGAAACCACCCTCTCCCACACCCATTAAGTAAAATGATGAGGTGGCCAAATCATGTACCATGTTCCCCTCATGGAAATCAATCAAGGAGGGCCCAAAATAGAAAAGGGAAATGCTAGCTAAGAAAGTCCAAGAGCTAGTCCTAGTAGAAGAAGGGTTATTTGTGTAAGAGATGAATTAAAATACCATAACTTAGCTTAATGATATTGGTGTAAAAGAGTTTAAATATTCCCCCTCCTCTCAAAAATTTCCTAAAAAAGCTTCCAAAGTGCCTAGCTGGAGGGATACTCTCTAATATGTAAAAAAGGTAAACTTCTTCACCCTCCCACCATCTCCCTCATGAAGAAGTATCCTATTTTATAAAGGATAGAGGAGGATTTTGTAGTTAAAGTAGAGCCTGAATAAGATAGTACAAGTGTCTATGATGAAGAGGTTATGGTAGGTAGTCCACTTCTTTCAAAAGGGGAAGAGCTAGATTTTAATCTGACTTCTTAGTATGGCTTTGATATTTTAGAACCTAAAGGTAGTTTTAATGCCTTCAATTTTAAATATATGTATAGAAAGGATGTGTCTAAGAGTAGGGAAAAAAATATTTGGTCCCAAGAGCTTTCATATGGTATGGCTATAAATGAAAATGAGCAAGATGCAAATATTGATATAGTGAATCAGTCAGCTGACCATGTTGGAAAGGTCATAAATGAGCTTGAGGAAGAAGTAAAGGAAAAAGAGGATCAATATGAAGTATGGAAATAGTTTCACTATAAACTCATGGATTAAGTAAAAGTTCTAAATCAACCTATACCTTCTCCAAAACATGAATAAGAACTCACCCATCAAGTTGAGGTTGTTGATCAGTCTCAAGATGAGATATCTTTTGAAGGAAATATTGATGCCTTAAAAATGAAGGAGAATGGTCAGATCCAAAACCATAAGGATATGACATGTTGGGCCTTAGATGGATTGATGAACTACCATATAGTCCCTTTTAAAGCAAATAAAGCAAAGATGGTGTTGAAATTGACATTGTATTAGATGACCAAGAGGAGGCTTCCTTTTGGGATGACTTAGAGCTTTTTTACCCAACCTTAAATAATCAACCAAGAACCATTTCAAAGGATCTATCACATGTTATTCTTAATTTAGATCACAAAATTGAGCCATCAAAGAAGGTTGTAGGGGCCCCTATAGTCTAATTTGGAGTAAGCCTTGCAGAAATGGACCAATATGTCCATATTGGAGACATGTTTTTCCTATTTCATCCACTTGATAGTATGATAATGGGATTAGTAGCCAAGCATCTCAGCTCACATACCATTAGCTCTCAAAGGTAAGATTTTTTCTAACCTAGTCCATCACAAGTAAATGATGCCAAATCCTTTTTATTTGATTCAGGTGGGAAGTACTTGTAAATTGTAACCTTGTATATATGTTAGATTAGGTTACTTTTCTTTAAGTTCCCTTATGCATATTTATTTAGTAGGTTAGTTGTTCTTTCATTATTATATTTTCCTATGCATATTTGCCTTTGTTGTTTTGTTTTGGTCCTTATTATTTCAAAAGGAATTTCTAGAAAGAAGAAGCCTTGTATCATATTAATGATCAATTCAGATATAGAGAGGTGATTGATGCCTAATGGATTAGATGAGACAAAATGAATTGGGTTCTTAATCATATTAGAAATGTTTCCCTGTGAATCACTAGATATTTTGGCCATATTTAGCCCACATACCAAGCATGTGCCCAGTGGCTAATGGTCTTGATGTGGACAAAGAGGTAGATCTCCCAATTGATTAAATGATTAAAAATGGTTTGGACCAGATCTGGATGAAATAAGTGGAAAAGATGAAGATCATGAAGCTCATAAAGCTTTTGAGATGCTTTAAGTTCACTTAAATTATAATTTATCAATTTTCAAAGACATGTTTAGAGCTATATAAACTCTATGGAGTATCAAAAATGCTTGGGAACAATAAGGGAATGCATGGTATTCATTTGGACCACTCATTCCATCTAGAGCTTATCTAGACATTTGGATCTGGTGGCAAAAAAGTTGAGTGATCATTTTGATGCTTCTATATCTCACATGTGTGGATGAGTTAAGAATAAATAATCATATGGGTCTATTCATTTTAGAGTCTAGTTCATATGCACCAAGTTGTGGCTCATGCGATGAAGTGTAAAAGAAGATACACATGGTCAAAATTGGATCCTAATGTAGAATTTTCTAAGTTTCCATACTTAGCCATTTTAGACCATATTGTAATCTAAACATCATGCAATATCACCCAAATTAGTTGACTTCAACATTTAAAAAAAACATGTAGAAAGTTCAAGTGGTCAATAGATCAAAAGGGTTTGTTCCTTTTAGTGTTAGGTTCATTCTCTAAAAGTTTAGTGTTCACATGATCTTCATTTTTCAAGTTATAAAATTTCAAAGTTGGTCAAAAAATGGTAAACATCTATACAAACATCATTTTTAAGATCCATAAAGTGACTATTTGGATTTAGATTCCTTAGCAAGACCCTAATAAGGAATGCATGGTTAAAAAGTATCAAGCACATAGGAGCTTGAACAAGTTAAATGATCAGACAAATCTTAGGAACCAATGAGAAACCAAGCTCAAAGTAGTAGGTCCAAAATATCTATGGTCCACATTTAATTGGATCTAAAAATTTGAAAGAGTGAAATAAAGTCAAAGGGGTAAATGATCCAGGTCGATTGCCTACAACTAATAGGAAAGAGATGAGCTAGGATGTTCGACGAAAGTTGATAAAATAAAATAGACCCAACTTGATAGGCAAGTTTAAAGGACCCAAACTCAGGTCTGACCTGAGTTGGTGAAAAAAGAGTAGAGATCAATGCAGACTCAGATGGGACTAGACATAAAATAGATTATTATATACATATATAAAACTATAAGAAAACTAATATCCTTAGATTGGTTTTCACTTATAGTTATTTAGGTCCAATATCCAAGGCATAGAGCAGATATATGATTAATGATAAGATCATTCCAATTCATGTCCTTGATAAAATTCCACTCAAAATAGGCAGGATGTGTCTTTAGTAGTTTGAAGATATGAGTATTTTGTCCTCATAATGAAATATAGTAGAATTTCCAAGTATCAAGGCTTGGGGAATTGGAAATCAATTAGATCATTCATTTATAACAAGATCGTGACTTACCACTTTTGGAAAAAAATTGTCTTCTAGTGCAATTTTTCCGAAGAATCTAATGATTCAAAGGCTATCTAGGCAAATCGTGAATATCTTTATTATAATAACCTATTCTAAGTAGACCAAAAGCCTAGTGAAACATCTTTTAAAGCTAACATCTCATTGATTATCATTAACAATGTGATCCCCCCCTTTCTCTCTCTCTTACCCTTTTATATTATCCCTTTCTTCCCATTTTGTAAAGGGTTCTTAGATTTTAGACTTTTTTTTATATTTTTGAGAGATGGGACATTCCTTGATATACTACAAACTATGTTCATCTTGATTAGGCTTGACCCTATCAAGCATTTATAATAACTACCTCTTAATGCAATAAGGACCTTATTTACCTACCTTCTACCTTGAATCTATGTTTGGTAAGCTATGCATTATGGCATTGTGTGAAGGAGAATCTTCCTCATCCATGTTCCTTCTTTATGACCTTATTTATGATGTTTTCAATGTTGTTTTCATGTCTATATTAGTGTTTTTATTCTAAACCTCTTCTATGAAATATGTATGAAAATTATATTGATATCAAGGTTGTGTAATCTAGTATTGTTCTTTGTTGATATAGTGTGGGTTTGAGCTTATGGGAGTTTCCATCTTAAGTTTGGTGCATTGCCTAGTTAAATCTCTTAGGATCCCTCACCATCTTTCTAATCCTTTTCTCATGAAGCATTAGGATTAGCATTAGTCTTAGGTGAGCATCAAAAAGGAAGCCAACCTACTTCAGAGGTTCAATCCCACCATAGGTTACCCACAACTTGGGCTTGTCCCAATATTATATCTTAGTTGGAGAGAGCCTGAAAAACCTTCTTCAAGGCTGAAAATTAATCCTATAACATGTTTTATCTAGGTATTACTAATAATTTCCCATTTTAGAAATGTTCCTTCTCAAATTATTAGATATCCTAAGCATCTGAGTTCCATAAATATCTTGATATACTTGAGGATAAACATCATCATAAATTATAGTAATCTCATTCTTAAATATATAAACAAATAGGAAATAATAGCCTACATAGATCTTATTACACAATTACTATGCATATGTCTCCCATTATCCCCCATGAGCTCTATGTATTGTACCAATAACTACATCTAATAAATAGGGCATCATGCAAAAATTTCTATCAATTGACCTTTAATCATTTTAAAACATTTGTGCCTTCAATTTGACACTGATAATTTCCCCTAGGTCCACAATTATGTTTGAAGCAAAGAGAATGTCCAACAATGGGACCCATTCTACCTATATATAAGTGATGATATAAAATCCATACAACCTATTCAAAAGGTCCATAACTACCCTTATACCATGCCTAAATATGATTATTCTATTGAAGTAAATGCCTCCTTTGGGATCTAACCTCTCTCCTTTAAATAACCACTATTTGAATTTCCCATCCAAAGTGTTATGATCCAACCATACATTAGTTGAGACCTAATTATAGCTAACTTCAGGCCCTAGAAGCCAAAGGTACATCTTAAATACCTATCTAAAAACATATGGAAATAAAATCTTTCCTTTCCTAAGATGTAAATAATCCCTAAATAAAGTACCATTATAGATAAATCATGAATTAAATTAATGTTGGGCATTACCTCTAGATTTATAGTGACATAATGGAGTTACATGGTTTTAATTAGTTGAAAGTCATCAATGTATTACTTAAGCTCCTAGGATAGATTATCTTAAGAGGAGTATGGCACTATAAACTCCACTAAATTCCAAATAGATGAATAGTATGGGATATTAAAGTTTAAGGCACTTTTGTCAAACATCATGTTTGCGTACTCTATACTCTTAGAAATAGAGTATGCATAAGGAGATCAGCTGTGAAATGGTTTTGGATAAGCCATTTTATCAATATGAGACTTTACATCTCCTTTATAAAGTGTCTAAACACTCTTACAGAATCACTAAAGTAACTAGGGATTTTGATATCTTTATAGCTCAAAATTTCAATGTTTCAAATGTAGATTAATGGTAAAGTGACTTGTATTTACTTGGATTTGGCATATATTGACAAATCTTGAGCATTGAATGCATAATTCATGTGACATTAATGTGAATAAATGATTTTGATTTTGTTCATGTTTGGATTTAAATTTGTCAATCATCTTTAGTAGGTTATTACTTGTCATATGGCAAATTTTCATCAAATTTATATGTTTAGTCATATTTCTAAGATATGTGTTGATCCCTTCTTTACTATCCCTTTATTTAGATATCAAACTCATTTATTTATACTCTTGATATATATCCCCTTAATTGTGACACTTGTATTCATCTCATTTACTTAGGGTCTTTATATTTATGATATTTATTTATATGCTATGTAAGCCATGAGTTAATGATATTGTGCCATGTGGAGTTATATCTAAGCTCAGATCTCTTCATCTATGATTTAAGTTGTATTTTGACCTTTTGAGTTCTAGATTCACATGATTATGCTATATGGCATGATCTCAAGGCTCTAGGGACTTGGAAGACTTGGGGATGTGGGCCTCAAGGCCATTAACTTAGTATTTCTCTTATAATATCCATATGAACAGGATTTTGCCATATGTATTATTCTTAAGGATCCAGAGACTTGGAGACTCAAGGATATAGGTCCATTAAGTTTGTTTTGACCTTTTGGGTTCCAAGTTCACAAGATTATATCACATGGCATGATCTAAGGGATCTACAAACTCAAAAGACTTAGAATATTTTATAAAGCAAACTTTGTCTTGGTTGAATGTTATTTCACCACATGGATGGCCTAAGGTGATTCAACTAACTCAAAGGTATAATTTTTTTTTTTTAAAATTGTGGTGAGATCAAATTAATTTGATGATTCCATCTATCCAATTCTTGGGGATTTGGGGATTGAGAATACTTAGGGCCTTTAGACTTTCTATGAAGGTTGAAGGGCCAATGATGAATGTGATATTTCCACCTATATCAATCTTGGGGTTTTGGAATCTTAGGAAACATAATGATTTAGGTTTTTGAGAACTTGGATGATTTTCAAGTCTTTGGAATAGTATTTTATACATAAAAAAATTATAGAAACACTAGGACATAATGCATTAGCTCTGTTAGTCAATAAAATACTAAAGTCAACTATGAAAATCCAATGTTAAAACAATTACAATGAATGCTTAAGCTTTGATTTTCATACTTTTGAAATTCTAAAACTTTATAATTTGAGGGTAATTTTAGACTTATATATACCAAAATTAATGTCATGGACTTATAAGGTTCATATTAGAGTTGTTGCCAAAATCTAGATAATGTGAGTGCAATGGAGACGTGATCACACGAGTTGAAGCAAGTGCACACCACATAGATGCTAAAGCAAATTGAAAATAACACAAGAATATAAATTGGACAAAATGGAGAAAACCAAAATCTAATTAGCATGAGATGGCCAAAGTGAGGAACACAAATAGGAGAGTACGTAAGTAACTCCTCCATAAAAGGTGGACAAGGCACCCCAAGAATAGACTGTAACTCCTCCATGAAAGGTGGTGACAAGGTGCTAAGAATAGAGAAGTAATTCTATGACATTCTTATGACACCTATGACACATCTATGACACACACCTCCACATAAGCTATCCTATCCCACAAATGTAGGAAAAATTCATGTATGCACAAAAAATACAATTTCCCTAATTAATAAATAGGGGAAAATAAAAACCTACACTAATACCCCCCCATAAGCAAAGCTTAGGTGGGTAGTGTGGAAATATAAAATGGGTCCCAGTAACTAGGCCTAATGAGGTACCCATGTACAAATGCAATCTCCCATAAGATAGAGAAAAGGAGAAAACCCATAGGAAAAAACTCCCCCCCAAAAGAGAGACATAGAAGAAAAGAAGAGGCTAGAAGGCACCCCCCCCCAAAGATGATGTTACTGCAGATGTGGACTGCACCCTAAGAAGAGCTCATAGATGAATGAACTTGCTCTCAGTGAAAGGTTTGGTGAAGATGTCTGCAACCTACTCTAAAGACTGGCAAAATATCAAGTCAATGACCTAACTATGAATAATCTCCCAAATGAAATGCATGTGAACCTCTATGTGCTTGGTCTGTTGGTGCTGAACTAGATTCTTACAAATCTGAATGGTACTCTAGTTATCACAATAAATGATGGTGGGCTGCTTGATAGGAATGCCAAACTCAGAAAGTATCCCCTGTAGCCAAATAGCCTCAGTAGCTGCATTAACATCTCACTTGTACTCTACCTCTATGGATGATATAGCAATAGCATTCTGATTCTTGTTAGACAAACTCATAGGACTAGAACCTAGAGAGAAACTATAGCTAGAAGTGGACTTGTGAGTCTATGAATCGCCAACCCAGTCTGAATCTATATATCCAACCAAGTTAACCTCTATGCCAAATATGTAATGAATCTCGTATCTATGTGAACCCTGTATGTAATGCAAGATCCTCTTAGTTGCTTTCTAATGCAGCTCATGAGGTTCTCACATGAATCTAGAGACAAGTCCCACTGTATATGATATGTTGGGCTTGGTGTGAGTCAAGTAGATGAGACTACTAACAAGTTGTTGATACCGAGTGGCATTAACCAATGGTGAAGAACAATTGGCCTCAAGCTTGACTCCTGATAGAAAGGGAGTTAGAGATGGCTTGCAATCAGCCATGTGAAATCAAGCTAATAAGTTAAGAGCATACTTAGGCTGTGTAAGATAAATCCCTAAATTTGACTGTGAGATCTCGATGCCAAAGAAGTAGTGTAACAAACTCAAATCTATCATGTCAAATCTATCCTGAAGAGATGCCTTCACCACTGTAATAGTCGATGAAGAACTCCCAGTGATCAAAAGGTCATCAACATATAGAACCAAAATCAAGAGTGAATCATCCTGTCGTAAGATGTCGACATTGGGATTAGAATAACACCTAGTGAAACCCGTTGTGAGAAGGAAGGAATCCATCTTGGCATACCAAGCCCGAGGGGCTTGTTTAAGGCCATAGATAGATTTCCTTAGTATGTATACTAAGGAAGAATCCTAAACAAATCTTGGTGGCTGCTCCATGTAGATCTCCTCCTCTAGGTCTCTATGAAGAAAGGCACTCTTCACATCCATGATGCACATCCCAACCATGTACTTCGACAATAGCCAAGGTGAGTCAGATAGAAGTCATCTTTGTAACAAGTGTAAAGGTCTCTGAGTATTCAATGCCTACCACCTATGATAAACCCTTAATGATCAATTACACCTTGTACTTATCAACTGACCCATCTACTACAAACTTCGTCCAATATATCCACCTACATCAAACCATCTTTCTTCCCTCATGAAGTGAAGTCAAATCCCAAGTGTGATTTTTTATTAAGGAAGAATATTCTTCTTCCATAGCATTATCCCAATCAAGTACCCTAGCTGCCTCTTGAAAAGTCTATGGATCCAAAACTAAAGCAAAGAAGGCATGTGGATCTCTAAAAATCCCCCTAGTACATCTGTCATCTGTGGGATCTCCTACCCAGGTGCCAACACTCTCAAGTGTCTGTCTGGCCCAAAGTGGCCCAGAAGTGGGTGAGTTAGGTGCTAACTCCTCATCCTCTAACTAGAGGTGGATGACTCTACATCACTATCCTCATTATCTGAACTCGAAGAAGAAGAAGATGTCTCTGGCTTAAGAACTTGATGTGGCTGATCTAAATCTTATGAGGAATCATCATGAAGAATCAGATCTGATGAGGGAGATGAAGTGTCAAGTGTTGAGTCTCTAGGACTCTCTTGAAAATGGACACTTCTCTTGATGAACAACTCATGAGTGATTGGATCTAGAAGGGGATATCCCTTAATACCATCCAGATATCCTACAAAGATGTAAGGTTTGGACTAACATTCCATAGCTTTGCATTTATTCTTTAGAATGCGGGCCATGGCTAGGGATCCAAAAACTCTAAGGTGCTCAACATTAGGTTTCCTTTTATGCCAAGCTTCAAAGGGTGTTATCCCTTTCAAAGCTTTGTGAGGAACCCTATTTTGAATGTAGCAAGCACAATTGATGGCTTCAGCCTAGTACTATGGTGCTAAGGATTTGGAGTGAATCATACAACTACCAATCTCTTTCAAGAACCTATTCTTGCATTCTACAACCCCATTTTGTGAAGGATTATAAGTGACTGTGCATTGCAAATCAATCCCCTCTATGGTGCAAAACTGCTTAAACCTGATGTTGGCATACTCCCCTCCATTATCAGTTTGAAGAACCTTGATGGATTTTTCACTCTATTTCTCAACAAGAGCCTTGAAGTCTAGAAAATTTTCAAACACTTCAAACTTTTCTTTGAGAAAATATATCCAAGTGTACCTAGAGAAATCATCAATGAAAGTGAGGATGTACTTGGCCCTTGTGAAAGATGGTTTGGGAAAGGGTCCTGATACATCACTGTGAACTAACTCCAAAGTTTTTGAAGCCCTCCAAGCTTTGCCTTTGTCAAATTTTGCTTCGGGATGCTTCCCAAGGGAGCACCCCTCGTAAAGTCCTTTTGAGAATTAGACACGAGGCAAGCCAATGACCATGTCATGTTTGCAAAGTTGCTCAAGATAGCGGTAGTTAAAGTGGCCAAACCGCTCATGTCACAATTTGCTAACTCCATTTGAATGATTCAACAATGCTATTAGAGAATAATATGATGCAAAATGTGAGAAGTTGTATAACCTTGCTTGGTGATCTGCCCTACCCACTGCCACTGTAGGATCACTATGTAACTCCCTGATAGCCACTGAATTTGGTGAAAACTCAACTCTCATACCTTGACCAATGTGAGTGATTTGTTACACTGATAGGAGATTGGTTGAAAGAGAAGGAACACTTAGAACATTATTGAATGTTCCTCCTTCCATTTCAACTGACCCTCTCCCTACAATAGAAACTGAAGTGTCATCACCCAAACTAATTGAAGTCATGCTACAAGGCTCTAAAGATGAAAACTCAACTAGTGAAGAGCCCATGTGGTGAGAAGCACCTGAGTCGATGACCCATGAAGATGTAGAAGCTACTGTAGCTACAAGGGCCTTTCCTTTTTCTTTCTCCTTACCCTTGCCTTTTGCCTTGGTAGAATCTTGGGTAGATGAATTTTGCTTAATGGACTCAGGAATACCTATGTTGTTCTTCTCTAGAAGATGAGTTAGGTGATCTATTTGTTTCTTCATACATTTGTGTTCATTATGCCCTATCTTTTTACAATATGCACACTTAACCTTCTCTTTCTTAGGTTTAGCATTGGAAGAGGAATTCTCAGTGTTGTTTTTAGTAGGATTGGTGTTTTCTTTCTTCTCCAGGTCCTTATTCTTTTTCTTCTTCTCCTTTGTTGAAGTCTTATCCTTACCATTTCTAGCTATCAAAGCTTGGGGTTGAGTAGACTTCATTATACCCATTTGAATTAGCTTATCTTGCTCCCTATTCAAGTTGGTAATGAATGAATCCAAAGAAGGCATTTTCCTTGTAGTGCCAAGGGCACTTTTTGTGGCATGGAAAGTGGAGACAAAGACTGAATAGCTTAGACATAACTTTGTAAGAATAGAAAGTATGAGTTGATCATCTTTCTTCTCTATCCCTCATTCTTTCAATTTCAATCTAAGGGCCTTAAACTTAGTGAATAAGTCCTGTAGGGTGTCAAAGTTGCTAGGACTTAGACTTATGAGTTCATTTTCGAGCTCATGACCTCTCATCTCATCAAGCTTTCCAAATAATTTTTCTATGGTGTCCCATATGCCATTGGGATTCTAGGAGGATTCCAGATGGAAGAGAAGTTCTAGAGACATAGAAAATCTCAGTAATCCATAGGCTTCATCACCACAGTTGTACCACTTGACCTTTTCAACATCAGTGTTGGGTTCTACTTCAGTACCCATGGTGATCCTATACAACCCTTTGCTTCTAAGAATGATTGACATTTTAACCTTACATTCATGATAGTTGAAGGGTGTTAGGGGTTTAATTGGAAAAGAACCCATTTTTATCTAAATTTAGGTGAAGTTGTGTTGATTGCAAGTTGTGAAATTATGCAGAAAGGAGAATGAAAGCAAAGATTTACAAGTTGTGAAAAAAAATCACACCCCCAAAAAATATTGACCCCCCCCCAAATATGAAAGTGCACACTCAAAATACATCAGACTCATCTGAGAATGTGTCTTAGAGCAATCAGTGCAAGACTAAAGTAAACAGGACATTGGACTCAGTTGAAAATGTGTCTCGAGAGACCCAAATTTTTGGCACTTTATAAAATAGTGCATTTTTAACAAATAACAAGCCTAAAATGTGGAGAATTGAATTACAAACACTTTTTCAAAAAATGGCACCCAAATCTGAGCTACTATTTGCAAGATATTAAAGGTTCAATTTTCTCATAAAGTAGTGTTTTTGCAAAAAAAAGCACTAATACATTTTAAAAATGCCTATTTTGAGAGAGAAAGTGGCCTTCCAACCAATCGTTAAATTTAAAATAGAATGAGGAATCCAAAGGAGGTTTTTTTGAGGGGTAATTGGCCACCCGCCAACCCAGGCCTCACCCTTTATCTTCGACAAGCAAAGATACAAGTTTTAATTGAAAAACCCCCAAATTACAAAACTGTCTATAAAACTGAATATTTAGTCAAATTGACTGATATTTGTTTTATCAAGTCAATTTTAACTAAAAACAAATGAAGCATAGATAGAATGATGGATGCCACGTCTCCAAGGGGTGCCACATGGGATGCCAAGTAAGGAAGGGGCGCCAAAATAGCACAGTCCAGAATTTTAACTCAAAAAAGACAAAAAAATAAATGTACAGACCTATTGGATGCCATACAGCCTACTTGGTGCCTTTTTGGTCAAGAAAATAAGCTGGAAGGACTGAAGACCAGAAGCTAGGTATAAAAGCTTGGTGTTTGCTGAAGGATAACAGCAGAAGTGCACACCGTATGGCTTGTTTTGGACGCCATACAAAGGATGGTGTGGTTGTAGAAAGGATGTTGGAACTGAAGGTTGTTTAGACACCATATAGTTGATGGCATGGCTGGAAGGAAGGACTTCTACTACTGGAACTAAAGTTGCTTAGAGCTGCTCCTCCCTCTGCTCCTTGCACACAACAATGGCACCTAGGCTAACTGCTGAACCAGCCCCTAAAGTGAAGACAACCAAGACACCCAAAGGCCAAGGATTCCCAAGAAAATGATACCAGAAATGATATATATTTTTTTAAATTTTAGATCAGATCTAAAAAAAAAAAATAAGAGAACTCCACTCTTCTTGATTTCAAAATGAACTAAAAGCATAACCATACACATGATTACCATTTTTACTCTGATACCATATCAGAGCTGTTGCCAGAATATGGATAATACAAGTGAAATGGAGACATGATCACATGATTTGAAGCAAGTGCACACCACATAGATGCTAAAGTAATTTGAAAATAACACAAGAAGATAAATTACACAAGACAAAATGGAGAAAACCAAAATCTAATTAGCATGAGATGGCCAAAGTGAGGAATACAAATAGGAGAGTACATAAGTAACTCCTCCACAAAAGGTGGACAAGGCACCCCAAGAATAGACTGTAACTCCTCCATGAAAGGTGGTGACAAGGTGCTAAGAATAGAGAAGTAACTCCTATAAAGGGAGTTACTTATGAGATTCTTATGACACCTATGACACATCTATGACACACACCTCCACATAAGCTAGCCTATCCCACAAATGTAGGAAAACTCCATGTATGCACAAAAAATACAATTTCCCTAATTAATAAATAGGGAAAAATAAAAACCTACACTAATAGTTCATAACACCTTGAATAAGGATAATCAAAAAATAGTGGGTCCCTATTTGAATTTAAAAATGGGGGGAGTTTGTTAGGTCGTAATAGTATACTACAAATTATCATTATGACAATGGATCATTTGGTACAAATTCAAATCAATTTTTAGCTTACAAATTCAGCTAAGTTTAGTCATAATAGTATGACACTTTCCACTCATTAAAGGTCACCCTTCCTATACTAAATACAAAACCTAGATTATGAGTCCCTTGCAAGGCTCATAGATTAGTATCTTTTCCTTATCTTTCTCTATTCATATATATATATATATATATATATATATATATATATATATATATATATATATATATATATATATAATTCAAAAATTAGGACCTATGGATGATTTATGTAGTTTATTCACATCAATTAATTTGTGCTTAATATACACAGTATTTATATATGTATCTAGTTTATAGAAAATATGTTTCACAAGTATTTATGAGTGGATGTAAAACATACATGTTGACTTTTATAGACATAGTTTCAATTCATTTAGATATATTATACTCAAAACTATAAACAAATAAAAGTGTTCTACCTAGATATAAATTCACTATGTTATTGTCCAATTCCATCGAACTTGTCCTAGTAAACACAAACTATCAATTCTTAGATCCAAACTAGATACATGATTATTACAACTTGTTTATATAGTAAAAATTTAACTAGGACATATCATTCATAGGTTATATCATTCTTTAGCTATCCATTATTTTGCATGCCTTAGTTCTTTACATTATGCAAAGTATATCGATATTACTTACTTTTATTCATATTGTTGTCTTCTTGGATACTTGATTAATAAATATAGCAACATTACAAACTACCTATGTTGATTAATTTCATTCACTGATGCATGGTGTTCATGTTTTCTTTCCCAATTCATGTCTTTTATGTATTCACTTATTTAGATTGTGGACATATGAACATGTCTTTACATGTGGCTCTATGCCTAATTTATGTTTATATGTTTATGTGAGAGACTTTTAAATATGTTCCTTGTATGTGGCACCTTGGCCTTATATTACATGCTTTATTTTTTATATGTAATTGACATGAAAAATTTTTGCACTTGTTTGCTCAGTTTTTGATGCCATTATGGACATTATGCATCTTCACCATTTCATGATGCCATGATAAATATCATGCATTCTTCCTTGAGTAGTTCTATTTATATTTTAATACTCAATTTTATAATTTATATCCATGCTTCACTTGATAACATCTATCTTGACAATGTCATTATCTATTCTTATTTCCACATGCATCTTATATAAATTTTTATCATAGTTTATATATGATGATGTCATGATGCTCTATTTTATCATTACTAGTTAGATTTACAAATTTTCATAACATATCTCACATAAAGTTTTTCATTTATGTTAAGTTTCTATGTATGCTCCACAACTCACCTAAAAAATTGGCATACATCATGGTTTATCTTAGAGACTAATCTCCTACATTGCAGTACACAATTTTTTTTTTTAGGTTTTACATAGTTAATTCTAAGTTCATACCTAGAAATCAATTAGAAAATAGTTTTATATAAAAAAGCTTAATTTGTATAAAGGCATAGGCCAATCATATTCACAACAATGCTTTAATTCCCCAATATGTAGAAAATAATAATTTTCAAAAAGTTTCAAAATCACCATCAACACAAGAAAGTTCATAATAGGTATACATGATAATTTCAAATGAGTTAGATTTGTCTCATTTTTTGCTTAGCTTGGGGGAATCATGTGTGCATATGTTCTAGAGTTTTGATGATATGTTTTTCATATAAATCATGTGAAATTACTCCTTTACAAAATCCATGTACAAGTAGCTATTATATTAGGGGCATGTGTGTGGCATGTGGCCATATCCTTGATTAGTTTTACACCAATTCCACATATGGAGTGGCAACACTAGAGTGGTGACACTTATAATTCTCTCAGTTGTATACACCAAACTCAACTCATACTATTTTTTACACCAGTTTTTCACCAAAGTTTCACTAGAAATGAACCATATTTCATCTATAGTGATTGGTTCACCTTTTAAACCAAAACAATACATTAGAATTCATACAAGGATTCCAAATCATCTCACCACTTTGGGTATGAAATTATAGATTGGATCACACCTTGAGTTCTTAATAACACTCACATATCAATTAGGATAGGGGCATGCATATTCCAATACAAGTTATTCAATGAAGATGAAAACTCCAAGAGTCCTACCTAATCTAGTCATTAGTTTTTCATTAGAAAAATAAAATATTTTATGTACACAATTATGGGTATTCATTCCTTGTTACTAGATCTATATGTTTTTTTACATTTACTTTTCTATTTTTATCTTAAGTAATTATTTTATACATGTTTCATTGTAGGCTCCACATGAATCACAGTTCAACATTATGGCCTACATTCTAGACTATTCTTCATATGTAAGTTTAGGTACACAAAAATTTTCCTTTTACTCTAGCAATTTTAATTTTTGTATTAATATAATAAAAGGGGGAAAAATTAGACACATAAATTAAAATTTAAGATAAAACAATGTATTTATGATGACTACTTATATGTACTTAGCTTATGCCTCATCCCACGATATTTCAACCACCATTACTTAACTCTATATGTGAATGACCCATTCTTACAATAAAATAATGATCTAAAAATGTCCCTATTCCTCATTCAAAATAAATCAAGATTATCACTTGTTTTATCCATCCTTCTAACTCAACTAGATTTTCTCCATTGATAAGGCCATTCCATTTGTACTATTCTACTTCCTAGTCTTGTCCATTTGTATTGGTCGGATCCTCCCATCAAATAAAAAATAGTTTCTCAAATTTAAATTCATGTAATGGGTCATTCTACACATTTATCAAGACAATTTTGAAGGAATTCATAATTGTCACTATGAATCCATAATTTCAAGTAATTTTGCACATAAGAGGCTCAAACATGGAAAAAAACTAGAACATTTAATTGCACATTGAGATAAAGGCATTTATTTTTCCTAATTTAGAGTCCATATAGCCTTGAGTTAAGTCTACATACACTTTCAAAGGTCAAAATTCATGGTTTAAACACATGAACATGGAATAATTACATAATCATCTAGAATTACACCATATTTCTACACACACCACCATAACTTGTGAGATATCTACATGGAGTTGCTCTCTATTTAGAGTATTGATATGTAGGAAATGCTCAACACAATGGGTGTTGAGGTATAGCACAAATTCAATTACTAACCTCTTTTTTCCATTTTATCTATTTATCATTCATAGTTAATTGAGTTAGGGTTACAAGTGAATAAGAAGTCACATGTGGTTTTCATGACATATCCATATCTCCCACATAGTATAAAAGAATACATAGGTGTAGAGAACATGTCATATTAGTTATAAGGCACCTCACTAGATGTTGGCATTTCCTAAGGATAATAACACTCCTTGCCCATATATAAATCTTGTGGAGTTATCCTAGATATGATCAAAAATATTCAAATCCACAAAATCATCAAAGAGTCTCTTAGTTAGTTCTTTAGTTTTTGTATGTCCTACATTCATATTTTATAATTAAGTAGTTTTTATTCCTTATTTCCCCTTTTATCATATTTCCAAATGAAGTAAATTCCAAATCAGTTTATGTTATTTCATTGTATAGCTTTAGCTTTTTAATTTTATGTATAATTTTTTCTAATTAGGATATAACATATTCTATTTCTTATGTTTTAAATAAAACATGAGCAAAGATATTAAAAAAGGATTTTAAAGAAGAGAGAGGTGATCATCTAATAGAAATATATTTCAATGTGATATTGGGAATTATAACATGGAGATAAGGAGGAAATGAACCATAAAGGTGGTGTAAAAATATTTAAAAAGGATACAACTCTCTAATTAATTAGGAAAGGCTAAAATATTCTGACATCAATGATCTAGGGAAATCCATCTAGCAAGCATAGAGTTTGGGATAATAGATAAAGTATAAAAATCAACCCATGAAGGCTATATGCATGAAAATTTAATAGGGTCCTACTTTACCATAATGTTTTCCCCACTCCCTAGGACCCCAATAAAGAAATTGGTTAACTATGAGTATTAAAAATTTGTGTGAGAAATTAGGTGGCATTGTTTTCCCTTATTCTGGATTAGTGTATATAAAGAAGATAAACATTTTGAATATTTAGACTATCTAAGATATGTATAAATTAAGAAAATATATAAAATACTATAATTATATGTATAATTATAATTTATATTTATGATAATTATTAATAATATTAGAGTAATTATCTTGTTACTATCATGTATAAGTATGATATTGTGTGTATGTGGTAGAAAGCGCTGATAATGGATCTCAAGTCACTCATCTTTAGAAATTAATTGTCTAGACATTTTTAGATGAATATGGTAGTCTTTAAATAATTTAATTAAAGAATCTAAATCTTAATGGAAATGTCCTTATGATGTTTACTTGAGTATTTTATCACATTAAGTGTGCTTATGATGTTTACTTGAGTATTTTATCACATTAAGTGTGCTTACTCTTAAATTGTTGTTGTGTGTAATATCAAAAGAATAATGTTTGTGCAAGTCCAAAAAATTTGTCTCCTTCACTTTGAAACTCTATATATAGTTTTGAAAGTAATTTTAGGCCTTTAAAAGGGGGATAAATATGGGTTTAGATGATTTGAACCACCCCACACTATGTCACTGAGCATTATTTACATTTCTAATACTCTAAAGAAGGTTCAAGCAGCACATAGTTCTCCTAGTTAGGTGTATGCCTATAATAGTGATATTTTAATATGGATGGAACTTTTAATCTAGCTTGTGGAACTTTAAAATGGAAATATTGACCTATATTTGGTGATTTAGACCTGGCTAGTAATTTTTTATTTGATAGAGTAAAAAACTAGGATTCACAGGGATCTTAGAATCACAAAAGTGAAATATAGAAGTATCAATAGGCCAAAACAAGGCCACCCATCAAAAACATAAAAAAAACTATACTAAACCAAAAATAGGGAAAATAGAAAAAATAAAGATTAGGAGGGGGTCTCTCCATCGGGTCTTCTTCCTCCTCAAAATTCTTCAAAGGAGTATCCTACTTAACCTTTGAGATCTTAGCCCATGTGTTGTTTCCTAGTCCTTTTGTTGCCTCTCTTAGAAGAATCATACATGGCCTCTTTTTCCCTTGGACCTATATGGGAGTCTTCTTTATGAGGGCCAATTTAGGGGGACCAAATGATGGGGTTTCCATGATATTCATTAACTATTTGTTAGGGGTTTGATCAAGGTTAGAGGATAGTATGGAAGACTATATAATGGATTCAACCTTCCTATAAAGGGCATTCCACTCTTATATAAGATTGCTGAGGGTTATCCCTACCTCCTACACCTTGGAATTATAATTTTACAACTACACCTTATTATTATTAATCTCCTCTAATAGAATATATTTAACCTTTTTAGCAGTCTCCTTAGGAGTTCCCTCATCAAGTGTGATCAGATTAGGTTTGGGTATGAAGATCTTGAGGTGAAGGTCATTAGAAATGAATTTGGGAAGACTATCCTAGGGGGTGCTCTCAAAAGGTTAGTAGGATCCCAAGGTGAAATCCTCCTCTTGGGAGTCCTAAGAATCCTCTTGAGAGTCCTCCCTAGTGGAGGATCCCCTCTAAGGGACCTCCTTCCCTTGCATGGTTTGGCCATGTTTGATGAGGAAAATAATTATCCCTTGGTATAGCATAGGGTTGGTCTCATTTACTTGATGATACAAGGTAGTGCATTCAAAATATATAAGTAGGAAGAAAGGTAGGCTTATCTTATATCCTATGAAGTGATTTAGTAAAATAATTATGGGAAAATATCAAGGTATATTTACCCTCAAAGGTCATATAGCACTTTACCTGGAGTCAAATTTCTATGCAATGATGAGGAAGGTCCACTTGGGGGAAGCCTTTTTTGTTGGTCTTCACAAACTCATTCATCCAAAAAAATCATTGACAAATCTCTTACTTCTTTGTTTGGTCCTTGAAGGCCTTAATCCCCTCGTAGGTGATGTCAGTTGCCTCCATAATAAAATATTTCATAACAATGATTTTTATGCAATGAATTATCACCTTCCCTTTGTTCCATGCCACTACAAAATATTGGGCCATGTTAGCATAATAATCAATTATTCTCACCATAAACTCTATGAGACCCCCACATTTAGGTTTCTTCCAATACTTTTTCTACCCCTACACTTTTATGCATGAAATAGGCTTAATAATTTCCTTATATCCTCCCATTAAAGTGGTGGAAGTAGAGCTGATGCACGAAGGTGGATGGTTCTAGATGGATTGAGTTTTAACAATGTGAATGGTGTTTGGGAAGCACATCAATATCATCCTATAGTAATTACACCTCTTCATATGATCATAATTATAGATCATCATATATAAAAATAACCCTTTGAATGAAATATTATGCACATGTGGTGACATGATGTCCCATTCAAATTGTGGTACTTTCATCCCATGAGGCTTTGAGGACATTATTAGGAACATTACTTAATTAATGCTAATTAGTTAAAATTCAAAGTTCCACTCCAATGTTAGTGAGTTGATCTGCTACCCCATTACCTTTTTGATGAGTATGCACAATCTGAACATGTATCATGCCTTTCAAGAGTTGTTTGGCATCATCCATGATGTCTTTGATGGTATGAGAGGGGGTTATTTTCCCTTCCAAAACATTTATGATATTTAATGAAGCAACCTCTATAATTATTCTTTTTAGTTTTAATCTAAAAGCCAATTAGATACCCTAGAGGCTGCCTTGGCCTATGCAAGGTGATTAGTTTGGGTTCCCAAAGGTCCTACATAAATGGCTAGCATCTCTCTTTTTGAGTTCCTTATGACTCTTCCTCCACCTGTAGGGCTTGGGTTACCTTTCGATGCACCATCTTTGATTTTTTGAAATATCCTAACAAAGTCAAAGGAAATTCCCTTTAAAGTTTAATTTAACCTAACCTTATAATGGAGCCTAGAAGGGAGATTCGAGGGAGTTTTCCATTACATTATGAGGTTAAGGACCTTATTTGATTTGACCCATGTCACATTGAATTTATTTAGTAACCAATTAAACAATGTAGATCTAAAATAACACTTTAGGAATAGGTGATGGACAAAATCCTATACCTTCTATCATATAGGACATCTATTGGTGATAATTAGTCCCCTTTTAACCAAATTATCCACCATCAAAATTTTATCCTACACCACTAGCCAAAATAAAAAGTTAACTTTTAGAGTCAAATGCTTGACCAAAATATTTTTATATAAATTCCATTCAGTTTATAGATTAAGATTAGTGGCATGTCCTGAGGCCACCAAGTATGATCCATTGTCTTCAGTAACCCATATAAAGTGATCTTCCTTCTAGAATGTAGGGATATGAATCTAGCTCATCAAAGAGTTGAGGGACTGAGTAGACAATGATCCTTCTACTAAGAATCCATCACAAGGGTGTATTTTTTAGATTTTTAAACCTTTATTAATAACCCAATAATTTTTTATTTTAGGTCCCCATCTTTGCTTGCAGTCCCTAAACTAGCTAGCCCAAATCTGTTTTGAGGATAGGGGAGTGGAAAATAGCCAAACATCATCCTAGAAGTCAATTTTTTCACCAATACCAATTTTCCATATGATTCCTTTCTTTAGTATATCATTGTAGTTGGTGATAGCTTTCCATTAGGCAGATCCATCCACTAAACCTTATTCCCATAGGAAGTCATTTGCTTCCACTCCTTCTAGTTATTTAACTTTGATAATTCTTGCCCATTCATTGTTTTCCTTCATAAGTCACCATCCCATTTTTTCCAATAAGTATCTATTCATATATTTAATTCTTCTCAAGCTAAGGCTTCCATTTGATTTTGGAATACAATTTTTTTCCCATGTGATGAGATTATATTTGAATCTTTCTTCAGTGCCCCTCCATAAGAAGCTTTTTTTAATTTGTTCAATTTTAGTGGCACTTTAGAAGTCATTATAAAAACAAACATATAGTAAATAGGAATGCTCTAGATCAATGATTTGAGTATTTGGTAGTCCTTTTCAATGTGAAAGTGATAAAAATATGATTGTTTGATAGTTTATAAATGAGTGCTAGACAGGAAAATAATTAGACATATTATATATAGATAAATGATGTTTGGGTGAATTCTCATGCCATTGACTTGTGGAATGTCTGGGTTAACACATAATAATTATTTAAATTTGGAAAATGATTATTTATAGGGTCATAAACAAGTATATCATAGGTGGATAGTTTTGGAAACTTATATCCATCTAAGTTTTTCTAGAGGTGTCCAAAAATATATGAAAAATGATCTAATAATTATGAGATAATCTAACTAAGATAATAAACAAATTAGGCACAAACTAGGGAATTCATATAGGTAACCATTAAAATTTGGTAAGGTTGGGTCTATATAAGGTAAATAGATAGAAGATAATGGTGTAAAATATCCATGTGTAAACAAAAATTATGTAAGTTAAATATAGGTTAATACCAGAATTATCAAGTGTCTAATACTAGATTTATGTGTTTACAAATGCCCCCATATTATTATAGTACTAAAACTTTTAGAGTAAAATAAATAAATATATTCTAAACCTAATTTTTTAAACACACTTTATCTTCAAGAGAACATTAAAAGTGTCCATATTGATCCATGCAATCTTTAAATAGAACATGAAATAATAAATGTCCATATATGATATAAAATCTAAAGTGAAATAAATCAATAAACCATTTTAAAGTTGAAGAGAAAGGAAGTAATACACTTGTAAGTGGGTGAACTAAATTTACTTTTAAAGGATTGAATATTGGGGTTATTATGCCCCAAGGTGGATGCCACTTATTAGAATCATGGTTTGGTAGGATAAATTCCCCAACCCTCATGATAAATGAGTAGTTTTATTTCATTAAGTGACATAGAATTTCAATTTTACTACTCATTTAACTAATTTTTAACCTTAAGATGAAAGTTGGAGCCCCATATTAGGCTTGTGTTAAATTGAATCAACCATTGCATATGGATTTTAGATTTAAAATATTACTTTCAGTGCATTTAGTACCAACTTGAAAATATAAAATCACATGCATGAACAACATCCATGCCTCATAATCTGATCAATTGTCCTAATCTGATATAGAATCCATAAATATATGTATCTTTATGCCAATTCTAATAAAAACTAGCCTATTACATATGTACATGTAAAATATCTACATTCACTAATCTGTAAATATGCATCCCTTAATATGAACCAAAATGATAATTTAACCCAATTTAAACCCTTTAAATCATTTGATGTGTACCAAAATATGAATTATATTTGTATGTAAGTTTGAATCTCTATGAAAATACCACCAATATACCCCCCTTTTTAGGTGAGGAATGTAGCCTATGAATTACTCAACTCAAATTAAAAGAGTTAAATTCACCATGTTATATATAAATATGCTTTCATGTAAAATCATGATCTAATATGTGGAAAATGTGTCATCATAGTATTAGTATATCATCAAAACATATACAAAACATGTATCTTAATAAATACAAGTTTAATTTCATGATAGATATATAAATTACACGTGCAATAATAATCATCATGAATATAATTAGTGATTAGTAACCCACACAAAAAGTTGCATGATATAGATCATGAAAATACATAAGTCTAAATGTTTGTGATATGGATCATGACTTCATAATATCAATAGATAATCATATATTTATCGACTCATAAGCACATAATAACATATGCTTGATGTACATAATAAAATCATACACAATAGCACTTAATGTCAAGAAGGATAAGAGGCACACATAATACACTCAATGAACACATAATAGACAATGAATGCTACACTATGAACATAATTATCACACTAAAAGGCAAGGGCCTCACAAATAAAGATTCATATAATGATACACTCAATCAAAAAATGTTTACACAATAAGGTAATAGACACACAAACTATAACTAATGATTACAATATATGATAATAAATATAAACAATGATGTATAGAATAAGTTGAGATAGTATACACCATCAGTAAATGTCAATGTCACAACATAGTAGAATAGCATATACATAAAATATAACACTTTATAGAATTTAATAAAGAGCAAGAAATATGTAAGAAATAAATGTAGCCCAACATGATAAATGGAAAAGTCATAGAAAACTATAACTTGTTAAAATGTGACCTATAAACTGAGATGCTCATAACACTGGCTTGGTCCTTGGGTATAAGAATGTCCTACATATATACATCCATATATCAAGTATAACTTGTAACTTCTACATCTCACTCATATATACCATGAAATTCATGTATATATAAATAAATATATGTAATATATCAAACATGTAATAAATAAGATAAAGTAATGCAATAACAACAAAAATATGTTATTCTTAGGTCCCAATTTTTTATTTTTGGAACACACACACACATTTGGATTTTTTTTATATTTTTAAATATATATATTTTATTTAAAAAAAATATGATTATCTTCCTACTAAAAAATTATCCCATCAATGGAATAATCCCATATATTTCCAATGTCAAACATTCCAATGGTCATTTATTATGGGTGATTTATCTCCTCTTAATCCAAGAATTAATATGACATTTTATTATATTCATCATTTTCATCATGACTCATAGGATCATGTGTATGATAGATAACTCTAATAACCATAGTATCCTATAGATTTCACTATTTAAGATAAACATATGTTTGTATTTATTGTGAAAGAAGAATAATAATCTATAACACTATCTAATGACATGATGGAGTGTAAAATTGTATAAGTCTTGAATGAACCTATGATGTAATGGTAATTTTAGCATTGGTCATCTAGGAAATTCAATTACCTTCCTCTGAACTTCCTACATAGGATGATGATGAATATGTTGCATAACTAGTTATGGTGGTGGTGGGTGTGGAAGAGGAAACACCTATAGATAAAAAATAAACTCATATGGAATACATAGAACTATAACCACAACAATAGTATTTATTTTATTCACATATATATGTACTAAATATGGTACTACATAGAGCTTATGTATCCAAAAACATCTTAACAATATATCAAATGTTCATGAACTTAGTAAAACTAAGAATGAAGTAGAAACTACAATAAGGCATAACTTAAGTGGTAGTATAATAATTAAAAAAAAAATTATATCACTCTATGTCAAATATTTGAACTATCTTGGTTGTATCCATAAAATCCTCATATGTATATCCAACATTAGTAAGGAGTGTCATACTATAAATTTTTTATATTGAACCATTGTCTCCCATAACACTATATGTTGATTGCAATTTAATGTATGTATGTAAAAATAATGATATGTAAATAGATTAATCATCCAAAATATGAATATAATAAAATTTAATTGTATCTCATTGTAAAGATATGCTTATAAGTGTACCAATAATACCATCCAATAGATACTAATATGTTGGAATATAAGGATGTACATTGTAGGTCATATTCACTTCAATATTAGTCTTTTTTTTTATATGGTTTAAAAAGTAATAAAAATATATTTTATAATTTGAATTCCCATTAGATTGTGGCACTAAATCAATCATATTTGTATTGATATCACTAATATCAATAGTGTTATCATCGATGAGGTCTTGTATTTTATGTCATAGCCAATGTCACAACCACAATTTTTTTGATAAGATAAAACAAAAACTACAAAACAAAGTTTCAACCAAAGTTTATCACAAAAACACATACTGAGATCCATAACTATGTTATAGCCAACACAAGAATACCAAGTACATAAATCATCAATGACTTCATCAAGATGTGTCTTAACCACTTAGTATTCAGATGAAAATGGGTCACTGTGGTCATAGCCACTCACCTCTGTCCACATACTTCAATGTGACATTCCTATTAGAACTATCATTGACTTATTCCCTTACCTTATTACTTGTATAGGCTATAAAACAACCAATATCTCATGAGGTAATTTAACAAAGTTAAACAAATAGTGGTAAAGTGAATAGATTCAATTTAAGAATCATCATACTAAGTTTACTTAATAAATATCTACCAAATCATGAATAATGGATAAACATCAAGGGAAAATGACTATTTAAAAAATCAATGAAAAGGATTTGAACACCTTTTCATTTTACAAGTAACCAAAATCATGAGGTTTGACATGAATTACTTCATGAAGTGTGCAAGATTCATTGGATGTTTTAACAACCATGATTACATTTTATTTAGGAACATCTTAAAAATCTATAACAAGGGTACAATATCATGACAAAACATTCCTAGAGATATTACATTTGCTTATGTTAAACTTATATTTCACATTATTAACAATATGAGTGTTATATGAGTTTAATGGACTCGATACATATTAATAATATCATGGACTAGGTGCACTTCTATTAAGTATTGATTTTAATCTTGTTCTTAAATATTTAAACTTTTGTCTTAGGTTCATGATCTTAGCCTAATCATATTTTGATTTCTTAACTTAAGATTATAACTTACTTATTATTAGGTTCCAAATTATATTTTTATAGCAAATTAATAATATAATTCCATTAACTTCTTTTACAATATAAGAATATGAATTAGCTTGTTAAAATATTCCAATGGCCAATACCGAACATGGAGCATTTGATCCTCAATCATAATATGCCTTATCTAGGAATAACCATAATCTTTTTAAAACCTTACACAAATTATCTTATTTCTATGTTACTTACAACATATGAGCAAGACTCATATGATCTTATTGTAATTCAATTTCAATGAGTTTTAAGGAGTTACCCATAATAGTCCAATACACTTAATAGTGCTTAATAATTTCCAAGTGAATTGATTGTCTTTTAATATACTTTTAGAATATTTATACAATTTTACTCAAATAATTCTCCCATTTTATTCCTTATCAAAAAAATTATCAATAATTACAAAATCATGCATAAGTATTATGCTAATTATAATCTATTTAATTCACCAAATTATAACACAAGGATTTCATTTCACTAATCTGTATAGTTATTGCTTTAATATATTTGATTAAGTTTTAAACAACTTTCATTCAATAATTCATCTCTCAATAAAATTGATATAGTAGAAAGGATTTGAAAAGTCCAACTTTCAACTACATCATAATATTGTATTATTATGCTTAAGATAAGTGAACTTGTTCAAGGAATAACATCACTTACATTTTATAATCCTAAGTTTAATTATATATGAAGAATTAAAAATAACTTATCATACTAACATTACATTCCAATTCTCATAAACTCAAATGTTTTAAAAGAATCATGTAAAAATGATAATTAAATTTTACAATTATTTGCATATCCAAATAACTAGTCAATTCATTACCACAAACCCAATAGTGGACAACTATAACCAAAGTAATGAACACATTTTTAGGTTATAATTCAATTGATAACCAATAACATATATCAACCCAAAATTCTACATCTTTCTAATCAATATTATAAAACTACTTATTATAAAATAAGTGATTAACTATAAGTACATGATAAAAAGTCCAATATCTATGTTCTTATATTAATGTATTGATAAACCAATGTAATTCCATATTTAAATAATAATATAATATTACACAGATAATCAAATGATAAACTATAATCATAATCATGAACTAAACTTACATGATAAACATACATCTTTTTTTTATCAAGTACAAATATAATGAATAAAATGGATTACATAACCTTTTAATTCATCTATAGCCAACTGTCACAACTCTAGATAATAAAAAGTGAATCAAAATCTTCACACTCGAACTAATGGATCTAAATTTGCCTTGCTAGTCCTAATAAGCACAATCATAAGTGGCCCTAGACCAACCAAACCATCAGTTGGATACAAATCAAGGTAGTAGAGAAATGGTGAAGAAAGGACAACAACACAAATTGAGCTTGACAACATGTAAACAAATGAACAATAGATAAAAAATTAACCACACAAACCAACCCACTAAGATCTATTAACTTGATACTTGACTATGACTATAACTTATTTTTTGAGCCGCTCAATTTATAAGCCATATTCTATTTGAGAATATAATATGGCTTGTAAATTCTTATGCCATAAATTTATCTAACAGTCATCTTCACATACTAATTTAATATATGTTAATGAGTTAAAATAAAAATCATAAAAACAATATAACCATTCCATCCAACTAAAAATGATAAAGTAAAACTTACGTAAATTTATGGGTCACATTTTGACTAGAATAGACTTTACTAAAAATAGTAAAAGATTTAATATCAACTATAATGATTTAACATAATCATAGAAAATAAAATAATCAACTAATCATTATTTTTAAACATAAGTCAACTTAATAATAATCTAAAATAATTTCAAATATCATTACCAAACTTATGCCAATAATTCTAATAAGATTTTCACAATCCCGAATCAACCAAATGATGATCCAATAATATACTAAAATTCAAACGTAATCATGTAGACAAATAACACTAATAAAATATTATTTTTCCACAAAACCATGAAAAACATTTTGAACCCCATGGAGTCTCCAAATGTCATTGCCCCCAATGTATGATTGCAAGGTAAAAATAACCAACATGCTAAAATAATTGACCATTATTAATTTATAAACCTGAATGGACCTCAATTAAGGTTTTAAAAAAATATAAAACCAAATTATAAATCCAACATCAGTGATACTCAACTATATATATTATCATGACATCTTCTTAAAACAATAAACCTGACCAAGGTTTTAAACCCTTAGAATAAATTTTAAATCAACACACTATCAAACTATATAGATTTTTATCCCTTTTCAAAATGACTTAATATTGGTACTAAACCACAACCAACAAACAAACAAAATATTCATAAACATATATATGCATAGTATATATCCAAATCAACCAAGATAATACACAAACATAATGGCGCACACACACACACACACAATATATATATATATATATATATATATATATATATATATATATATATATATATATATATATATATATACACATCAATGGAAGCTATAGATGAGCCATTTATGGTCATCATACAAAAATCTAGAAATAAAAGCCATCAATCCTAGTTAGGGTTTTATCAATAAACACCATAATGTAGGAAAAATCAATTTCCAGTGTTTATGGCAAAAACCATAACCTATTTTCCATTTAAAAACCACATAAAATGTAAACATTTAATTCTAAAAACACTACTTACTCTAACTTTGTAATTTGACCATATAAGATTTTTTTATTATCTTCCACTCTCCCAAATTTCTATGCAAAATTAGCATCCAAAAACCACATGCCTCAAATAAAACCAATCAAAAAATATATGCTAAAAAAAACACCAATTAACTCTACTAAAATACCACATGGACAAAAATATTAATTCTTTAATATGTAGTTCAAACTCTTGAAAAAGCTCATGCAAGAGCTATATTACATTCCCATTAGATGCCATGATAATTTTTTTGGCAGAGTCTCTCTAAGGCATAGAGATGTTCAAATGACTAAGTCCAAATGAACCAAAATAAAACCTAAAGCCCCATATAAGAGTCTCAACCCATTTGCATGGTAACTCAAGCCAATTCCATGACTCTAAATTCATATGGCATAAATAAAACAACATCAACTAACTACCAATGCCCCTAAAGTGGGTCATAATATTGAAGTAACCTAAGCACATGCCAAAGCCAAAATTGGCTATCATAAAAATTCTAAATGAGCAAACAATGCAAAAGGTCCTTCAATGCCTAAACATTAATGTGCATTCATATAACATAGATTAAATTAAACATGTCCACAATTGCCTACAATTGTAATATGGTTGATATTTAAACATTAAGTCTACCAGCATCAAGATAATCAAACAAGGTGGTAATAAGTAAACAATTAAAATGATTGCAAATACAAAAGAACAATACATGACCAATGCCTTGTTAAAGTTAATAGTCATTAACTCCACAAAAATATAAGAAACTAGAATTACAAAAATCATGACATCAACAATAAATAAATAATCGCCAAACTAATTATGACACAACAAAGTGATAATTTACACAATAGTTAACATCAAGTAAAGTGTTGTTTTCACAAATGTCTAAAATTACTAAAATAAAATAATAATGAAATCAAACATAAAATGATAACAAACAACACTTAAATTGTATAAACATAATGACTAAATTAATAGTACCATCAAGCTCAAATTTTACAATCAAATTCACTATTTTGTTTATCCACATTATTTCTCCATGTTTCCTTGTTGATAAAGTATGAACACAACCTAGCTCAAGTACCTATCCCACACTATCAATAATATCTGGACATCTAAATATAATAAATATAATAATAGAATTTAAATAACACATCTAATTGAATAATAAGTTATTACACATCAAGCATAAATATCCAATGATGTAATGAAAATTTAATCCATAATTGTCTTATAAATTATAATAAAATATATCAATGTAGATAAAAAAACTATAACACCATAGTAAATCAAACAAAATAAATCTTGAAAAGTTCATAACTAATTGTATCATCAAAATGAATTAAATACAGGTCAAATAGGGTCATGACAGCCAAAATGATCTATTTTTAGAGTGATCCCCAAATCTATGGTAATCAAAATATGCATTGTTATCATATCCCTTAGGTATATCCCTACTCAAACAACTTTTTTAATAGTTTATGAGGAGGTTTAGGTAATCATGAAAATTACATCTTTTTTGAAGTGGATAGGGAAAAAAAAAATAGTAGGTTATGGCATTACATTAACTATTACTTTTGTTTCATTCTTAGTATCATTCATTTTCTACTTATAAATTGGTTTGCTTTGAAACTTTACACTCGAATTAGTTATAGGATTACAAATATTCTTTAGATTATTCATAGATTTGAGCTTAACTTCTCAATAATTGATTATATAACATAAGTCATCAAATGAATGGAATTTATTGAATATAATATAATCATGGATAGGTGTAAGAAAACTTTATTGAATGCATATTATAACTCATTTTCATCCATAGGATTTTTCATCTTAGAAAGCATGGTCTTATACCAAATCACATAGTCACTGATTTATTTATTGGATAAATGTTTAAGCTTTACAATATGGGCATAGGAAAATTTATCACTGATATTTATTGAAAAATGTGCTTGAAATTAATTATACAAAGGATTAAATTCATGAGCTAATCAAAGTGTGAGGTCATAGAAATAACACAAATAATAGTACTTAAGGCTAGTCAACAACTTATCATAGGAGGTATATTCCAAACATGATACATGAAAGGCTATTAGGTTTTCCTTTAGATATCATTTACCATCACACAATGTAATATTAGGAGTTATGAAACTTGTAGGTCAAGGAGGAGAAGAAATATCTAGGTCTAATGGATTACAAATCAATGCATGAGAATAGTTGAATAAATTTATCTAAAATAACCCTCCTCTAAATAATTTTTTTTTTTTGTCATATCTATATTAGTATACATGAGGTATTATGCATTAGGCATCGATTATGATGTCAAATGAGTAATGATAATAATAGGTACATAAGGCTACTATTTAGGAATATTCACTAAAGCCTAAGGATGACCTTATGTTTCCTTCACACCATGTGTGGACATCACATGTGTAACCATAGGTGTAGACATAATAATAATAAAAGTGGTAGTAGTATTTTAAACACCTATTTTAGATTCAATGCATAGGGATTATTTTTTTTCTCAAATATGGCAACCTTGCCTTGTTGTGATTTTTTAACCTCTAGGTTTACTTTCAAATTAATCCAAGTCATGAGGTATCTAATGAGTTTAATTTTGAAAACTAACCAAAGATTAAAATTGTATAGGATATACCCCATTAAGGTAATTAGGATGGATTATATCTTGTTATTTATTATTATCTTTATAGTACTTTATAGATATGACATTTCATCATTAATAATACAACCTTCTACATCTATATGTTCCTTATCAACATTCACATAAAAAAATAATAAGGAAAAACATGGCTTTCAATTATTTTATACATTTTAGTTTAAATTGAAGGAATATAATTATGATTAATTTTTAAACCACTTAACCTATCAATTTTTATTCTAGGGAAAAAGGAAATATCCTTCTTAGATGGCATAAAAAAAGATCATGAAAATATGTAAAAGGATAGGGCCAAGAAGAAATTTTTTTATTGCCCTTATATATGGGAAAATAATAAATTAGATTTGAAACCCTTGGGAAAAAATCAAAACCCATAATAAATAAGGATGAAACCTCAAGGGAAAACCTATGGTTTGGCATGCTAAATATAATGATTGGGGTCATCAATATTTTTAGTCTATTTTGGATTAGTATATTTAAATAAGATATTAATTTTGAAAATTTAAATTATCTAATAAATGTTTAATTTAATAAAATATGAATACTATAATAATATTTTCAATTAAAAATTACTATTTATGGAATGTAATAAGAATACTAGGGTACTTAATTTTTACTATTATTTTTAGATCTAAGATTGTGTCGGTGGTAGAAAGGAATGACAATGGATTTAGAGTTACTTAGATCTTGGAATGGACTATATGGACATGCATATATATATATCTAATAATATTTGAATTATTGCATTATATTAAGGCATCTGAATCCCAATAGAAATGTCCCTATAATCTATGCTCGACTATTTCAACATAAATCGCTACACCTACTTGTAAATTGATGTTTTATGTTATATAAAAAGATTTTTGTGTCAAAATTTTCAGAGAACATGTTTCATTAACTTTGAAACCCTATATCCACTTTCAACACTAGTTTAGCCCTATAAAATGGGATTAAATATGGGTTTATATGACCCCAACCACCCCCACTTAGTGTTTGAGTAGTACCTATGTTTCTAATAATTAAAAGAGGAATAAAAAAACATGTATTTCTCTAAGATAGGTGTATGTGTGTAAAATTTCTCCTTTAGTATGGATGTAACTTGTAATATATATTTTGACACATGAAAATGGAAAAGTTGACTTCACTTAGGTTATTTAGACTTTTTTAGGGCATACTCCTTTTGACTTTTTGTTATTTACGAATCAAGGGTAATCCTTTTCAATGTGAAAGAGATAGAAGCATGCTTATTTGATACTTGTAAATGAGTGATAGATAAGGAGTAAGATTATACCTATTGTGTATAAATAGATACATATTTTGGTAATTTATCATGCCATAGACATGCATAATGTATGGGTCAATCCATAAGGATTATTTAAATTTTGAAAATGACCATTACTAAATTTGCAGAGAAGTTTTATATAGGTGGATATTTTTAAAAACATGGAATCATTTGAGTTTGATTTGAGGCATCTAGAAAGACATGAAAAATTATTTGATGATCATGAGAAAATTTGATTAAGATAGTATATATTTTAGGCTAATACTAGGAAATTTTTGAAGGTGATTAATAGTAAATTAGGAAGGCCATATCTATAAAAGGAAAATGGGTAATAGTGGATGGTGTTCAATAGCCATATGTATATGTAAAATTCATGTAAGTTAAATATAGGTCAATAATAACATTTTTGAGTGTTCAATACTAGATGTATGCATTTTCACATACATACAATACACACACACACACACACACAGATATATATATATATATATATATATATATATATATATATGTATATAATATACATACATACACACACACACACACACACACACACACACACACACACACACACACACACACACACACACACACACACACACACACACACACACACACACACACACACACACACACACACACACACACACATATATATATATATATCTGTGTCCTCCTATGTATGTATGTATGTATGCATTATGCATGTGAAGTTTGATATTCAACCAAGATATGTGTGTGTGTGTGTGTGTGTGTGTGTGTGTGTGTGTGTGTGTGTGTGTGTGTGTGTGTGGGGGGAGTACCAAATGACATGATCAATATTTTAGTGTGATTTTGAATTTTGATATATATATATAATATATATATATACAGATATATATATATATTTTACAGATATATATATACATACATATATATATTTATTTTTATTTTTATTTAATATCTTAGCTTCTCATTTTTTTGTATTTTTGTATTTTCATACTCAATACAAATTCATAAAACTAGAAATAGGTGCTTAAGATGAATCAATCACTCTCAGCGTACCAACTCACACACACACACCAAGATAGGGGGGAGTACCAAATGATATGATCAATATTTAGTGTGATTTTGAATTTTGAAATATATTTTACCTTTTGAAATTTCCTATTTATTTTTATTTTGATTTAATATCTTAGCTTCTCATTTTTTTGTATTTTCATACTTGACACAAATTCATAAAACCAGAAATAGGTGCTTAAGATGAACACACACACACACACACACACACACACACACACACACACACACACACACACACACACACACACACACACACACACACACACACACACACACACACACACACACACCTGCTACCCTAGTATATTGACCTACCACACTCTAAAGGACCTATACTCTATCATGAATCTAAATGTGGAGTTTTGAGATTCAAAAAAAATACGGGGCATGATAAATGATATGATTAAGTCATTTAGTGTGATTTTAAGCTTTTAAATATATTTTATCTTTTGAAAATATCTTTTTATTTGTATTTTATTTAATATTTTAGATTCATTTTTTTTGTATTTTGGTATTTTCATCCTTGATATGAACTAATAAAACCAAAAATGGGTGATTAAGATGAATAACACTCTATATATGTATGTGTGTGTGCATGGACACAAAAAAATCCTCTAACCCTAGTCTACTATCCTACCACACTCTAAATGAACTCTAATCTACCATGAGGCAAAATGTGGAGTTTGAGCTTTAACTAGGATAGGGGGAATGTCAAATGATATGATCAAGTATTTTAGTATGAATTGTAATTTTGAAAGATATTTAAACTTTTTAAATTGAAAATTTTATATATTTTGATTTAATATCTTAGATTTTAACTTTTTGGATTTTGGTATTTTCATTATTGATATGAACTCATAAAAATAATAATGTTTGCTCAATATTAATAACACAAGATATATTACACCTAGTCATTATAGAAGAGAACCTAGGGACAAAGAAGATTAGATGTTCCTAAAATTACACTTTAGAATAGAATTTAATATCATATTCAAACCAAGTGTGCTTTAATGAAAGAAGGAAAAATAAATATGGCGATTGTGAATGATCAAATTAATTTAATGTGATAAAATGAAGGCATATTAGTAGAAAATCAAAATAAACGAAATTTTTTATTTAGATATACTAGGAATAAAAGGTATATGTAAGTACAAGATAACATAAGTAAAAATCACATAAAAGTGCATAAAATATAATAAAATAACACAAGGGGAGGTGATATGAAGGAAGATATGAATGTCACTAGATAAGCCACATAAACCTAAGATAGGTATAGTACAATCAAAGATAATATTAAAACCTAAGAGGGGAGAGATAATAAAAATGAGCCAAAAAATAATTAAAAAGAGAGGAAATGTTTGATTAAACCCAAAAGGGAAGTGGATAAACCCAAGAGGGATAGATAATAAACATAAGCTACCTAAAAGTCCAAAACCAAGGCAATTGAAAAATAAAGACAAAAGGGAAGAATGATAAAAATAAGCTACTGAGGAGTCTAAAAAGAGTCAATGGAAAAATAAACCCAAAAGGGAAATTAAATATGGTGCTGAAAATTAAATAACATGATACTAAAAAAAATAGTGAGAAGTAATAAAATGCTAATATATAATGAAATAATATTTAAGACATGATAAAATATGAAGTATATAGTAAGTATATGACTACTTATCGATATATCATAATCTCATTACATATATCATAAATATGATGTTATAAGTTATATCGTGAATTAACTATGATCTTTCCTACTTTCTTCAAAATATGTGCAAGAATAACTTTGTGAATAGCCTTGATAGGGAAAGTATGTATGCTAAAATTGGAAAGATATCGATCCTCTGATTGTGAATAAAGAATAAAATTATCTATTCATAATATCATATGGTTGTATTGGAGGTTATTACTCCATATTATGAACATTATGTCATGTTCATAGAGGATATTTATTATCTTGCTTCTAAAAACTACCAATATGTTACCAATAAGAATTTCACTATTTGTGGAGTGGTAAGGACAATCATGTTAAATACAATAACATTCCCCTTTACTGAGGTTGTATGTATAAGTTTTATTTTGAGGTGACAAATATATTTAACATTCCCCTTTACTGAGGTTGTTGAATATCCATAGAAGGAGCTCGTACTTGTGAATTTTAGGACTCTAAGTGTATCTTATATCATTTATTATTTTATAGAATATGTGTTTATGTGGTTTTTATACACTCCATGAAACCTTATGAGCTATCCTCTAATGTTTCAAGTTTTATTAATGAATATTCACTCCAAGGCATGAGTTATGGGGTATTGGGTTTTGTAAACAATATGTTGGTGGAATAACTATGAGCAAAGTAGTTAGTTTAGATGGATGGATTTATGTATGGATTAATTTAAATATAATTGATATGGTTGGATTTATTATGGATCTAACCTAAGGTGGTTAGGACCAAATGAAACTTAAAAATAGGGAAAAGTAGGGCAGAAAAGAAGGCCTATGCAGCAAATGAAATGAAACCTTTATAAGCCAACACTTGAACCAAAGGTTGGAAAAGTAATTATAAAATAGTTTTTTTTGTAATATGTTATGTAAATAAAAATAATCAAACACAATTATAAGTCCAAGGTAATAATAAATATCATAATCTTAATCATATATAGTAAAAGGTTGTCATGTTTATAAGATTGAGTTTGCACATTTATGAGGGGGATTATGATCAATACACAAAAGGAATTAATATTAGTAATAACAAAATATGAATAACTATATTGAAAAGACAACTCATGAAAAACCAAGAGAATAGGATACCAAAATGATAACTTCTTACACAATCCATAGATTTGGAAAATAGTCAATATTTTCACATCAAGAATAACTGTAGAAGTTCCCTTAGAATTTCTTATTAGTCTTAATACCCAAAATTATCCTCATTTTAGGATCAGAAGGATAAAAATATATATGATATTTGAATGGGTGGATGGATGATTAATTTAACCTAAGGTGGGTAGGACCAAAAGAAACTAAAAAAGAGAGAAAGGTGGGGAAAAAATCAAAGACAAGACAAAATAAGATGAAACCCTTCTAAACTAGCACTTGAACTAAAGGTTGGACAAGTAATCAAAAACCAATGTCTTATATAATCCACTGTAAGCACTCCAACAATAAAATATATTAATAAGTCCAAGGGAACAAGAACATAATAAACCTAAGCATATATAATCAAAGGTTACCACATTTGTAAGATTGTGTTTGCATATATACAAGGGGGATTATGATTAATGCTCAGAAGACATTCAAATTAGTAATAACACATTATGAATAACCATATTGAAAAGATAACTCATGAACAATCAGAATACTAAGATACCAAAATGATAGAATTTCTTCAAAATCCATAAGTTTGAAGAAGAATCAAGATTTAAACATCAAAACTGATTGTAAAACTTTTCTCAAAATTTATTATTAATAAAAATAGCCAAAATTATCCTCCATTTGTGATTGGGAGGATATATATATATATATATATATATATATATATATATATATATATATATAAAGCTTGGGATAAGGATGCCTCATCTCTCAAGTAAAGTCTAAAATTACGTGTATAAAAATAGAAAAATGTGTTAATTCTCATGCAAAGCATGCATGTACAATGATGTTCACCTAGAATATAATTCCTCAAATAAAATATATATATGCATACCAAATTAAATTAAGAACTAGTAACTCTAACTTAATTGAATCATAATGTACAAACTAAATCTATAAATTTTAAGAAATCAACTAATTATGTAATATTAATCTAAGATAAATTCAACCTAAGGTAGAGGAAGAAAAAAATAAAATAATAAACATAAACGTATACTTTAAATATGCAAGTTTCCTCCATTATGATTTAAAATTAATTTGTTCTTCAAAAATGTGGATGTTCATTGTTCTAATGTAAAAGAGAATGGGAAGAATTTTGGTGTAAAAATGGTTTTTGGATGCTTTGATTCACTTGGAAATTTGATTGTAAATTGAATAGCACTTTGTTAACATAAGTTAGGGTGGATGAAAATTATGGTATTCAAGATTATTTATAGTTTTCTAGAGGAAGATCCAATGGTGGGAGATTATTTAAATTTCTTAAATGATCCAAATAATCAATGGTGGCTAATGAGTCCTCACCCATGAGGATGATGACCATTTCAAATGGTTGAGAGAAGTATGAGAATGGTTAACTAAGTTAAAAAGAATGACTCAAACTTTTTGAAAACTTAGAGTATGACTCAAAGCAGGTTAAGGAAGTTGTGAGTTTAGTTTGAATGAGCTAGCATGTGAGGGAGAATAAGGTGGAAGACATTGGGTTAGATTAAAATCCAAATTAATATTTAAATAAGGATTTAAAAGTGTGTAAAATTTATTAATTTGATTTATTCAATTATTTGAATTTGGAGGGAGATGTCATGAATTATATTAAGAATAATTATTAATAAGTTTTAGGTGCATTTTGATAGTAAATATAATTTAAGTGTCTACATTTTCCCCTCTTTGAAATAGTGTTTCAAAGCAAATACTATTTCAAATAATAGTATAATAAGTAGAGCATTGATGATTAAGAAGGATAAATTTACCCCAAATAGATGAAAATGAGTGTGATGATGCCCCCTTAAGGGTTTGTGTGATAAAATAAACAAACATTCAAAATTGATGAAAGTGATAAAGTGATTTGGATGAGCAATAAATCAACTTATTGTAGAATTGTTTCTCAAATTTTCAATATTTATATTATGTAAAAAGGTTTCCCCTAGTTAATCAAAACTAGAGCATTGATCAGAAAAACAATAAGTTTACCATTTGGAGATTACACGCTTAGTGTTTTATAATGATGCATGGGTCAATTGAGTGGTTGTTGGAATGATGTATCTTAGTGATAATAAGTTGTAGGTCTAAAAATATAAAAATATAATGAGTTTCAAATTATAATGACAAATTTACATAATTTGATTGTTGCAAGATTTTGAGAAAAAGCCAAAAGAGGTTGACTTAATGAATCTTGAAATTTGAAGTCAAAATGGATGAAAAAATAAATAGAATAGAGGGATGGGGTGTAATTTTTGAAATTAGGCAAAAATATATATAGAATAAATGGGGTATATAAATTCATTTTTGTAAATTATATTTTCAAAGCTATTTGCTAAGAGAATTTGATTAGAGATATTTGCTCTGAGGTCTTAGAGAAAAAATGGATCATATTCCTCATAATAAGAATTATGTGGAGAGAGTGAGGAGATTTTAGATACCTGAGAAGAGCAGGCCTGTAGTAAGTTATATTTTGTCTTGAATTTATTGCATTTATGTCATTTATTGGGGCTTGAAGTTGACTAAAATGAATTTGTAGATGGGATATTTATGAATTAGGTAATGAAAGTTGTGAATTCATTAAATAAAACTATGAATTCATCAAATATATAAGTGAATTCATATAACAAGGTAGATAAATTGTATTAGGGGTAGAAATTGTGGAAAAGCATGAATTCATATTTTAGCAATCATGAAATCATGAAAATGAGAGGTGAAATTGTTGAAATTAGTCACAAAATAATAAATATGAGAGGAAAATATGTTTAAGTGTAAAATATGGATAAATAAAGGCAAAATTGAATAAATTGATAGTGAAATGACATAATTTAGCAATAAAAATATGTAATATAGAAGCAAAAATGTGTCGTAAAGAGGGAAAGAAGATTTTAAGAAAAGAGAAACAATTGGTAAGAGAATGACATATGAATTCTTGGAGAGAGAATTTTTATTTGAGAGTGATTTTGGGTTTTTAAATGCTTTTAACATATGGATATTTTTAATAATATACTAATTAAAATTAACTAGCTCATAATAGGCTTGATTTATAGGAGGTATTACTAGTGTTGATGACATAGGAGTGGAGGCCAAGTGATGGCACAAATGGATAGACTTATAGAGTATGATTTCAGTGTTCTAGAGGCTATGAGTTTATCATATATTAAAAAAATACCAAATATTCAAGAAAATAGGGCATAAATGATAATACTTGTTGAGAGATGACATAGTGAGATGATTACATTTCACTTACTGATAGGAAAGATGATAGTTACATTAGAGGATGCTTATCAAATTTTGGGCATTCTCATATGATAGAGATGGGTTTGCTAGGGGTAGGTTCCATAGGAGAATATATTATATAATATTTTATGGGATGGTATGATTCTTATTGTGAGGAGCACAGTGGATGTGGATTATTATTCTAGATTATAAATGGATTGTGTATGCAATCAAAAATGCATCATGTTTATAATTCAATCCTAGTTTGGAGAATATAGATCATACCATACACTTCTAATTGGGGACACATTTTTAAAATGGGAACATGACCAATATGGGGTATCTCTTATCATAATACACCATGTTAAGGAGGGTTCCAAAACCTTTGATCTAACACAATCACATAAAACCCCTAAAGGGGTCCTGCGTTTTGATATTTCACCTAAACTAATGAAAAATAGATTAAATCTAATATAGTGCTCACCAAAGCTTCTAGAATAAAGTGTGTATTAGAAACAATAAATCTAAACATGCATAGAAGACATATACTCATGTCAATGTATACATAATCCTAATACATGGAAGAGAATTAAAAATTCATATCTAAATAATCTTACAAAGAAAAAACAAATTTAGAAATAATTATCTTTGAAGATGAACCCACTGAGCCTCAATCTCTCCATTGTCCAAGGTTCTTTGCAAGAGGTTGTTTTCGTATGTAAGGATAACAAAGACAAATCAGCTCTAGGCTACACAACCTATCAATACATCCAAAAGAATTTTCCACAAGAAAATATTCATATATCCAAATAAATTATGGAACCCTAAGTTTTGCTTCACAAACATAATGGTCAATAAGTAGATGTCCATTCACTCTTACTTCTTCTTCTCATAATAAGTGATTGAAATGAACATGTGTGTGTGTGTGTGTGTGTGTGTGTGTGTGTGTGTGTGTGTGTGTGTGTGTGTGTGTGTGTGTGTGTGTGTGTGTGTGGATTTAACCCTAAACCCTTTTGAAAATCCTGGCCAACAAGTTTGACCCAATTGACCTAGCACAATTTTGGATAATAATTCACTAGGTCATGGTCTAGGTCAGCCAAAGGCCAAACTAATTGCCAAGTGAAAATAACCCAAAATTATCTAGGGTCAACCCAGTCAACCTAGCACAATCGACTGACAAAAAGGGATTAAGGTGAGGAAAATAGGGATAGAATGTAGCAAATGATTGCAAAGGGTACAATAGAGAAGAAAAAGTTTATGGATAATGGTCTCACAAGACAAGTGTGTATATAACAAGTGGAAAAAGGGATAACAATCTTATCAAGGACCAATGGTCTACCCACCCCTTTCCTAGCGCACTCCTCAAGGCTTGCACTCAAAGAGATTGAGACTTGATGGCTTCCTTCACGATAAAAAGTGTCATTAATCAATAAATTTTTTAAAATAGTATGTGTATACATATGCCCCACTTTAATATTATCAATTATCATGTGAGTGCAACATAGGATGGTGCTTCGAGAAATAGAAATGATAACACATAACACTGATGTTAAGTAAAATTTGGTAAGGAGAAAATAAGATAAATGAATGAAGAGTTAAAAAAACATATACCTTTACTTACATTAGTGATGTAGATAAAGAATTAGACTATAAGAGAAGTGAAGGCATCCAAATGTGAAGAACATTAGGTGAACCTATAAAAGTTAGTGCAAAAATGAGCCAAAAATTTAAAAAAATTAGGAAATAGGCATATATTAATGGGAAATATTCTCTATGTCATCATGATTCTAGAAAATTTTATGGTTCAAAAATGTATTAGTAGAAACAAAGATATAGGTAAAACAAGGAATCTGATAGAAAGATTTAAAATATTAAGAATTTTGAAAAGTAATTTTAAATAGGGTCAAAGAGGAATCATTTGATATTTTTAACTTGTGAAGGAGAGAAAAATATCTCTAAGAGACCAAATTAACTAAGATGGAAAGGATAAAATAGGCCATATGAGAGAGACCTCTAGTGGTAGTAGAAGGTTCATTACAAGTAGGCAACTGACAATATCATATCGGATTCACTAGAATGTATGTAATAAGAAATGAATCATGTATATAAATCAATCCTAGCTTGGATAATATAGATCATACCATACACTTCCAATTAGGGACACATTTGTTCAATAGGAACATTACCAATATGGGGATCCGCTAGATCCGATTAGGGTATCTCTTATTGCAATACACCATGCTAAGGATGGTTCTAAAGCCTCCAGTCTAACACAATAATGTTGTAGCCCAAAGGGAGTTTTATGTTTTGATATTTCACCTAAACTAATAATAAGTAAATTAAATCTAATCTAGTGCTCACAAAAGTTTGTGGCATAAAGTGGGGGTTACAAAAAATATAACTAAACATGCATAGAAGACATATACTCACATTAATGTATATAAAAACCTAATACATGAAAGATAAGTACAAATAAATATCTATCTATTCTTAAAAAAGATAAACAAATTTAGGAATACTTACCTTTGAAGATGAACCCACTGAGCCTCAATCTCTCCCTTGGAAAATGTGCTTTGCAAGAGGTTGTTATGGTATGTAAGGATGACAAAGACAAATAAGCTCTAGGCTACATAACCTATTAGTACATCCAAAAAACTTATCCACAATACAAGATTCATATCTTCAAAGAAATTATGTAACCCTAAGATTTACTTTTCAAATAGAATGGTCAATAAGAAGATGTTCATTTGATCTTACTTCTTCTTCTTCTCATAATAAATGATGAAAATGAACTTGTATATATAGGTAGATTTGACCCTAAACCCTTCCAAAAATCCTAGATAACAAGGTTGACCCAATCTACCTAGCACAATTTTAGACAATAATTCACTGGGTCATGAGATAGGTTGGCCAAAGGCTAAACTAATTCATAAGTGAAAATAACACAAAACTATAAAGGGTTAACCTAGTTGACCTAGCACAACCAACTAATAATAAGTGATTAAGGTGTAGAAAAGAGGGATAAAATCTAGAAAATGACTAGAAAGGGTACAACAAAGAAGAACAAGATTAGGGATAATATTTTTAGGAGACAAGTGTGTAGATAAAAAGTGAAAAAAGGGACAATAATATTTTGAAGCACCAATGGTCTATCCACCCCTCTCCCGGTGCACCCCTTAAGATGTACACTCAGAGAGATTAAGACTCAATGGGTTCTTGTAAGATAAAAAGTGTCAATAAGTGATAAAATTTTAAAAATATTATGTGTATACATATGCCCCACTCAAAGCTCATCACATGTCATGTGAGTGCAACATGGGATGGTGCTTTGAGAAATAGAACATGATAACACATAATGTTGATGTTAAGTAAAATACAGTAAGGAGAAAATAAGATAAATGAAAGGATAGAATTGAAAAACACATACCTTTACTTACCTTAGTTATATAGATAAATATGTAGACTAGAAGAGAAGTGATGGCATCAAAATGTGAATAACATTAGGTGAACCTATAGAATTTAGTACAAAAAAGAGCCAAAATTTGATTTTTTTGGGAAATAGTCATATAGTAGTGGAAAAGATTCTCTACATCATCATTATTCTAGAACATTTTATATTTCAAAAAATGGATTAGTAAAAATAAAGATATAGGTAAAACAAGGAATCTAACAGAAAGATTTGAAAGATTGAGAATTTTGAAAAGTAATTTTAAATAGGGTCAAAGAGAAATGATTTGATATTTTTGACTTGTGAAGGAGAGAAAAAGATCTCTAAGAGACCAAATGAGCTAGGATGGTAAGGAAATGATAGGGTAGATGAGAGGGACCTCCAGCAATAGTATCAGGTGCACTACAAGTAGGCAACTAAGAATTTTAGGCTACTTTTTGAATATTGAATTGAAATTAAGTGTATTTTAGAAATTTCTAATTTAAATGATTTTTAGACATCATGATGAACCCAAATCAGATGATAAGGATGGGAAAAAATCATTTAGGAAAATGGGTTTGAAGGGTTTGGGAAAAGAACTACTAGAAGGCACTTATTTCACAAAATGTAAGGGGTCAACAAGGAAAAACAACTAGGTTGACCCAGTCAACCTAGTAGACTGAATAGTGTCAAAATCCATACTATTGACCTAGTATGTATGTGTTGATGTAGTATATTTTGTAGATTACTGACCTAGTACATTGTTGTTGACTAACCAAAAAAATCCCAACGAAAATTTAGTATTAAGAAGGGAAAAATAAATAGGTTGACTTAGATTTTTAAGTCAACTAGGTCAAAATAGGGAAATTTTGGTCAAACTAGTGTTTGACGAAGGAACTTGAATAGTATAGAAATGCATAAATAGGTTGAAAGAGTACTAGAAGGGCCTAAAATGACTGAGTAAGGACTAAAAGGGTAAATTAGGCTAAAAATAGGTTGGATTGATTAAAAATGAACAAATTAAAGTAATTAGGCTTGTTTTTGTATTTGAAAAGAATGTATTTTGATTATAAATGACATAAAGGATATAATACATCTTTTTTTATTTATTTTTTACAAGGGCATCTAATATTTTGGTGCTTGGTAGATACATCATAGCTCTTATACTTATTAGAGTGCTTATCTATAGAGGATAGAGCTAGATTGATCTCATTAGGCCTAGGAGGCATAACAAACATGTGTAGGATACCACTTAGTTTAGATTTGTTAGTCATGTTCTTAGCATGATAGGAATGATTGACTAACACCTTCATGTGGGAGGTGGAGTGGGATACCATAGAGGTGGGTATCACCTTTGAAGATTTGCATGTCATCCTAGAACTACCCATAGTAAGGACACCTATAGTCATAAGAGCACTTGATAATGATGAAGAGACATGAGCCTTAGCCATATGGGTGATAGGATTGGGGAGGATATACAGGGGATCGAGGGTGAGAATTTTTGATGTATATACATCATAAATTTTAGATATCTATAAGGCTAGGATAAGACTTGTAATAACATTGTTATTGTGTCACAAGTTGAATGGAAAGGTACCACTATTTGTGATAGCCTTGAGCCAGAAGATATTAGAGAAGAGGGTGTTAAATGACTTGGAATCTATCATCTCAATATAGATCATGCATAACATGTATGTAATGTTTTCTAGACAGTATAAGTTAATGAGATTTATTATATTATTAATGGCATGGATATATGAGAGGTTTCTCATGTATTAGCTGACTGGAATACCCCATGCGGTCGATGATAGGTTACTTAGGGTTAAGAGATGGAGATAGGACTAAGTAGCATGGGTTTTGACCCACATGCTATCATTGTGAATGGTGAGATGATTAGATATTATATGGAAACCATATGGGTGCATTGCTATGATATGGCCTAGCTGGGAGAAAGTAGCACCAACTTTGGCATAGACAAAGGTGATAGGGCACTATACCTGGTGGATGGAGCCATATTTAGTGGAATGATTACCAAGGAAGATGGAATTTCCTCACCTAATGGAATCGATAGTGGTGCCTACCTTTTTGGCTAGGCATGTGAGAGAAACATAAGGGAGAGGAGAACTAGGGCCATGAATTGCTAGGCCAATGCTCAGACCATGTCATGAGAGACCATAGACTGGTAAAGCATGATAGGAAATAAAGTGAGAGGAGATGGATGTAGAGGTATGGGTACAAGATATTCCAATAATAACTCTACAATAGGAGGAGCAATGAATACCATGGACATGGCATCAATGGAGGCAATAGGAACAAGAGATATTAGAGATTATCACCATATCATATGACCTAGTAGGTGGGCTAGAGTAAAGTTAGATGCTAGAGAGATCACTCAGGTTTAGCCTAAGATGGGCATGACTGATGACTTTAGGAATTATTTTTAGATGGCCATCGATAGAGGAGGTTCTTAGAGGACATGTAGATGGGGATATTATGCTCAATAGTCATGAAAATGGTGAGACTATGGTAGTTGACACATAGGTAATAAGAGATGGTTAAATTTTTCTTAAGTTTATTTAAGGTAGATTTTTAAATATATTAGTGATCTAATATCTATCCAGTGTGATTTTTATAGGTGTGGTAGGGGATGAGGAGACCAAATGGGGGTCTTAAGTGAGGGGAGCACTCCATGATATTCTATATAAGGTGTTGATGTTATATGACCCCATTACACTAGAGGATCCTAGGGTACCATTTGCTCCAGCTCAAGCAAGTTGGTTTAGATTAGATAGAGGTTGTAAGGTAGTTGCAAGCATATAGAGAGGGGATGTAACCATTGATATAGATGGGTGCAAGAGAGGCATGTGCATGATGGGTATAGGCCCAGGAGAGAGTGACACATATAGATACCCTAACTCAGATCATGCAGGTATAGGAGTAGGAGAGAGTGACAAATCTAACAACCTTGGCCAAGTTGGCATAGGTGTAGGTTCAGGTAGCTCATCTACATGGGTAGGTAGTAGGACTAAAATCTCAGATAGTCTTTTTACAATGTTATATTTAGAGGAGTCAAATTGAGGCATCTATGGGTAGCATTGTTAGGCCATGAAATGGGTAGGATGGGGCCTAGCCATAGAGCTAGATATTTTTATATGGTTCTATTTTTGTATTAAAATGCATGATATATATATATATATGTATATATATATATATATATATGTATATATAATTTTGGCAGGTGGATGTTTATCGTATATGTTGTTATTATGGTTGTGGTTGTTGATGCTTGGATATATTTATTTATATCACATGTATTTAGCTTTCTATTGTATATGTTATGGGAAATATATGAGTTTTGGTTTCTTTTCTAGCATTATGTAGAACACATGCATGGTTAAAAATAAAAAGGCAATAAGAATTGGTAAAATATAATCAATAAACAATGTACTACACACTATTTCATGTTAGGAAATGTGTAATAAAAATAAAATGACTAAGTATAAAGGACCAAAAGGAAAGGTAAACAAGATGGTAAAAAAAAAAGAAAACAAAATTTATTTTCAAACCAAGATAAAAATTTGACAACAAATTAAAACAAGTAAAGATGCACTAAATCATGTTGGGAAGTATTAAAATAATGTAATAAAGTGGAGGGCATGTGAAAGAACAAATGGTATAAAAATAAAATAAATTAAGTCATTAAAATATACTAATTTTTGGGAAGTATAAGAGAAAAAATAAATTGGCAAAAATTGGTCTTAAATTTATCACACTAATTCAAGTTAGGAAGTATGAAAAATTTAATAAATGGTTGGCTTCTTACATGCAATCATAAAATAAGAAGATAAAATAAGTGAAAGAGAAATGAAGTTAGCATAAAACATATTAAATCAAGATGGAAATCATGTAAATGACATGTAAATTCATAATTGATCACATATTATCTCATATTTGACACATGTAATTTTGATTGTGACTTGGATTATTGGAAAATTTTATGAGAAGGGCTAGGTACTATCCATGGTCTTACACTACAACTAAAAAATGTAACACCAGTGAGATGAAACAAATGTGAAAATATATAAATAAAGGGTGGTAGTAATAGGAATATGAAATTGTGATAATTTATGAGGAAGGCCAAGTCTTATCCATGGTCTTAAAATGCAACTCACAAATAGAATCCCAAGGGGAGTGATTAATGAACAAAATAATATTTCTCAAGAGGAAATATGATGAATGTATGGAATGAAAAAGAGAATGTAAAAATAATAACTTAGTTGGCTTATGTAAATAACTTAGGAGATATGAGGCATATTAAGGACATGAGAAGACACTAAGTAACTAGTGACCATCAATGTAAAAAGGAAACATGTTTGCTATAGACACAAAGATTTATAAGTAAATAAATGTGATAATAAGATAAAATAATATAGGTAGATTGGTACAATAAAATTAAAATAGACCTAATTTCCCATAATGTGTTCCCCATTCCTTAGGACCCCTTACAAAGCCATCGGTCTACTATGAATATTGGGTACTTGGGTGAGAAAGTAGGTAACACTAAAACATTTTTTTATTCTCCTTTTCTAATTTGCTATCCTACCACACCCCAATGAATCTGAGCTCTATCATGAGGCCAACTATGGAGTTTGATCTTCGACTAGAAGAAGGAGATGTTCTTTGAATCATGTCCTTTAGTGTGATTTGACTTTTAAGAATTTTGAATTTTTTTGCCTTTTGTATCATTTCATTTTGTCAAATGATTTGAATCTTTAAAATTTTAAAGGATTTTAAATATTCCTCCTCCATACAGACTTGGAATGACCAATCATGAGAGATAGAGTGATACACATGAATGAGTTATAGGCTTAGGGTAAATGAAGATAAGTGACCAAAGACAAGACTAACTAGGACACTTAGGCTTAACAATGAACCAACATGTTATCTCAAGTCTCAATCGTGTATATGCTTAATTTATGAAAAATGGAATAAAGGGAATAAAGGAGATCCAAAGTGGACCAATTCAAGGAGAATATAATGGGATGAAATTGTTTACTAATTGATCATATGGTAAAGAAAAAATGACTAAAGGGAACTGATTTTGTATAGCCAAGTCACAATGACAATTATCTTGTGTATATAGAGAAAAGAAAGCAAACAATCATGAAAAGAAAATAAAGGAGTTTTTAAGAAAGAAACTCAATAATAAAATAAAGAAATGATAAAGAATACATTCATAAGAAAACATAAATGACATTATAATCAATATAGAGTGCAAAATAAAAGTCACCCTTGTAAGATATAAAATAAATTTGATGCAATGTCAAATGATATAACAAATAGATAAAGATAATATTAGAGCACATGTCAAATCCAAATGAAAATGTAAGAACACCATGTATTTTTTCATAAGTAATGATATATTTTCCAACACACATTATCCAAAACATCTTATAAGTCTATCTGAAGTTGGATGCAAACTACAACTAATGTCTCATCTATCTTCAATAAAAACTGGGAGAATACTTCTTGTCTAGTGTCCTCAATCAAAAAGGTAGGAATGCTTGATGGATTATGCTAAGGGATATTAGGAAAGGAATGATCAAGATAATATATGGTAGTAGACTCTATAAGAGATGTAGAAATCACCAATGGGTAATGATCCATAGGTGAGGGACTCATAGGTGGAGAAGGATCCATAGGTGAGGGAAGGTCCATAGGTGAAGGATTTGTGGGTGGAAGGATAGGAGATGATGATGGGACCACATAAGGAGCTATAACCATAGGAGGTGGAGCTATGGGAGAAGAAGGGGGAGCCTTATTATTGGAATGACCTATGGGAGGAATGTAATAAAGGGTAGGAATAACTATAAGGTTATTTTTAAGGTGTTTTTCAAGGATGCGACAATGATCGGTGTGATGGGTGCCACATTGGTGCCAAAGATAATACACCTCACCATAATTAGGAATATACTTAGGTAATACCTTTGGGGGAGGTATGGATTTATTTAAGGACTGATGGGAAGAAGGATGAAAAGTATTAATATATTATCATAGCTTATGATAATTCATGGAAGAATGGTTATCTATGTGATAAAATTAACTGATACACCCGTGAGTAGGCTTAGTAAAAGTATTTATAGGAGGAGATGTAACAAAAACGGAATGGGATTGAGAAGTTTCATCATCCCATTTTTTGGTAAATGGAGCCATCAGAGGTAAAAGAAGTAGACCATCTCCAAGAGAAGGTGATGGTTGGGAAGGAATTGGATTAGGTTTAATAGAAGTGGCAATGGGATTAGAATTAGGGATAGACTTAGTTATAGTGGGAGTAGAAATGAGATTAACTATTATGAGAGTATAAATGGGATTTTAAGAGGGATCTAATAAGGGATGGGTGGGCTGTACAAAATGTTGAATAAGGGTTACATGCATCTTAGGGATAAGTAGGCTATAGGGATCAAGGTACCTATCAGAGTGGTAAGGTCCAGTCATAACATGATCCATGAACATACTCCTATGAAGTTCCTCATAAATTTTAGGTTTCAGTGCCATCTCTACCCTATGATAAATAATAAAAATACTAAAATTAGGAACTATAATTGATTTAACAAGGGAAGATATATAAAAATACTAAAGCAAAGAAGGATGATAATAGATAATCTTAACATCATGGGCCTAGATAAGATTGCTTAGGAATGGATCATCTAAAGAATAGCCATTTTCATAGTCAGGTGTGTGAAGATAAAAGATGGAATTAGGGATTACTTTCTCATATGATGAAGTGTGATGAATATAATTTTGAGTCTTAATCAATATAACAATGATATCATCACAAGGTGGTTTGTGATAATGAGGCTATAAAGAAGTAAGAAGCTGAGAGATGAGATGAGGTGAGAGATTAAAAGTTTTAATATTTAGGTTTATCTCATCGATATCATCATCATCAAAATCTAAGAGGTTAGGAGGAATATTACCAATGAGTTATGGATGACTATTACAACCTTGAGTGGAATTGATGGAAAAGTTGAATCATTGAGACTCACAAAATAGAACACTAAGAAAAGGTTCAAGAGTAGGAATCTTGAAGACAGCATGATCTCAGAATTGTTAGAAATTTTAAGGGTTAGTGTCACCCTAAATCATATATATGGATCCATTGTGATGTAATTTAATGTATTGGCAAGTTAAATAATCAACTGCTCTCATATGATGAGTTCAAGGCCTATCAAGCAAGATGTTATAATAAAGAGGAAAGTTAAATTTCATCACCTTCACATGAATGGTGATAGGTAGGATGGTAATGGGAAGACACACACAACCTAAAGGAGTCATTTGCATTCGATCATATCCTTTGTATGTGCTACATGTGGATTTGAGATTTCATTCAAAATATCCAAGGGTTTTGATAAAATTAAGAGGTAGCATAGGTCCCAGAACCAACATTAATCAAGGCATGCTTGACTTCGATATCACCTATTTGGATATTAATGAATAGATGAGGATCATCTTTATGAATTATAATCTCATTAGGATTCATAGAAGTGATGATAAATCTTAAGGAAAGAGAAGTGTCTATTGTTTTATCAACATGGATGGACATATCTTCATATTATTGTAACATGTTATCTTTAGATCTAGATAATGCTACTTCACATCCTTATAGGGGAGGATGAGGGATGTTAATTTCAAATAAGATTTTTATAAGATAGTTTCTATGACATAGAAAGGTCCTCATAAGCTCAAAAAAATAGAATTTGGAATGGGAGATTAGTGAGTTCCATGATGTTGTCCCACTCATCATATCCCATGAGGAGATTGTTAGAAATAGGTGCATAGTGATTAATAAGGTCCTCAAAAGGATGAGTTTAAGTTACATAATTTATGTTGATAAGAAGGAGAAATTTTAGAACAAGGTTGTAAATTATTTTATGAAGATGAAGTAGTCAGTTCAGGTAGGTGTTTAGAATTGGTAGAAGTATTAATAAAAGCTTGATTATCATGAGTGTTAGGTAAAGAAGATGAAGGGAGAGTAGAAATAGAATGGGAAGTTTATAAAAATGAGGATTTATAATTGGTTAATCAATGGTTATAAGTTCATCTTTCCCTGACTCATTTAGATGTGCTAGAGAAAAATCTTGGATAACACAAAATATTTAGGACAATGGAAGAGTGTAGATAGGTTGAATATCAATAAAAGCAACCACCCTTCGCATACTAGTCATATTAACCACACTCTCTTCAAAAATGGGGTCAACAAGACTTTATAAATTATTTGTGTAAGGGGTGGGCTTATCTTGGGTATCTTGATTAGTTTTATGATTAGGAAGAGGGTCTTTATAGATAGCTAAATGAGTATTATCTTGATTCAAGTCTTAAGATTTAGTATGTGTTTCATGAGCCTTGAAATCAGTGTCAAATTTTTTTTAATGCTTTAAAATGATAGAGTCATGATAAAAATTAGGACAAATAATAAAATGCATAGCTAAATTATGAAGCTACCTACATGTCTCATGAGAATGACCCCAACTAGTGTGAAATAAACAAAACTTGTTAAGATCATACCAAGATTTCATAGGATGAGTGGGATCAACTTCACATTGTAGAGGCCTAGGTAAATTTTTTAGTAATTGAGATGAGGATAAAGGTTTGTGAATATTAATGGTATTAGGTGAAGATAAATGAGGATTGGTGAATTTTTGATAATGGGGATATTGGTCTAAAGATTGGTGTAGAACAACAACTTGAATAGTTTGAATGGTGTCATAAGAGTTAGTGTTACCTTCATTGGTAGAATTACTATTTTTGTTCTTAAGATGTGAGGACCCACAGAAGGTTAGGGTGGATTTAATTGATTCATAAGGAAATCTTGACATTTATCTTGGTCAATGGCCTCCTCTAAATTATGTGAAGAGAGAGTGTAGACTCAATATTAAAACTTGGGAAAAAGAGCATTGGTAAAGAGATGAAAAAGGTTATCATCGGCTGTGTTATGTTCACATTAATTGGATAATGTTTTCCACCTTTTAAAAAAAATCTTGGGAAAATTTTTTTTCAAGTTGTTTACAATTTATAAAGTGGGCCAAATTATTCTCGGTAAGATCACTAGTTTGGAACTCTTGGACTAGAGCATTTACTAAAGATTTCAAACTAGTAATATAATGAGTTTTAAGTTGGTTGTACCAATCTAAAGCATCACCCATGAGGGCTTTGGATAGGAGCTTGGTATCAACCTAGGTATTCAATTTAAACCAATATTTATAAATATTTCCAAATGTTTTGAGATGAAGAGTAGGATTAGTTGATCCATTATAAGAAATGATAGGGGTGATACCTCCTATATCAATATTAGAAATTTGAGTGGTAAGAGGCTCATTTTTAAGATGTTTAATGGTTTTATTGACCAAAGGAGGTTTAGGGATGATATTTCATTAGGAATATCAAATAGGAGGTGGGAGAACATTTTGATTATGTGTGCCCTAAGACATTGGTTGAGGATGAGTTTTAAGATGGAGAAGGTGATTTTGCATTCTCATCATTTGATTTGTATTATGAGCTTGAAAAGTATTCATTTGATTATTTTTTTTAATAAGAGTTGGTGGGTTTTATTAGTATTTTTATCATTATTTGAAGCATTAGATTTGGAATGAGTGGCTTTGGTACCACTATTGGTGTTGATAATAACTTTAGAGGAACTATTACAATGTGATGCACTAGTGGGAAAATTTGCTTGTGTAGAAAAATATGGACTAGTGAAGGAATGAGAAGAGGAAGCACTAGAAGCATGATTATATTGGGTAGTAAAGGATCCATTAGTGGAAGTATTAATAATAGTGGGTCTTAGGAGAGTCCCACTAGATGTAGAACCTTCCATGTTAGTAGAGATACTAGGCATGGAGGTAGAAGAAGTTAAAGAAGAAGAGATCATGGTATGAGAATGGGTCATTTTCTAGGGAGGAGACTAAGAATAAAAAAAAGTAGTACCTCCAAATCCATTTGAGAAAGTGGGAGAAGGTGGATGAGGATATTCAACTTGACCACTAATCATGAGGTGGTAAATGGTAGAAGGATCCTTTCCTCAATGTTGAGGAAATTTAGAGATGAAAAAGAGCATTTCAGGGGTATACTCTAATTTAGGTTGATCTTCAAGTGGGAAGAGAGGATTATTATAGTTCATTTGTGTGAGTGGATATATGAACATTACTCTCATCCAAGAGAGGATCCCTACTTTGCTTATGGGAGACCCTATGAGGGATGGTAAAACTCATCATGTCTGTTGAATTTAACTCAGTGTTGTCTTCAAATAGAAAGTTAATGATGAAGGAAAATGATTAAATAAGATAAGAGAGATGCAAAAATATGTAAAGAGGAAGTGATAAAAAACTATACATAGTCAATTGGGCTGATATAGTATAGAAAATAGGGCCTAAAAATGTATAAAGTCAACTAGGTCAACCTAACATAGGCAACAGAGGTTGAAAAAGTGTATAAAGTCAATTGGGTCAACATATCATTGGCAAAAGAGGTTGAAAAAGTGTATATAGTCAACTAGGTCAACATAGCACAATAGATATGGGAAAACATATAGTTTATAAGAGAGTGTGTCGATAGAAATGACCATGTATTGAGACAAGAATTTTTTTTTCAAGTACTTAAGAAAGTAAGAAATGAAAGGAAACACAATCAATTGGATCAATTAGCTTGATCTAATTGAGGCACACAATAAAAAACCTTGCATCAACCCTAGATAATGAATTTTTTTGTAATACAACATACAATTTAACAAAGAACAAATAATCAACTTAGAAAGTAAAATCTAACTAAGTGATCAACTTGAATGTTATTAGATTATTAAAATATGGTTTTATATGTGATAGGAAGTTGGTTGTAATCAAGGAATTGAAAATTAATCTAAGGATGGTTTTAGGACATTTAGGCTAAAAGGGATCTATATTGGTAATGGTATAGCCTTGGTATTAAGGTATGCCCTTTACTTCACACACCGTAGTGATAAAGGTGTTAGGTGCTTATCCAAAATATAAAATTAACCACATGTTTATACTTGACTAGAAAACCAAGTTAGTTTCCCCCATTGGTGATGAAATCTAAGTAGGTAGAACTTGTGTAGACAATAGTTAAAATGTTTTTTGAGATTTTGTGATTTGGGTGTGTGTGCATAAAATAGAAAATAGTGTAACTAAATGGTATATTAAAAACCATATAATTAGACTTTGTGATTTATTCTAAGCATGCAAGTAATAAGAAATGAAAGTGTAAGCTAATTACTAGCATATAAGGGTTAATTCCAACTTTGAAACATAATACAATGTCAAGTCAATTGATAGTATATATAGAGAATACAAAATAGGGTCGATAGTTTTACCTATGTACTATAGAAGTAAAGGTATAAAAATGAACGACGTTAAAAAATTTGACCTAACTTTCTAGATAGAATATATAATATATAACTACATCGATAAGGTCAACCTAGTTGACTATATAGGAGTAGTTTTAAAGATTACAAATTATGAAAAATAAGACTATAAGGAAAGAGATAAAGATGGAAAGGAACCTTGGTGGGTTAGAAGATGTAGATAAGTAATATTTTTATTGAATAACCTTGATTAACACTTTCAAACTCTGCTAATTGTGTTGACTGGGTTGACCAAGATTTATAGAAACCTATTATTAAAATACTAAAAAATATACTATGTTGACAAGGTTAACCTAATATGCTGAATTGGATGTAATCTATACTATGTCAACTAGTTCAACCCAGTAGCCTGAACCTAGTAAAAATCCTATACAAATAGAACGAAGTCATTTTGATGTGACTGTGTGTTAAACCTATGCACAAAAGTTAAAATTATGTTGATAAATTTGACCCAGTATCAAAAATATATGTTAATAAAAATGATAAAATAATGAAATAAGTGAAACAAAACCTAAAAGTTTTAGATTCATGTTGGGTTCACCATAATGTAGGCAATCAGAAATACATCATGTCTATAAATAAATCCTAGCTTGGAGAAGATATATCATACCATACACTTCTGATTGGGGACACATTTGTTAAGTAAGAACATGACCAATATAGGGATCTTCTAGACCTGATTTGGGGATCTCTTAATATAATAAACCATGCTAAGGAGGTTTACAAATCCTCTAGTCTAACACAATCAAACAATAACCCTAAGGGGGTCTTGATTTCTGATTTTTCACCTAAACTAATGACAAGTAAATCTAATCTAGTGCTCACCATATCTTGTTACACAAAGTGGGGGTTAAAAACAATAAAAATAAACATGCATATAAGACATATACTCATTTAAATTTATATGAAATCCTAATGCATGGAAGATAAGTACAAATGCATATTTATCTACTCTTACAAAGGAGAAACAAAGATAGGAAACTTACCTTTGAAGATGAACCCATCAAACCTCAATCTCTCCCTTGGCCAAAGTGCTTCATAAGAGGTTTTTGTGGTATTTAAGGATAAAAAAGACAAATCAACTCTAGGATACGCAACTTATCAATGCATCCAAAAGACTTCTCCATAAGACAAGATTAATATCTCCAAAGAAAGTATAAAACCCTAAGCTTTGCTTCTCCAATACAATGATCAATAAGTAGATTTTTTTTCACTCTTACTTATTATTATTCTCATAATAAATGATCAAAATAAACTTGTATATATAGGTGTATTTGACCCTAAACTCTTCTAAAAATCATGGCTAACAGGGTCAAACCAATCGACCTAGCTAAATTTCAAATAATAATTCACTAGGTCATGAGCTAGGTTAGCCAAAGGCCAAAATAATTCCTAAGTGAATATAAACCAAAAGTATACGGGGTCAAATTAGTTAACTTATCATAGACAATTAAAAAAAGGGATTAAGGTAAGGAAAAGAGGGATAGAATGTAGCAAATGACTGAAAAGGGCACAATAGAGAAGAATAAGATTAGGGATAATAGTTTCAAGAGATAAGTGTGTAGATAACAAGTGGAAAAAGGGACAACAATCCTATGAATCACCAATGGTCTACCCACCACTTTATTGATGCATGCCTTAAGACATGTACTCAAAGATATTGAGACTCTATGGGTTCTTATAAGATATAAAGTGTCAATAAATGATAAAAGTTTGAAAATATTATTTATACATAGATTCTTTGACTATTGTGTTTATGTTTGTTGTCAATGGCATTATGCTACTTAAAAAGAGCGGGATATTATGTTTTATTGGTCTGTTAAATGTAATTAGAGATATGATGGATATAGGTGAGATATTTTCATGGGTTCCATGCATACTAACATATTTATACATGGATTTACATCATGTAACTTATACATAAGGGAGGGAGATTTGACCTTGGACATTACTGCGGGTATGGCATTAGGAGCACATTATTATAGAGAGGATATTTGGGATCATGAGCACTTGGTATATTTATAATCCATTGGCATATGGGTGGCACATGATTATTGGTACTTGCAAACTACATTTAGATTATCTAGAGTTTTACAGGAGGGATATTGATGAGCTAGGTGAGGACCAGATCACCTAGAGACCTAATAGAGAGATTATATTTTAGTGGACATAGGATGACTTGCACATGGAATATATGATGACACAGTGAGATATTATTAAGACACATGACCACATCATAGATATATATCACCCAAATAATGTGATGAGATAGTTTGGGGTTAGGTAGCATATACTAGCTAGTCTACACATATTTTCATAATCAGTGAGAGAAATCTAAGTGGAGGATAACCATTTATCCAATGATAGCCAATCATAGATGGTCAAAATATATACTTTTATATGGATTGATCAGATTTATGTGATTGATGCAATAATTATGGATAGTTATGTAGAGTGGTGGGCTTGATAGTAGCCATTGAGATTGACTGCACCATATGTGTAATGAAATTACTTCAAGAATTAAGTATAACAACAGAATTATATCCAAATATGACTGAAATATATCCAAATATATGATAATAGATAAGCCACTTTGAGGGGGCAACCTCCACAAGCTTCAATAAGAGTAGAATTCACAATATGATGATAAATGATTACCCACTACCTCTTGTATATAGTCTAACTAGGCCATGGTTACTCCATAGGCCAACTTACTAATCTAAAGAAAGCATAGCCAACCTAATAATATAAAGAAAGAATAGATAAATTTAATATTATGTCAAAGAGGGATAAGTAAGCCACAAGTCAGCTAATACTATCCTCATAATGTGATAGGTTAGGGGCGTAGCATGCCCTTCCCCTTCAAACCAATGTTGTCCTCAATGTTGAACAACTCTAGATGTTGTTGCAGAAATTCTTCAGCTTCCCAAGTTGCATCTTCACTGCTTTGGTTTTTCCACTTGATCAAATATTCCTTGATTTCTCTGGTTCTCAACCTCTTAGTACGTGTTTGAAGGATCTTCTCTGGTTCCAAAATGACTCATCCTTCTTCATCTAGTTCTAGGAGCTCTGTCTAGGCAGAAACTTTCTATCCAATGACCTTCTTCAAATAATAAACATGAAATACTGGGTGTATGTGAGATGAATGAGGTAACTCGAGCTTGTAAGCCACACTTCCATTTTTTTGTAGAACCTGATAAGGGCCATAATACTTTGGAGTAAGTTTGTTGTCCTTTTTCTATTGCTTCAAGGACATCTACTTGTAAGGCTAAAAAAAAAAATACCCAACCACCCACCTCAAAATTTCACTCACTCCGGTGTTGATCTGCTTGTTGCTTCATCTTATTTTGTGCCAAGGCCAAATTCTCTCTCAAACTAGCCAAAACCTCTTGTTGATGTTGAATGTGCTCTTCCACATCTTGAACCTTGGTGTACACCTTTAATGAAGAAGTGATGGAAGGTGGATGGTAACCATATAGTGCTAGAAAGGGAGACATTTTAGAAGAGGTATGGAAAGATGTGTTATACTACCATTCTGTAAGTGGTAGCCATTTAACCTAATGTTCTTATTTATCTGATACAAAACAATGGAGATACCCCTCTAAACATTTGTTAACCACTTCAATTTATCCATCAGATTGGGGGTGGTAAGATGAGCTATGAGCTAGTTGAGTACCCAAACAAGAAAATAGTTCAGTCCAAAAATTACTAGTGAAAATAGGATCATGGTCACTTACAATTATTTTTGGGGTTCCATGTAATTTGAGAACTGCTTCCATAAAAATAGCAGTGACTGTACTTGCTGAAAATGGGTGTGAGAGAGCACAAAAATGGGCATATTTTGTAAGCCTATCCACAATGACCAAAATAACATTCTTACCTTCAGAACAAGGTAAACTAGTGATGAAATCCATGGAAACCTCCTCCCACCTTTGATTAGGAATTGCTAATGGTTGTAACAAATCTGGGGTCTTAACTATTTCACCTTTATTCTGTTGGCATATCAAGCATTCTTCCACAAACTTTTTTACATCCCCCTTGAGTCCTTCCCAAAATAATTCTTTATTAATTCTATGATAAGTTTTCAAGAACCCTGAGTGTCCCCCAAGAGGAGATGCATGCAACTCTGCAAGAATCTTATGCTTAAGCTCTGAATTTTTGCACAAGTATAACCTACCCTTATACCATAGGACATTACCTTTCCATTCAAATTTGTCAAAGGATAAATTACGTTGTTGGAGATTATGAATTAGAACCTATGTATCCTTGTCTTGCTCCCATTCTAACCTAGCTTCATCCACCCAATTTGCTTGCAATATGGACATTGCACAAAGTAATTCTTCTGTGGATGCATCCCATCAAGATAGTGCATCTGCTACTACATTATCTTTACCCTTCTTGTAGATGATTTCAAAATCATAACCCAACATTTTGGTTACCCATTTTTGTTGTTCCTCAAATGATAATCTTTGCTCCAAAAAGTATTTGAGACTATCATGATCTGTTTTCACCTTAGAGTGTCTACCCATCAGATAAGGCCTCCATTGTTTAACTGCATGAAGAATAGCCATCATTTCTTTCTCATAGATAGGTTTTTGTAGATTCTTACCTTTGAATTGATGACTTGTAAATGTAATGGGTCTTCCTTCTTGCATTAGTACTACCCCCAATCTAGACCCAAAAGCATCACATTCAACAATGAATGTTTGTGAGAAGTCTGGAGTAGCCAAAACTAGAGTGGTGCACATAGCTACTTTGAGTTTCTCAAATGCTTTGGTGGCATCATCATTCCAATGGAAAGCATCCTTCTTTAGCAATGCAGTGAGTGGAGCTGCTATTCTACCATAACCTTTCACAAATCTTCTATAGTAACCTGTTAGTCCAAGAAACCCTCGAAGGTTTTTGAGAGTTTTTGGCATGGGCCATTCCATTATCGCTTTGAACTTTTAGGGATCAACTTTGACCCCTTCATGGGAAACAATGTGACCGAGGTAATCTACCTCCTGTATTCCAAAAGCACATTTAGATGGCTTCGCATAAAGTTGGTGCTTCTCCAAAACTATCAACACCTGTTTCATATGTTGTAGATGTGCTTCCGCATATCTGACTATAAATCAATATGTCATCAAAGAAAACTAGCACAAACTTCCTTAAAAAAGGCCTAAAAATAGTGTTCATCAAGATCTAAAAAGTAGATGGTGCATTTGTAAGACCAAAGGGAATTACCAGAAACTCATAATGGCCCTCATGTGTTCTAAAAGTAGTTTTATGAACATCTTCCTCCTTGATTCTAATTTGATGGTACCCCGAGCAAAGATCCAATTTTGTGAAATAATTAGCACCATGCAACTCATCAAGTAAATCATCAATTACTGGAATAGGAAACTTATCTTTGATGGTGTACTTATTGAGTTACCTATAATCTATGGGCACATCCTCCATGTGTCATCCTTCTTCTGCACACCATGACCACTGGTGATGAATATGCACTTTGGCTATGCTTGATGATCCCTGCCTCCAGCATCTCATGGACCATCTTTTCAATTTCACTCTTTTGTGCATATGGATATCTATATGGTCTAATATTTGGTGGTTGACTACCTAGAATTAGTTGAATGGCATGATCATGTTCTCTTTTTGGTGGTAGTCCTTTTGGCATGGCCCCAAAAATAGATGAGTGGTCTTCAAGAATTATTTGTAGATCAGGATGTGTAGATACCTTTATGGGTTGAACTTCTATGGAGCATAATCATGTAATAATTCCCTCTGCCACCTTTTTTAGCATCTTGGTCATCTGATGTGAACTAACCAATTGTGGAGATTTTGCATGTAATCCATGTAGTTCAATTTTCTTACCTTCAAAATGAAAGTGCATGAATAGTTATTGGAAGTTCATCTCAATAATACCTAAAGTTGTGAGCCATTGGACTCCCAAAACAATGTCTATGTTACCCATGGGAATAGAAAACATAGGAGAGTTGAGATTTTACCCACCCATAGTAAGCTTAATACTATGGCATTTGCCTGAATAGTTAATTGTGCCACCATCTGCAATCATGACCTAAAATTTTGGTGTCTGGGTAGATGAAATAGTTCAATCGAGTGGCCAAATTATGGTTGGTAAAGTTATGTGTGCTCCTTGAATCAATCAACATTGTCACCTTCTATTTCTTGAGGAAACCCACCACCTTAAGAGTTTGTAGAGTGCTAATACTGGTAAGTGCATGACAAGAGATTGTAGGTTAGGAATCTTCAAGTACCTCCTCTATATCTTCCTCATCATCATTAGAGGCATCATCTGCTTCTTTATCTTCATTTGGTCCCTCAATGTAGAATAACTTCTTCTCAACACATCTATGTCCTTTACTCCACTTGATATCACAACCAAAACATAATCCTTTTGCACGCTTCTCTTCAATTTGTTGAGGGGTCAATCTAGTAGGTGGAGGAAATGTTGGTGATGATATGATACGATCTTTGAAGTGAGTGAATGGCTGCTTCTTGTTGGCTATGAATTTTTCCTCAGCTCTACATGCTAGGATAATAGATTTAGAAATATTAAGTGGATTAAACATGCGTACCTCATGTTGAATGTGGTCCTTGAGTCTACCCAAAAATAGGTCATTCAAGTTTGCTTCAAAAATTGTCTCCACATGTAAGGATAGGTTCTTAAAACTGATGAATATAATCCTTAATAGAGATAGTTTGTCGCAATTTTGCTAGCTGGTTAAAGTAATTCTCTATCAAACTATTGCCATAGTGTAATTGTAGCTCCTTTGTAAAAACTGACCAAGTGACATTGATAGTCATCTTTTTCTTTTGAGCACACAACCATCGATACCAAATGAATTGATCAGGTTCAAGATACAAGGATGCCATGGTAACCTTCTATCCACTTGGAATCTGATGTAGGTAAAAAAAACTCTCCATTTGGTTGAGCCAATTGAGTGGATCTTTTCCATCAAATTTGCACATATCCACCTTTGGTAATAGGTTCCTCTGTGGCCATGGAGTTGGATTTGAAGTAGACTGGTTAGGAGAACCACCCTGGTGGGTTTTTGAAATAGAGTTAGCTAGATGATTTGACTGATTAATGTTCAAATCCTTCATGATATCTCCCAAACTATCTTGTATGGATTGCATATTAGATTGTATGTCTTGCACCTCACTCTAAATGCCTTGCACACTATAGTCAAGTTGGCTCACTTTGTGATCTATGTCAAAAAACCCTAGTACAAAGGGTCTATTACATCCCCCTTCTAACTCCATCTCATCCTTGTTAGGATTTTTACCTAGAGTTTTAGCACCCTTTCCTTGGCCCCAAGTTTGTGGACCTGCCATAAAATGGTTTTACGATGTCAAACCTTATTGACACTTTTGACCCAACTTTGGCCAAGTGATTTTGGAATTATTTCAGCCTCAAATAAAAATATACAAAGAACAAACCATATGACAAATTTTTTTAAGCTTTCCAAAAATGTAAACAACTCAAAAAAATTCTTTGAATTGCGCACTATAGAGCAATTTTATGAAAAACCATAAAATAGCGATAACTTTTGAAAAATAGATCCAATTGAGCTGAAATTTTAATGGAAGCTTAATGTAATTATTTCACACCTCCAGTAAAAATTTTTTAGAGAAATTCACAACCTTTTTTTATATATCACAAAATTTAAAAATTTAGTGTTTCACCCACAAGATTGCCTAAATCGCAGCTCTGATACCACTTGTAATGAAATTGCTTTAAGAATTAAGTATAAAAATAGAATTATATCCAAATATGACTGAAATATATCCCAATATATGATAATAGATAAGCCACTTCGAGGGGGCAACCTCCACAAGCTTCAATAAGAGCAGAATTCACAATATGATGATAAATGATTACCCACTACCTCTTATATATAGTCTAACTAGGCCATGGTTACTCCATAGGCTGACCTACTAATCTAAATAAAGCATAGATAAGTTTAATATAATGTCAAAGAGGGATAAGTAAGCCACAAGTCAGCTAATACTATCCTCATACATGTGATAGGTTAGGGGCGTAACAATATGCACTATCACAAACATATAGACATAGAATGGTTGATAGATTGAGCTATTAGCCATGTCAAATAGGATTGGGAGATCTAATTAGGATGAATATGATAGGATAATATGGATTATCAAGATAACAAAGTAGAGAACATATGGTGGAGATTATCTAGCTACATGATGTTGAGATTATAGATATGGAGGATGTTAATATTTTACATGAGGTAGGGGTTGACATAGATGTGGATATAGATATGCATTTAGATTTAGATCAGAGAATTAGAGGGGATATTTCATTAATTATGATTGATAATGAAGATTATACAGTTATGAGAGTAGCATAGGACACTCAATCAGATAGAGGGGATGTTGTTGGGTCTTCATGCACACTGAGATATGGGGAGGAGCAAGATCTTGTGGATAGACTCCATGAGGATATTAAATTTTGGGATAGGAAGATAGATGGTTTACATAGGTGGGTGTCCAAATTATAGGGAGTGGTAGATTATAGGGAGGATAAAACTATGGAGATTATATGATTATAGTCTAAAGTTGATAGGTTATAGGCTATTGTTGATGAGATAAATAGAGATAACATGGATACAATAGTTGTGACACGTGATGCAGAGACCTAGACCTAGATTATAAATCATTGACACATTGTTATAGACATGAAAGAGACACTATTAAGACTTAGCTAGAAGAGGTAAGGGTATTACTAGCTGGATAGGGATATATTATGACATTAGATAGGGTGATGAGGGCCATGAAGAATGCCACATATTACAAGAGCTTATGAATATGTTATGGCACATTCTCATAGGGAAACATCTTGTAGAGAGTAATCTATGAGATAATATACATTAGGGAGATGGGTTATGCATTATTGATAGACATATGGATATATTTAACACTGGTTATATTTCTTGCATTTTGATTTATACTAACATGTTTTAATTATTTTAGCATATGAATTATGGATTATGTGATGTATGACTAGATTTATGTATGGATTATAATGTGGCATAGTTGCTTTACTTGTATTTTGTATTCTTTGTAATGGATTTCCAAAAATAAACACTTTTGAGTAACATTATGTTTAATATAGGATAAAATACATTACCACCAATGATATTGAATAATCATGATGAATGTTGATGTTTTAGGCATAGAAAATAAAGAAAGAATAAACTATGTAAAATCAAAATACGTCATGATATAACAGAACCATAACCATGTTATTATGGAATTAAAAACATAATATTTTCAAACACAAAAAAAACAATTGAAAACAAGATATAGAAACAAAAGTAATCTAAAGGATGTAAACATATAAAATGTTGTTTCAATAATTTTAAGCAAAAAAATGATACACTCTAAAGATGAATAATTAACACATCAAAAAAAAATCACAATGGACAAAATAAATCAAAATGAAATAACCATTTTAAAGGTTAGGGATAAGGTGAATTAGAAATCAATGGATAAAAATGGATTAAATAACCAATTTAATGGTTAGGGATGGAAAAATTAATAAATAAAAAACTTAATGGTTAGGGATAGAAAATGAATAAGTAACCAACTTAATGGCTAAAGATAGAAAAAAAATAGGACAAAAATAACAACAAACAAAGGATTGAGTAGGAAAAAATAAGTAAGAAAATACTTTAACATTCAAAGTAAGAGTTGTACCAAGATCTAGGCTAAGTACCAAATAATTGACAAGGAAGCACAAGGATAGGCTAATCCAATGTTGGGGAAATAGATGATGGGGAAGATGGTGGTTGAGTTGACTCTTGAGACTATATGTCTCTAAGCATTGCCTACATAATCCACCTTAGACAAAGTCCATGTATGGATATTAGGCTAGATGTAGTTCTCCCAATATAGAAAGTGATGATAAAATGTATGATTGATAAAATATTTAAGTGTTGGATGAAAAATGATGCATGAGTGACCCACCCAAGAATGAGTGAATGATGTGGTAGTGAACTATAATGGTATATGTGTTGATTTTGATGTGTAACATATTTTTGGGGATTTTTTTGTAATTTTTTTATGTTTATTTATTTTTTAATAAGGAATATAAAAGGCCTTTTTCCACTATCATGAGCAAGGATGTAGGTTCACATGTAGGAATATCAACTCTAAACATAACATTCTATAAAATAAATGATAAATGTAGTAATATAAAATGGATTGATAATTCCCCCAGTGTAACTACGATGAATATAGATAATGTTTTACACACGGTACCATAAATCTAGTTTTTACCATGGTACTTACCCAAAATGTTAGTAAACTGGTTTTCACATTTGGATGATCTATGTAGATATTTTTTTTGTTTTGTTTTATTTTATTTTTATTATTTTTGACTACCTAGGAATTTAATAACATCATAGAGAATAAATTTACTTATAGAATCACTTAAGGTGAATGGTGTTCATAGGTTCATGAAGCTCCTCTCCATATTTTTTAGCTAATCGATAAGCTCTTAATCCATACTTGACAATGACAACATATGCACCTAACCAATGAGGATCAAAATTTCCCTTATCTCGTTCAAAATTGGTATTTATTTGGTTCTTCTTAAGAATAAGATATATAGTTTCAAATTTCTTGGCTTTAATCTACCTATTATAGTTATGGAGAATGTGATTATGGTAAATTTGTATATGGTTCAACATAATGAATCATGATGAGGGTCATCAATCCTCTTAATTTAATAATGTCAATCCAAGGTTGGTGTTCGAACACAATATGTAATAGGAGATAGATATCTAGTAAATGGTCCCTTCTATCACACTCCACACTTGTAAAAATTTAAAAGCATTCTTGCATAAATTAAATCACACATACATTAAATTAAATCACATTTTTAGAAAAGTAGATTGTTGTATTAAAAACAAATGATAAACAAATAAAACATCTTTAGGTTCACAATAAACTATAAAAAGGAATAATTATAGCCAAAGAAATAAAATAATAATTTATAAAAAAATGATAATTATAGAATAAAGAAATAAATAAAAATTTATTAATCCATCTTCCTTGGAATGAGTGGCCAACTCAATCCTTAGAATAGGATTTATTCAGAACACAAGCTTCAGAATAGATTACCCAAAATTATGGAGAAAAATTGATATTGATTGATTACATTTAATTGTGAGAGGTTGCATTTATAATTTCATTCTTCCAACCAACACCTAATTCAAGAGTAAAAACATAGATATTGTATCATATATGAATCTCCATAAAATATGGAAAGTGATATTCATTCTAAGAATACAACATAATCTCACTCTCCACAAAATATGGAGAGAGTTATTAATTGGAATGAAAGTATATCAATCTATATTTAGATATAATCTATGAATGGAAAGTTTATATATAAAAAGACTCTAAATGAAAAAAATTATTATGATAGTTGGAAATGGTTTTGGTCATCCAAAAATAATTAGAATACTTTAAAGTTATTTCCAAATGAGTCTATGGAGGTTCTATTGTAGTCCATAGCAAGTCTGTCAAAGTTTGTAGCTCACTTGTAGAAGTTCATAGCTCACTTTTGGAAGTTCCTAAATCACCTGTAAAAGTCCATAGCTTACCTATGGAAGTCCATAGCTATAGACTAGGTGAGTTTGTAGTTATTGATTGAGTCTATAGCTATAAACTAGGTGAGTCTGTAGCTATTCCATAGCTAGTTTGAAGCTGAGTCTAAAGCTAAGTTGGAAGGTATTAGATGTTTTTGAAGTTGAGTCCAAAGCTAATATATGATTTAAAATATGATGGATGAGTCTGTATCTTGGAAAAAAATTTATATATTGGATCTATTGTAGAAGACTCTAAAACTACTCTAACATTGTTTTTGAAATGGTTACTTTTCATACTCCATCTTTTCTAGCTCAGTATGGACTGTATATGCACATATTGATATCTTTTTTTCATAATTATTAGAAATAACTAACAAACAGATAATAATAAATTTTAAATAAATAACCTTAATATATACTTTCTATTTTTTTAATTAAAACTATAAGTTCAAAAACTACATTTAGATCCAATTTTTGTTCAAGAAAAATTGATGTTATTTCATGAATATAATGAGCCATTTTTCGGGATCCTCATCTCCACCAAACCTAATCTCATGCATGTCCTCATGCATTTCACTATCTTTATCTGAAAAATATTCTTAAAATACATATGCATGAGTTAGATTCATTTTATCATATTTCAAATGAGATTCATTCTTCAAGGACATGTTCTTATATGGAAGTTTTCCTACTATTCTTAGTTTCTCATTGAAATAGATTCTTGTGTGAAGTTATCATGCTGATCTCTCCTATTTTTTTAAAATGAGAGTAGGTTCTTGTGTTGATAATTTTTCATGTTTCTCTTTTTTTTAAAGGAGAGAAGGTTTTTGTGTTGAAAATCTCATGTTGTATCTATATATATTTGTTGTTGCTTGAAATTTAAAAAAAAAAAGTTTTGAAAAGTATATAACTTTATTAAGGTCAAAATATATTTTAAAATCCCAATTATTTATTTCTTGAGGCTATTATACCCCACACTTAATATCATCCACGTCCTTATGCATGCCAAAGAAATGAAGTGTGAGAAGATTGCATATATTAGATGGTAGTTTATTTTACTTCTCCCCCATACTAAAACTTTTGTAAGGAATTTAAAAGTGGATCTTCATGTAATAAAAAAAATTACAAGTAAATTTAAATATAAAATAATAAAGTAAGATACCTTGGCATAACTTCAGTATTCATAACTTCTTTCATAGTAGGCAAAGTGAAAATGTTGAGAAAAATGTTCATAGAATTATAGTCCTGCTATATTGAGAAATTTGAGCACAAAAGTAAGAAACCATATATTATATTTCTATAGTGTAAAAACTCCATGAAATACTCCATTTAAAAAAAAAAATTACCCTTGACTAGCTAACGAACTAGATTTCTAATCAAGGCTCTTTTTTCAACACTCAATTTGCTAGCAAGCTAGTTTTCAAACCAAAATTGCCAATAATGCCCAAAGATTTTCATTTTTTTAAAACAATTTTATAAAAACTGATGGCATAGAAAATGTTAGCCATGGAATGTAAGCATCTTCATACTAATTTTTAATGTATCATTGAATTTTATTCACATTGACATTTCTTCATCATTGGTCTATATAGTGATGACAAATAATTGGTGATAAATATTTGTTGATTTTAATTATTTCTTTTATTAAAGGTGATTAAAGATAAGGTGTCAACTACGTGATAAATTCATGGAATAAATTTATCTATTAAAATCTTTATAACAACTCCTTATGAAATTATCTTGCAAGACCCAAAATAAATAGAACCTTTCATACAAGTATAATATCAACAATATCAAAGAATTATAAATGTAAAAAATAATAATTTTAAGAGGATAATTTTAATATATATGGAGTAATTTATGTGATCCTATGTAGGAATGCTTGATGGTTTAGGAATTAACATTATTTATAAAAAAAATTAATGATAGAAAGATAAGAACTTGCTCCAAAAAAAAATTATTATGTAAGTGGATTAAGTTTCAACTAATTCTTAAATGTGGATGGAATAAAATGTTATCAATTTTTTTTTAATTTATGAACTATGTATAAAACTATTAACTAGTATTTATACAATGAATATAAAGTTATATTTATAACTAATTCATACACACTTGTTAAAATTCTAGAATCTAAAAAACATACCTGGATAATTAAATGTTGGAGGTCATTATTTTCCTTGAATTGCAGATAGATATTTATTAATTCCTTTTACATTTGAATTTTTTTGTGTTATTCATCAACAATTTTATTTGGATATTCATCATTTTCATCAAACTCTTCACTATCTTATTTTTTTGTTGAGAAATCAAAATTTGGGGGTTTGGAGGTGACAACCCCCAGTGAGGTCAACCACTTTTATAACCACAAATATACTTATCATTGAAGATATTTAGATGATTTCATGTTATTTTAAAAATATTGATGAAAACATATAATTTTTTCTATTCTTTTAGCATTTGTATTGCTTAGAATTGGTTAAATACCTGGTCCCATATCACTATATAAAAATTTAGTGTTCTAACTTGCATGTTAATCTTGCATGAAATGTAAGTTTGATTTTTTTTAATGCATGTTTATTTATGGATAAATGTTAAATATAAATTAAAATAGAGTATAATAAAACATACCTAAAATATTACTAGATAGCCACAACTCTTTATACGTTTCTTCAAGAACTTGACATGCCCAATACTAAGACATGAGTTTCTTTCAACATAAAAAAATATGAAAATAGTAGCATAAAATCTTCATCATTTTATTTTGTTATTGGAAAATAAAGAAGCGGGGTCTAGGGAACCAACCCCCAACTGGGTCAAGTAAGATTATATTACCCTTTTTCTATTCATAAAATATTTTAATCACTGAAGAAAAAGATTAAATTTGTTGCTATTTTTAGAACTCCTTAGAAATCATTAATTTTTCCTATCATCCCACTTCAAAGTAGATATTAATTGCATGGTTAAAAATAATGCATTTAAATACAATTTAATATTCCACATGTTTATCAAAAATTGACTTATGCACTTTTATCTTGTTGGAAACTATTTTTAAAAAAAATAAAACCAAATAGAAGATTAAAAAAATTGATGTAACATATAGTAAATATATATCTTTAAAACCATGAAAAATCATAAGTCTACCATACTTGTTGCATGCATGTAAGCATGAGACATGTTTGATATAAGATCATATATTTTAGATTCCTCTTTAAAAAAAAAAAAAACTCATGCAATTAGTTTTTTTAATTAATTAAATTATTTTTATTTATTTATTTAATTTATTTTTTATTTTTATTATTAATTTATTTATTTTTAAATTTACTCAAACTTCAACATCCATGCAAATTAATATTCAAACATAGAAATAAAATAAACAATTAGTATTGAGACTAGTATTAAAAAAAAAGTTACTGTCTAGGGTTGTAAACTATTCTCAAAAAATATTTTTGCATGCAAGTATAACATATTTATATTACATATCAGACATCATTGCTATAGTTTAAAAATAATACCAAAAAAATTTGTATAAACTTAACATTTAATCTAATAGAAATTAAAATTTTAAGATTTTCCAATAAAAACAACGACCTCAATAATCGCATGTACTAAAAAAATAGTGATAATAAAATCAATGACAATGTAAGACTTACATTTAATATTAGGATATGGTTATTTTTCCCATGCAAAATTAGTAATAATATTTCATGACATACTATCAAATCCAACACATACTCATTCCAAAAATTAAGTGATATTTTGATTTCACATTGATTATATTGCATGTAATTTTTTATTATTTTGAACTTGTCAAATATTTTTGATCCACATGAAATCTATCCAAAATAACTAACTTTATGCATGTTGATATATTTTCATGTAATCTCTTGGAGACTTGATTTTTCTATAATATTTGCATGATTCTCTCAAAAAACTATGTCAATCATGAAAGGAATAAATATAGTAGGAAGGTTGTTAAAATTGTTTTTACATTATCACACATAACAATTATTTCTATGAGGCATACCGGATTCATAATGGAGTCAGATTTACTAGATAAAATCATAGGTGTCTTAGATTGGAGAAATAATTCATTTTCAACATGTCATACATAATTTTGTAGCTTTAACCTCTCAAACTTCGTATCTTGATCAACTATTACTACATCAGTAATTGCTAAAAATAAACTATTCTTACCTGGGAGATTGAATACCCAACATTATTTTAGCTCAATTGTCTTACTTTAGTAACTTTGCGAATTGAATTTCAAACCATTTTTATTAATTTAGTAGAGATCAATAACATGATTTTCACTTTTTTATTTTAAAAAATTGAGCAGTTGTCAATATTTGATTAATGCAATGCAATCTCCTTATGACTTCAACCATCTCTTTGTAAATTTTAATTATCTTAGAATTTCTTTTTTAATTTGCATTAATCTCTAAATCTTCCTTCATGATGTTAGCAATTATATTTGTTCTACACAATAGTGTTAGTATTTATGGGGGGTTTTATTTTTGCTTTTAAGACTAAATTCATAAGTACATAAAAATTAATTATAATCTATATTGCAATAAAACAAATTCTAATCTATTTTTTATAAAATTAAATTTTAAAATAACTATCAACTAAGTATCTCATGTCACATAATTTTACAAAGAGACCTTCCCTCTCACTAATAACTTTATTTATCTACTACCACTAGATAATTCTTTTAGAAACCTCTAAATCTTCTAATAACACCATGTTTCTTGGAAATGGTGCCAAAAATTATGAGAGTTTTTTACCCTCTTCATTTAATAATGTCAATCCAAGGTTGGTGTTTGAAGGTAATATGAAATAGGATACACATATCTCTAATAAATGGTCCCTTCTATCATACTCCACACTTACAAAAATTGAAAAGCAATATCGCATATTTTAAATCACACATGTATAAAATTAAATTACACTTGCATAAAATTAAATTGTAGTATTGAAAATAAATGATAACCAAATAAAACACTTGAAGGTTCAAAACAAACTATAAAAAGGAATAGTTATAGACACAAAGAAATAAAATAATAATTTATAACAAAATGATAATTACAATAAAAATAAAAATAAAAAATATATATTGATCCATCTTCCTTGTAATGAGTGGCTAGCTCAATTCTTGAAAGAGGATTTATTGAAAACACAAGATTTTGAATAGATTACTCAGAATGATGGAGAGAAAAGTATATTCATTAATTACATTTAGATGTAGGAAGTTGTATTTATAATTTCATGCTTCCAACCGACATGTAATTCAAGATTAATAACATAGATATTCTAGCATATCTCAATCTCCACAAAATATGGAAATAAATATTTATTCTAAGAAAACAAAATAATCTTAATCTCCACAAAATATGGAGAGAGATATTTATTGGAATGAAAATATAAAAATCTATATTTAGATACAATCTATGAATGGAAAGTTTATATATAGAAAGAATCTAAATGAAAAACATTCTTATGATAGTTCAAAATGATCTTGATTATCCAAAAGTAATTAGAATACTTCAAAATTCTTTCTAAATGAGTCTATGATCATTCTAACATAGTCTTTAGCAAGTCTCTCAAAGTCTATAGCTCACCTATAGAAGTCCATATCTCACATGTGGAAGTTTGTATCTTGCCTATGAAAGTATGTAGTTTACCCATAAAAGTCCATAGTATATATTAGGTTGAGTGTGTAGCTACTAAGTGATTCCATAGCTATAGATTGGGTGAGTTTGTAGCTAGTCTAAATCTGAGTCCCTAGTTGAGTCTGAACTTACTAGACAATCCTGAGACTAAGTGTGAAGCTATTGGGTGAGTTCAAAACTAAGTCTAAAGCTACTAAATGAATCTTTAGATTGGCCAAAATTCTAGATATTTTTTAATAACTACTATATAAGACTCGAAAACTACTCTAACATTATTCTTGAAATGGTTACTCTTCATACTCCATCTTTTCTAGCTTAGTATGGACTGCATATATACATATTGACATATTTGTTACATAATTATTGAAAATAGATAATAAAGAGATAATAATAAATTTTAAATAAATAACCTTGATATTTACTTTATATTTTATTCTAAATAAACTATAAATTTAGAAGATCCAATTTTTATTCTAGGAAAAGGATGTTATTTCATGGATATAATGAGCCAATTTTTAAGGTCATCAAGTCATTTATCATCTAAAAGTTTGAGTTCACTCAAGTGTAAGGTTTGATATGATTATTCATCTATGATTTTTTGTAATGATATTTCCAAATATGTAAACTCAACCTCTATGGGAAGAATAAAATCACTACCATAAACAAAGGAATAAGGGGTTGCCCTTGTGGGTATGTAGATACTAGTGTGGTATGCCTAGACAATAGGATATAACTAAGTATTATATTCATGACCAACTTCATTGACAACTATGTTAAGGATTCACATAATATTTGTGTTATTTATGTCAGCTTGGCCATTGAATTTCAAGTAATAATGAGTGGACCACATGTGATTGATATGATAGGTTTGATAAAGAGTCCTAACATCTCTATTCTCGAATGATTTACCATTGTCAAAAATGAGATTTAAATGAACACCAAAGTAGTATAAATTGTGGTTGAGGTTAAATCTATAAATTTTGTTTTCTAGTGACATAGGTAAGGGGAATTGCCTTGACCCACTTGGTAAAATACACTGTTGTTATTATAATATGCTTTTGTCCATAAACAGAACTAGGATTTTTTTTTCAATGAGGTCTAATCCCCATGTGTAAATGTTTCATGTGTTGTGATGGGTTATAAATCTTGTGATGTACTATAGAATAGATCCCTATTTTTTTGATAGGGTATACATTTATTGACATATGCACATGAATCATATTCCATTGTAGGCAAATAGTAAAATACTCGTAAAATCTTCTTTATAAGGACCATACCACTCTAAATTTCTCCACAAACTCCCTCATGAACTTCCCTAATTACCAAAGTAAATTATTTATATTTTAAACACTGTAAAATGTTTCCATCATAGCCATGATGGTATATAGTTTTTCCAAGGATGTTGTAGCAATAAGTGCATTGAATAAAAGACTTACATTGGTTAGGTGATAAGTTATATGGGATGGTATGATTATGAAGGTATGTATAGATATCACAGTACCATGGAGAAGTGGGAGCAACCACCTTGCAAACTATTTCAGAATCAGGTGTATCATAAGTCGGTATCCTTAAGTACTCAACCAAAGAAATATGTTTGGTGCTTAAATCTAGTAGGGAACCAATGATAGTCATATTTTCTACTACTTGATTGTTAATTATTAGAACTTATTCAAATTAGATGTACTCAAAAGATAATTCAAACTATCCATCATTCAATTGTAAGGGATAAATTTATAATAATGAGCTTGAAATTCATTAGTGACTTGATTAATGATAAGTTCAAAATTGCCAAAAATAAGGAGATGTTGGATTCCCCATTAGATTGCCATCTTGAGGCTTGTTATGAGGCCATATTTTGTTATATTATTTATTCAAGGGAATTTGATTCAAAAATCCTTAGGAATGCAATCCCCATTAGGTGTGACCAAAAAGATACTTTTCCCTAATCCATGATTGGTAAAATAACCATCAAATAAAATTTTCCAAACTAGAAACTCATCTATAGACATTATTTCTTCATTTGGGAATTCTACAATAAGAGGTACCTTACCATTGATCAGTGCTTCTACCAATATATCTATTGAAACCTATCTTTTGATTTTTTTTGGTTAACATATTCTAAATAAAATTCACTAAGAAGTATAACCCAATTATCCATCATGCATGTTAGATATGTTCTAGATAAAATATATTTAAGAGGGTCAATATTAGAAATAATCTTTGTTTGATTGTTGAGCATGTAATGTTGTAGTTTTTGATAAGAAAAACTAATTTCAAGATAATATTTTTCTATTTGAGAGTAGTTTAGATCATATGATATCAAGGTTATGCTTAGGTAGTGCATTTCCCATTATTTTCAACTATCATAATTTTTTGGTAGTAATTCCCCCAGTACAAACTAGGTAGCTGATATGTACAACAAAAAAAATTTACTAACCAAAGTTGGCATATTTAATGGTGGGTTGGAAATATATTATTTTATATTGTCAAATGTTTTTTCATAATTCTCATTCCATGTAAAATTAGTGTCCTTATTCAAAAAAAATGTTAATGGGTTACAAATGTATGTAAGTTGAGATATGAATCTTCTGATTGCTTAAATTTTTCCTTATAGACTTCTAAGTTGTTTAATTTTTTTAGGTGGAGGCATATCCATGATAGCTAAAATATTAGAGGGATCAAATTCAATGCCTCGTTATGAAATAATTAATCCTAACAACTTTCCTAATGTCACTCCAAACACACACTTCTTTGGATTTAATCTCATGTTGTACTCTCTCATGCATTCAAAAATATGGTGAAGCACTTGAGGGTGGTCTTTCCTAGATTTAGATTTAGCAAGAATATCATCTACATAGTCTTCCATAACATCATGAATCATGTCATGAAAAATTATGGTCATTTCTCAATGATATGTAGCATCAAAAATTTTCAAACCAAAAGGCATCACCTGATAATAGAATGTCCCCCATGGGGTTGTAAATACAATTTTTTATTGATCTTCAACAACAATTTTTATTTGATTATAGCCAGAAAAACCATCTATCAAAGATAACATCTCATGACTTGTAGTTAAATCTACAATCATTTCTATGTTGGGTAATGGAAAATCATCTTTCAAGTATGTTTTGTTTATATCACAATAATATGTGTAGACTCTAATCCCTTATGGTTTATTTGATACCGATACAATGTTTGATATCTAGTGTGAATAATCAATAAGACATATGAAACCAACAATCAACTACTTTTATAGTTCTTCCTTTACTAGTAGTTTAATCTTAGGATGCATCTTATGAAGTTTTATTTTATTGGTTTTGCATCTAGATGCACCACAAAGTGATGAACTATTAATTTTGGATCTAGTTCTAACATATCTATGTAAGGCCATGTGAACATCGTTAGATAATTCATGAAGTAGAAGTGTAAGGATGTCCCTTTCTTCTTGAGTGAGTGATATGGCAAGTTTAACAATTTTAGGATCTTTTTTGGTGCTAATGTTCACAAGAATGGTTTCTTCAATAATTAGAGTTGATTCATTTGTTTAATTTATGGGTGGTTTAGGAAGATGTAAAACTTCTTAAAAATCTATTTGTTTGGATGTAGAATCTAAACTAGTATTGTGATGTAATTTTTGTTCCCCAAATTATGTTAAATCATCTAATTGAATTATAAATCCTTTATTTTGATACCCTATTGTATTTTTAACTCTTGTTCTCAATAATTTAGATATAGCTTCATCATTATGAAAAAGATCAATTTGAGGTGTTGATTATTGGTCCCACTATATGAGGGATGGATATGCAAGGTCAAGTGTAATGACATTATTTTCATGAAATAGGTTGGTGAGGGAAAGGTCTTAAAATTAGATAATTATGGAACCTATTTCTTTGTCTTAATAATCATCCTCTAACTCACTATAAGAGTCAGTTTGGGAGAGTTTAAGATGCACATTGAGTGATTTAAATCTTATACCATGTTTTTCCTCAATTAATTTTATTGTGATAGGTTCAATGGATCCTTATTCATGGAGGCTAAGACCTTTACCTTTATAGTTCATTATATTTCATATGATGGATTTTGTAATGGGACACTTTCTATTGCATAAAAAATTATCTAGTTCATTAGAATAAAGCCAAGAAGGATTTGAATCTTTGATATGTTCATCTAAAAGAAAACCTCCCTCTATAAATTTTGTCTTGCCAAGTTTATTAATCACTCTATTGTCCTTTAGATGGTGGGGCTTCCCATAGTCATTTGGATTGGTATATATTATACTTGTGTAAAAATATTGAATTATATACTCGTTCATTCCTATATCAATGATATTAAAGTGGGAAGAAGTGGATGAGGATGCTCTGGTAGTAGGTGGTGGATTGAAATCTTGTTGAATATAAGGGTGAATTAAAGCTTTTTCTATAGATGGTTGATTTTAATATTTTTCAGATAATCTATTTGAATATTAATTAGATGGTTGTTTAGATGATTCATTGGTTGAAACTTCTTCAATGGAGATGCAAGTAGTTTGGTGTATTAATCCAAGCACCAAATGGAAGTGTTTGAAATAATATTTTTATATGGACATAATTTTTAAGAGAAGTATAATTCTCAAAAAGAGTAAAATTAGTATTTGTAACTGGTAGATAGTTTAATTTTTGATGTTTTCCTTCTAATAGCTTGAAATATTGAATGGAATGAGGATCACCTAGTATAGTAGCTTCCATTTCTACATGGGACAATTTCAAACATTGGTGAAAGGTGGATGTAATAAAATTAATGGAATGAATCCATGGGTGTCCAAGAAGTATATTATATGGTAGATCAATAAAAATAACATGAGAAAGATTTTCCTTAATAATAAACCTCACCATGAAAGGAAGATGGATTGTTCTGATAGATTGTCACTCATAGATTTTCCTTAATGGTAATGATTTTTTTTCTAATATTGTTATTGGATATCTTATATGTTTTCTAAGTCTTAGTTTATATAGATTAGTGTTGATCCATTGTCTATAAAAACCCTTTTCACTTTGTGCCTAGGAATAGTAACCTATATATACAATGGGAGGTTATGATCTAATCCTAAACAAGAGACATTCTAATGATCAAAAGTTACTTGATTATTTATTTCAAAATAACATATTAATGCTTGGAAATTTGTATTATTAATGTCTTGAGGGACATTTTACTCTTGGATAACTTTATATAAACTATATTTATACATAGGGGATGTCTTGAGAAAGTCTAAAATTGAAATATTTGTTAGCATTTTCTCAATATGGTCAATATTTTTGTACTTACATTCAACATTAGAGGATGATGCACTTTATAGGTTAAACTTTTCTTGCCTTGTGGTAACATTACATTTTTAGGATGGAAAATTAATAACAATGACATGGTTATGCATAATATTTATGCTATTGATGATAGAATCAAATGGATGATTCACTTGACTAACATTAATAGATTATGGTTGTTCCTATTTTTGCTTCCCCTTTTCTTACTCATGATTGGGGAATGGATCTTGGTATATCCCCATTATTTTATTCTTATATGATTTATATGGTTGGTTTTTTATTGATATGTCTCCTTTGTCAATGAGGTTTTTAACATAGTGCTTAAGGTTCTTACACTTATTAGTTGAATGTCATTTAATCTGATGGTATTCATAATACTTATCCTTTTTGTACCAGTCAGGTTTGGGAACATTTTCATCAAAGACTTTAGTTTTTGGCCATGATATCATGTTTGTGTAAGCCAAATTTTTGAAAAAATATATCATAACTGTCACCCAATTGAGTGAACTTATGTTTATGTCTTCGTTGTTTAGGTTATCCACCAAGAATTGTGTTATTATTGATTTGTTGATTATATTTTTGTGTTTGAGGTTAAGGGTTTTGAATCTATTAGAAATTAGTTACACCATCTCCAAAAATATTTTTATTTTTGGAAAATATATTTTATTGGAATAAAAATTTCTAATAGGGGCAAAGAATCTATCTTCAATACTTAAACAATCTTACTTAAGCAATCATATATCATTTCGACAAGCATGTTCATATTAGCAAGCATAAACATCCATCCACAAGAGCATGAAACACATGAATAAATTATGTATGTGGGAAACCCTCAATGGAAATAAAACATATATTGGAAAAATTTTCCTATAATACCATGAATCAAATTTAGTTGAGCACCAACAAAACAAGGAGCACCAACCCCTAAATTTATCAAGCACCAACTTAGTAGGAGGCTATAACACCCTTGATGATCAATAACCCACTCAATAAACACTATGAAGCTATCCAAATTGTTATTATTTACCTCTTATAATTGATGATGATCTTCTTTTACTCTATCACACTCATATCTACCTTTCACACAAGCTAAAATTATCCTTTGCCTTCTTTGCTCACTTAGCCCTTCTATGGCTTGAAATTATCATGAAATCACTCATAAAACCTTGTTGATGCATATGAATAATTCATATAATTTATTTGATATGTTTCACCACATATTTAATATCACAATAATATTATTATTCTTCATTTCACATCTACACACATTACACACCTTTAGGCCTAACATTGTCTAGTATATATACAAGACTTTTCTTGTTCATATCCTTTTTAGTCAGCCAAGAACTCTTATCATTTTAGGTCAGCCATGAAATATATCTTATAAAACTTCATATACATGTATCAAACATGATTTAATTCCATTTAAGTCTGACATTTCTCAAATAGGCCTTATCTCTCTTTTAGGTCTCATGAAGGCCTAATCCTATTAGGCCTAATTAGCATATGTTATAATTTGATATTTTAGAGAACATAAAAACACTTTACATGGAATAATCACATAATATTTCATCCCAAAATACCTATTATAATATCATATAGTCTCTATAAAACTTTTAAACTCAAATTACTACTTAGAGCACATCATTAGAATAGTTTATATTAGTCCTATGTATACCCATAAAGTCTATCTAAAACAATTGAAACATAAACATGAATTTTCAAAATAGACATGGAATATATATATATATATATATATATATATATATATATATATATATATATATATATATATATATATATATATAAAACTCAGGACCTTAGGTTCATCACCATCTCCATTATACCTCACAACTCAAGGTAAAAGTGCTCAAATCCTTCTTTGTAAGTAAGTTACTCAGAACTTGTCAATTAGTGTCAAAACACAATCATGGAACCTTGAAATTTTGAAAATTTTAGGAAAAATATTAAAGTATTAAATAAATTATTATGATATTAAATCATCCTAGTCATAAATGAAAACTATTGGTCTTCTAGACCAATCTGTTGACCTCTTCTCTCACAGACCTTACTCAGTAAGACAAGCCATATTGGCTTCAATATTGCAACCACTTATACTAACTTAAAAGATTATTAAAATCATGTATATCTAATTAATTTATTATAAAAACAAATATATATATATATATTATTATTCATCCAAGGTCAGAGAGACACCAACTCATCACTCCCATTGGCTTACTTAGATTTGTCACTTTTACCTTCAAACATAGTCATGGTGAGAATGAATTACAACTATTGTGTAGACATTTTAAAAGAATAATTATGCATGTGTAATATCCTTATATATAATTAGTAAATTCTTAGATATAAATATACTATGGTCAAGTGACAACTTTGATCTTGCATACCAATATCATAACCTTAAACCTTCACTATTTAATATGCACCAAATAGGTCAACTCATGAGCAACATTCTCAACATATAAATTAACCACCATAAAATATAATGAAAATTAATATGTAATAAATGTATTTAAAAATAACCCCATTCATTTTTATCCATCCCTAATCCATGATAACACATCCCTAGTCTCATTTTCACTTCTACCTAGTTTTTCTCATTGTCTGCATCACTAGGCCTTTTAGTGATAGGTCAACTTGCATGACCAATTTAGCACATATAAATTTTGTAACCTTATAAAAAACCAATATGAACATAATATATAACTATAAATATTAAAAATCCATTAAATTATCATCTTTGACTTGGTCAACTCTACCTACTACAACAAATTTTCAAGAAACATGGTTTTTCTTATAGGGTCCATTCACTCACTTGACAAACCAATGCCACCTACAGATACATGGGAAAATAAAACACATTATACAATAATAAAAATATATCATACAATCCATTATGATCCATTCCCATCAATATCTTTCATATCAAGTCAAAGTTAGGGTTTTAGAGAGGTTTAAACTAGCTTACAATATTAACAATCATTCATAAAGCTTAGGCCTATAATCTAAAAACCAATGCTTGGAAATTTGATCTAGGACCATTTCCAAAATACCATGAATGTCTTATATTCTCATGTAAAGGTTATATATTATAATTATTACATGAAATTTCTTCTCAAGTTGAGAATCTTTTATTCTGTGCACATAAGAAACCTCAAAACCATATTCCATTCCTTTCCTTGCTAAATTTGACCTAAAACTTGTTAAACACACCCAAAAAAACATGGAATACATATATAAATAATAATTTATCCATTATTACCTTTGAAAATGATCCCAGTACCCCATTAGGCCATTATCTCTCCCTTTGTTCTTTAGTCTTTTGACCTACAAGACACTTGAGGCCTTGAAACGAACCTTCTAGCCATTGTTCATGAACTATCCACTTATATATACATTATAAATAAACATATCACATTTAAACATTAATTTTTCATATTTCATATATCTTGATAACATCTCATGACCCTTCATTAGTTTAGGTAAAGTCTAGGATAAGTCTAGTTGCATGATAGGTCTTTTGGTCTCACCCCTGTAGGATTACTATGAGACACTCTTGAGTGATCCAATGACTCATATGAATGATAAAATAGCCTCATACATTATATTATTCCTATTTTCATCCATCTCACTAAGCCACCAGGATTTTTTTTACACTAGACTAGGCATCTCTACACAAGCCTTCTCAAGAGCCTTGTACTCAATAACTAGTAGACAAACATGCCTACCTTGTGCTAAAATTTGAAATTAACCTTAGAATAATCATCAAGTTACCTTAAAATTCTATACCAAAAAAGATACAATAGGTTTCCTTCAAATTATCTCGTCACATGTCACTTCACCATGCATCTTTACCAAATGCATCTTGACATCAATGACATCCACCTTGATATTGACATCAATTATATCCTCCTTGAACTTGAAATTAATGAAAAAACTTATCAACAAACTCCCCCTTTATAATTTATAGAAAAAACATACTTCAATATGATTTCTTTCATCTCCCTAAACTAGTCAAACTCCTTTTTTAGACTTTCTCCCCATTTGACATTAGTGACAAAGGGTCTTGCATGACTATCATTTGGAGTCAAAACCTTCTTGCTATAAGATCTCAACATACAAAATTTTTTAAAAAAGGAAAAATTCTCCCCATTTATACAATTATACCTCCTTTAAATTAATTATGATAATAATACCACTTCTCAACATAGAATAAGCTTAGTCAAAAACTTGAATAACTCCCCCTCAAACCAAGAATTCATCATGCTCATGTTATCTAAATAGTGTCTCCACGAAGCCTAATGAAGTCACCACATCTTTTAAGGAACTAAAATATTACAATTTTAAGATATTCCCATATCTCCATACTCTCATCTAACTAAATGTCCTTCAATACCCTTTTAGGCTTGATTTGCATTATAGGTTTGATCTCTTCATCAACCATCTAGTCATCAATATGGGCTAATAATAAGCATTCGTGACTTGCTTTTACATTTTTATCATGCTCTATCACAATTACTCCACTTGATATTATATATTAATTATTACTTTTCTTGGTTATCTTCAATTTTCAAACAATCATTTGTCTTTTCTGTAGCACTCTAGAGGCTCTAAACCTCCTATTTTGACTTGATGACCTTATAAACTTGTTAGGATAGAAACTTACAATATATCCTACATCATGAAAACTATATAAAACCACCTTATACATACCTTTGACTGATGTGAGATATAAATCCTTTCATAGTCACATGAATATTCATTTTTGGAGGGTCTTCTACATTCTCTTGCTCTATGACCAAATTGATTGCACACAAAATAATAATGATTAAATGAATTGGCATACATTATAGCATTTGGTTATTTGATAGGTCTTTTGTATGTTGAACTTATTGTCTTCAATAGTCCTTTCCTTGACTTGAGGTGCCTCTTTTTGGTCTTCTTTAAAACCAAGACCTCTTTTATCACTTCCAAACTTTTGACAACTCAAGATATCATCCAATGCCTCAGTTCTCTTCTCAATCTTCACAAAACTCCTCACCTTGATGGATGCTTGATTCAACTCAAAGTTCAAGTATTACACTTCAATTTCATACCTGATTCACTCTTCCTCTTTAGATTTTAGGCTTGTATTAACTACCTTAATCTATGCCTTAACTTGATTGATGATTTCATCATACTCCTTGGAAGCATTATTTAACCTTTCCTCAAACATGCCAATTTGATCCTCATAGTCCTTATCAAGTTATCTTAGTTTGTGATTATTTTTCCTTTAAAACTTCAATTCCTTTAATGCACTAACCAATTCTACCTTAATATCTACTTTAGCTTCTTCTTCATTTGGTTCCACATCAACCATAATGTTGTTCCCAATTGAATAACCCTTATTGTCTAATTTTATGTCCATAAACAAAGTTTGATTATTGTCATGTTCAGGTTCATGACTACCGTCATCACTATTAGACTAACTTCAATCACTTACATTAAAAGGATTATCTTCTTTAGTGTATAAGATTTTATTGTTCTTGAAAGTTCCTTCTTTTCCTTCATACTTTCTAAAACTCCTTATTTTTATCAGGCTTATAGGTCTTCTTATCATATCCATGATGTTCATCATGTTCTTCATTATGATCAAACTTATCCTTAATAGAGAACTTGGATGTAAAGTGACTAATTTTACCATAGTTAAAACATTTGAATGGAAAATTACCTTTATACTATTGACCAAATGTGCAAGTCAACCACATCAAAAGGGGAAAAATCTCTCCTCTCATCAAGGGGAGGTTCCCTATAACTATAAGGTACTAATAATATACTATAATTAAGCTGAAAATAACACTTAGGGGTAAGACAACACCATCCATATATATTTTTTTAGAGATGATGTTCATAGATCAAAGGAGAAATCTAGGATGATTGGTGAAGGTACTTCTCTTATTTTAGAAGTAATATTCAGTCAATAGCCAGATTCCTTCCTAGATAATAAATGTAATAGGGCACAGTAACACAGCAGGATGAAGTGTAGCAAAAAGTCTCCACCTCAACTTCCAAAGAGTGAAATATATGAAGGATAATGGAGGCACAAAGTCATCCCAAAATCCTTTACATAGAAATAGAAAAACAAACATGCTAAAGACAATTGTGGCAGCACTAAGTCTCTCCACAGTCAGCTTTAGGACACCTTCCTAATTACTTCCACTAGTTCTACTTGTTAAATTAAATGGAAAAGAATGCTTCTAGGAAACAAACATAAGAATAATTTCCTAAATAACACAAGCTATTCCAGCACAAAGTCTGAAAGGTCACTTGTTTTCTCATTCAAATAAAGAAATATGATTAACAATCTGAGCTCAAAGTCTCAAGAAATGCCTTTCAATTTGGGCAGAGTTTTGCTTCTATAATAGAGAGATCTCCTTTACATAAAATAAGAGATTACAATATATAGCAGCCAAGAAAGACTTGGCACTTTATTTCATGGAATGGCCCATGCTGCATTTAATGCCTTGAATGCATTTTCAGTTCTATCAAGGGGCCATGCTAGAACAAGACATCAGGCTTAATTGTGGCATGTCAATTCATCTCAAATGTCTCCTCCAAAGTATAGGCTGCCTGGTCCTCTTCCTCATATTTTCATAACTATCCACTTCACCTTTACTCGATGGAGAAAAATAGGCCACGTCCTTGAGTGCTCACACTCTCTGATGTCCACCTAGTGGACTGTTTCACCTACTAAAAATAACTCCTGCATAGATATTTCTGGTCTTTCTGCATCATTCCCTCTTTCCTTGTTGTATTTTTTCTCTTCCTCTTGATCTAAGCTCTCAAGCTATCTCTTCCCTTTTTTTTGGCTCTTTTGACTTCTTCAGCTGGTCACTAAGTTTGTTCTCAGGTCCAAGCCACTTTTGAAAATAAATGGGCATTTTATTACCTTGAATTTGACATCCACAGGGACATCACTAGTCACTTGAACCACTTTGGACCTTGAACCTTTCAACCTTTAGATTTCATCAATTTAATGGTTCAATGATTCAGGTTGTCTTATCGGCTCCTTGGTTCAATCGGCTCCTTGGTTCAATCAGTTGAACCGTTTCTTCAAACTTGTCTCTGGAATCTTCCATTTCCTTCCTTCACTCAAAGCTTCCTTGTGAACTTTGAACTTCTTGAACTGGTTGAACTCTTTAAACCATTTGAACCTATGAACCATTTTAGTTTAAATTTCAATGATTCAATAATTCATCCTCTTTCTTTGAATCCTTTTATTCTCTAAGTCTTTTGAACTTTATTAAACCTTTGAACCTTGAACCATTTTAGTTCAAATTTCAATGGTTCATTCTCTTTCTTTGAATCCTTTGAAGTTTCAAACTCTCTGGATTCTTTTCTTTTCTGTTGAACTCGTTGAACCTTTGAACTTTGAACTCTTTTGGTTCAAGGTTCAATGGTTCAATGGTTTATTCTTTTCTCTTCAAATCCTTTATTCTTCTAAGTCTTTCAAACTTTATTGAACTCGTTGAACCTTTGAACTTTGAACTCTTTTGGTTCAAGGTTCAATGGTTCATTATTTCTTCTTCAAAGTCTTATTTTCTTTAAGTCTGATGAACTTATTAAACTTTAGAACTTGCCTAAGTCTTCAAACTCATTGAACTCTTCGAATCGGTTGAACTTCTTTGAACTCATTGAGTGCTTAACTCTTTTTTGAACCTTTGAACTCATTGAACCTTTGAACCATGCTAAAGCAGGGTTTAATGGTTCAATGGTTCATTCCATTTGTTTGAATCCTGCTACTAAGTCTTTTGATTGAACCTCGGTGTTGAACCAACCTTGAAAATGCCTAAGTGTTGGAACTTCTTTATGAGAAATCCTGCCTGTTAAACCTGTGAGTTATTTAGCTGAGAAGACTTGAATAATTGAGGAATTTAAATACTCAGAACATTTTTTGAGAAGGGAAGAGATAATTTTGGTCTATAGGACCAAAATAGTTGATATGTTGTCCCCAAAAAACAAGTGATATATTTTGGGAATAACATGTACTTACTAGATCCAAATCTCAACTTCCTTGCAAACATAGGTATTAGTTTATCATCATTAACATTTGAGAATTCCTCATCCTTAACCTTCTTGTATTTTGACTTCTTCTCAAATTTTAAAGTTTTTTCTTTCTTGGGAGGTATTCCTTCATTGGTTCTCATCTCATAAGTAGTCAAGATGCCATGAAGCCCATCCATCTTTAGCTTGTCCAAATCTTACATCTCTTCTACTACAAATACCTTAGAGTCAAACCTAGAATTTAAAGATATCAATAATTTTTGAACAACATTAGCTTCTTTTACTTCTTATCCTAATCTTATAATGATATTGACAACTTTATCAACCTTCAAGAGATAGGATGAAATGGTTTCATCTTCATTCATTTTTAGGCTTTCAAACTATCTTCTGTGAGTCTACAACTTAGCTATATTTACTTTGGTATCACCTTAATATATGGTCTTCAATTTTTCAAATATATTTTTATTTAAATCACAATGAATTACCTTCACTAAATTTACCTCTGATAGGCCACAAAGAATGGAATTTATTTCCTTGGACTTATTTTCACTAGACTTCTTACCTGTTGCATCTATTGGTGGAATAGGAGGGGTAATATAACCATCCATAAATAAATACCAAATATAATATCATTGTGATATCAAATGTATCTTCATTTTGATACTCTAAAATGCATAGTTAGATCTATTTAATAATGAATCCTTACTAGTATATAAAGCACCTTGATTTTACTAACTAGCCATCCTTACTTCTAGGATATACCTTTAGGATTTAGAATTGATTCAAAGGAATTGGATTTGATACCAAAATTTTGAAGCAAAATGATTGGGGGGGGGGTGAATCAGTCCATAATACTTTAAATAGTTTTACTTAATTAATCATATATCATTTAGATAATCATGTTCATCTTAACAATCATAAACATCAATCTATAAAAGAATGAAACACATTAACATAATGTGTATGTGGGACACCCTCATGGAGAATAAAACACTAAAAAATAGATTGGAAAACTTGCATTATAATACCATGAATCAAATTTAGTTGATCACTAGCCCAACAAGGAGTGCTAACACCTAAATTTATCAAGCACCAACTTGACTTTAGCAAGCACCAACTTGCTAGGAGGATACAACCCTCTTGTTGATCAAGTACTCACTCAATAAACACTCTAAAACTATCAAACTTTTTATTTTTTCCCTCTCATAATTGATTATGATATTTTTTCTCTATCACACTTAGGTCTACCTTTATTATAAGCTAAAACTATCCTTTGCCTTCTTCCCTCAGTTAGCCCTTTTATGGATTAAAACTATAATGAAAGCACTCATAAAACCCTATAGATTTATATGAATGATTCATATCATATATTTTATATTTTTAACCACTTGTGTAATATCATACAATCATATTCTTATTTTCTTTGCATCTACACACATTACACACCTTTAGGCCTAAAATTGTCTACAAGACTTTTCTTGTTCATATCCTTCTTAGTCAGGCAAGAAATCTTATCCTTTTAGTTAGGCCATGGAATGGATACTATAACATTTAATATACATGGATAAAATTTTATTTTAGTCCATTTAGGTTTTAAATTTCTCCAATAGGACTTATCTCTCTTTTATGTCTCATGAAGGCCTAATCCTATTAGGCCTAGTTAGTATACATTATCCTTTGATATTTTAGAGAACATTCAAACAATTTACATGGAATAATCAAATCATATTTCACCCTAATATACATATTATAATATCATATAGTCTCTATAACACTTTTCAACTCAAATTACTACTTGTAGCACATCATTAGAATAGTTCATATTAGTTTTGTGTATACCTAAAAAGTCTCTCTAAAATAATTGAAGCATAAACATAAATTTTCCAAACATCCATGGAAAAAAACATATAAATAGAATAATAATGACATAAGGGTCATAAAAATGTGAATAATACCTCACAAATCAATGAAAAAGTGTTCAAATCCTTCTCTTTAAGTAACTTACTCAGAACTTGTCCATTGGTCTCAAAACACAGTCATGGAACCTTAAACTTTTGACACCTATAAGAACACTCTTAAAATATTTAAATGAATTTTTATGATATTAAATGATCCTTAGATAATATTATATCAAAATTATAAAAATTACAAATGAAAAATATTGGTCTTACAAACCAATCTATTAACCTGTTCTCTCACATACCTTACTCAGTCAGACAAGCCATATTAGTTTCAATGTTCCAACTACTTATACTAAATTCTAAGATTATAAAAATAATTAATAGGTCATTAAATTATTAAATAATTTAAAAATATGATTTTTTTTCTTCATAAAATGGATGAGAGCCTCCAACTCATCACTCCCACTAGCTTACTTATATTGGTCACTTTTACCTTCAACATAGTTATAGTGAGAATGACTTTCAACTCTTTTGTAGACATTTTCAGAGACTCTTGATGCATATTTAAGACCATAATATATGATTTTGTAACTATTATATATAAATATACTATCACCAAGTGAAAACTTTCATCTTGCAGACTAATATCACAACTTTACACCTTCACTATCTAATCTACACAAAACAAGTCAACTCATGAGCAACATTCTCAACATATCCATTGACCACCACAACATATAGTCAACATTAATATGTAATAAAAGTGTTTAAAAATAACCCCATACATTTATATCCATCCCTAATCCATGATAAAACATCCCTAGTCTCATTCTCACTTCTTCTTGGTTTTTCTCACTGTTTGCATCACTAGGCCTTTTAGCGATAGGTTAATTTACATGACCAATTTAGCACATCTAAAGTTTTTAACCTATTAATAAACCACCATGAAAATAAGATATAAGTCTAAATATTTAACCTCTATTAACTTATCATCTTTAATTCATTTAACTCTACCTGTTATAACAAATTTATGAGAAATATGGATTTTCTTATAGGGCCCATTCACTTACTTGAAAAACCAATGCCACTTGGAGATAGCTGGGAAAGTCAAATACATGATCCAATCATCAAAATAGGTCATCTAATCCATTTCCATCAATATATTCCATATCAAGTCAAAATTAGGGTTTTAGAGAGGTTTAAACCACCTTATAATTTTAACGATCATTCATAAAGCTTAGGCCATTAATCTAGAAACCAATGATTGGACCTTTGACCTAGTACCCTTATTCATATGCTTATTGACCAAATTTAACCTTTAAGTTAAATTTGGACACCTATAGGTAAAAAATTGAAATTTTAAGGTTTATACAGGGTGTAATATGAGTGTAATGGGGTGTATTATAGTTAAATCGATGTCAATTAATGTTATATTGGCCTTGGTTAATTAGTTTTTATGTCCATTTATCATTTTGGGTCATTTAAGGGGACAAAAGGTGCATTTAATGCTTTTTAAATGTTAATTTGGAATTTTGAAGGTATAAATAGGTGATTTCACATGACATGTGTCCCTATAAGTCTTAATCCATTGTTGGTAACTAAAATTGGTAGGTTGTTCAAAAGATAAGGTAGTTTTCTAGTGAAAAGAGAAGACAATGGAACTTGTATAGCCTCATTTGTAAGTGTGCCACTTGTAAAAGGTATAAATATGATTCTTCAGCTCCCCCATGCTTAGTTACATGCTTGGTTTGATTTTAAAGTTCCATTTATTTCTCAAAACTATTCATCTCTCTTTTCACCCTTCTTGGCATGCAAAGGTGACTTGCAGTTTGTACTTGGTATAAAAATCTCATGAGGTTTTAGTTAAAATTATCTTGTAATATTATATTAAACTTAGATACTTTAATTATAATATAATTATTTTAAAAATTTATCAACTATGCTTTATGAACCATTGCTAATAATATGAATGTGCAAATCTGCTAGCTATTTCATGCATCGTATGGTTTTTGCTCTTGTTTGGGAGATTCCATAAAATATATATTTATGTTTCTCCTAGATGATTTTTAATTCTTCCTCCAATGGTAACCATGATTGGTTTCATTTTTTGTGGTGTTTGGATGAGCCAATAACCTCAAATTTATAGACTAATGTCTTTTGAGTGCAATGGGCAGTTTTCACCATTTTTAGGAACTTTGTGTTTCTCCATGGTTTCAAAAAGTTGTGTTAAGTTAATTCAAAAATTTTAAAAGTGTCATTTATTCCAATTCACCTTTAATATTTAGTATCTAAGTCAATTCTCATGGTTGACAAGTTCACATGTCACATCAAATAGTCATAAGATACCTCTGCCCACTCTATTCACATGTGTAAGTGATTTTCATGTTGAAAGAGAAGTATTGGAACTTGTTTCAAGTGTATTTGGTTTAAATTGTGTATTTTAAAGTTTTACTTTGAGTTTGAGATGTCTATAATACCTTTCATCCACATTTTTCTTGATTTCATACTCACTACCCGTATATACAATCAATAACCACCTCCAGGTGGTCTTGACAGAGAGTCAAAAGGCCATGTTGAAGTATGTGAGTGATAATTTGAGACTTATTAAGGTCACAAAAGGTTATAAAAATCTTTACAAAACTTTTAATATTTATAGGTTGATCAACAAGTTGAGAACCATATTAAAGGTGTAATGACTATGTTTTAGGCCTTTTAATCCCTAATTTGTCAAAACAGGCATCCATGAAGGTTTTGAGAATAGTATATTACAAGACTATGAGATAATTTTAATAATTATAGTGACTTATACTTGTATCCCATGTAAATAATATTAATGATGCAAAGTTTGAGGAGCAAAGGAGTGGAAGATAGTCATTGAGGGGCCTAAAAAAACCACTTTTATACACTGAAAGCATGTAGTTGTATCTATAGGTTTTGAGCTCCAAGGTGTTTTTTCATTCTCAAGTTGTAAATTAGACCTTTCCAATACATGGATATGATTCAAAATGATTCAAATGATAATTCATCATTCAATGACCATAAAGGGAGGATGGAATACTATTTTTGAGCCCTATGGTCACCTACAGTCCATACAAGTAATTAATCATCCACCTATAATAGACAACCAACCTTCACATAAGTAATGACAAGATTCTAAGCATGTAATAGGTATTATATTAGCAATTATAATATGTTTTAAATGTTTCAAATTATTCCAATGATGGTGGGGAGTCTTTTCCAAGGCTCAAATAATAAGTATACATCTATAGGACCCTACAGTCACTATAGATGACTATGGATAAATAAGGAATTGAGACAAAGATTTAAGTGATATTTTAGATAAATTAAAGTAAAAAACATAAACCCAAGCATGTTCCAAGTGTCTCCAAAGGATTCTGAAGGAAAAATTAAACAATGTTTCAATCTTGACTCATGAAAATTACATAGGAGGGTTGTAAGTGAGATTAACATGATGGAATAACATATGGATACACTAATTAAATCCATGATGACCTGTATGAAGCCTTATCAATGCATTTAAACTTACATAGACTTCTTAAGGCCCTAACACACCTATAATTGGACCCCTATTCAGGGAAGGAAACATACTCATCTCAATCAAGAAATATGAGGGAATTATGAAAGGTTGGGGATGATGAAAAAATTCATCATAATTGGTTAAACATAATGGAATCATCATGACGCACAAAAATAGAGGAAAAATCTCTAATCTTGCATAACATAGTCCATTTGTGGTTAAACCCTACACAGTCCTTCCTCTAAGAGGTATGTCTTAGGATTTAGATGAGTTAATAGGTTTATTGACCCAAATAAGGGATTAATTTTAGTGTGGGAGGTACCTAACACTTTTATAATGTCCCTAAAAATCCAAATTGTTTGATATAATATGGGAAGTACCCTCTATATTATCTTAGACAAAGGGCACTCCCCTCGTGCTTGGAACTAGTAGTTTTAGGAGATGAGGATAGGAAAGTGGACCAAAAGAAAAAAAAAGTTGTTAGGAATGTGATAAAAGTTGAAACACATGAATATAAAAATGGGAGACCAAGTACAAATGAAATAAACCAAACAAGATGCTTTAAAACCTTATGGTTACAGTCATGCATGATAGGAATTTCTAGGCCTTAAAGCCAATTACAGGATCATCTTCATTTCTAGTTTGGAGTGATAAATATAACTTATTGAAACATTTTTGAGGGATACTATTATATATTTTCAATCTCTTAGGATGCAAGTAAAATCATCAAAACTCATTTTAGGGTCTGAGTTGCAAGTAAGCCTACTAGGCAAGGATTGAGCCTAATGCCCAAAGAGAAGGTCACTCACACTTTTAGCCTTAAATATTAATTTAAACCTATTTCATAATGTTATTATGGTGGAATTAGGTATTTTAAAACTTAAATATTATATATAAGGCTTTAGCAGAGTCAATTGTGTCCTGAGACCATTGTTATGCCTATCCAAATGGGGAAAAGAGCTCAATAAGATAGGTTTGGAAGCTCTCATCTTTCATCACACTTTGAATGGAGGTATAAGAAGTTTTTATGAGTTATCCATGGTTATAAGAAACTATTTTTTGGCATTGGATTGAAATTTTAATGTGTAATCTCTATGAATGATGGCTAAGAGGGTAAAACTATCTAAAATCCTTACAAAACCATTAAAGGAACCCGATTGGAGAAATGAGGTTATAAATGCATCAAAATGTACTATTATGACCATGAAATATTTTTTACCATGTAAATAACTCTCTCAATATCCATCACATGGTTTTTTCCTATAAAAACTTGTACAGATGGGGGTAGAAACATGGGTTTTCTCACTATTTTGTGTGTTTTATAGCTTGTATGAGGTTTCAAGAGATTCAAATCACATTGATAAAAATATTAAGACTTAATATAATCCCCCATATCACTCTCATTATCTGAAACAACTTCTAAGTGTCCAAACTAGGTGCTTCAAAATAGCCATTTAAAATTGGCATAGTGGACAAACTAGGGAGAAGTGTGAAAAATTCAATTGGATGGATTTTTAAGGTGTCCATGATGATTATACATAAATTCAGGGACTTTAAACATTTAATTAAATTCATCTTATGTATTTTCATGAGTAACTAATCTCTTTTTTGAATCCAAGTATGCAGGGTGTATAGAAGAGTAATTTTCTTGATGATAGATGACGACTGCTTCCTTATAGCATTTTCCACATGACCAAGCCTGAAAAAATTTTATGGAGATGAATTTATAATATCCTCCCCTTACATTACAATCATTTTACCTACTCCTAATTAGTTATGAAGTGTTCAAATAGGGCCAATCATGCAGGCAATTTTTATGAGCTAGACTGAGGAGTTTCTTGCCACTTTTCAATAGGTTTATGACTTGGATTGAAATTTTTAGCTCCTAAAATTGAATGGTTCATCTCAAAAACTCTTAACATGAAAAATTAACAACTTTTAATATCTTTACAAGTGTCTTTTTGACCCTTGGACTTCTCTCTTCTTCTCTCTCTCTCACAAGTTTTATAAGAACTAGCCATTTTGGCATCATATTGAATGTTCCACCTGAGTATGGTGAATCTCTACTAAAATATATACCTTTTAATAAATAATATAACTTATTTTTACCTCTTACATTACTTTTATTAGTGTTTTCATTTGTAAATTTTGATTTTACATAAGTGAAGACTATGGATTCCTTAGCATGTTTTATCATTCTTTCATCCTATTTACAATTGGAAAGCTTCTTCTTGAAAGACATGTGAAATGTTTTAGGATATTTTCATGATTTAAGTGAGTTATTATATTCATTAGTTCCCTGATAGGATTTTTTTCTAGTCCTCATATCTTTTCACATTCATCCATAACCACACAATGTAGCATTGATGTGAGAAGATGAAGATTGGAGAAGTGTATTTTTAGTTTCTCCTTTGATTTCAAGTGTAATATGCATATGGTTGGATTTCATCATGTTATTTTTTGTATTTCCTCCCTTATTTTAGTTTTATTTTAGTTATCATTCTCCTTTTTCACCCCCAAGTTTAGTAGTAGTTGTTATCTAAAGTGGTACATCAAGAGAGCTAGCCCTATCTAAATATTTACCTCATTCCTCAGACTACTCACAAGCCTAGAGGTGATTCCATTATTCCACTTCGATGAGGAGATATTTTACATATCCTTAAATGGTGAAAATCCAAATTACAATAGTTTTTGGCATGCTTGGTGGGAATCTTGGTCTAAGAAGTTGAGAGATTTTTGGTGTTGTCTCTCAATAAGTAACATTTGGAGGCATATATCAAATCATCAATAGAAACTGTAAAGTTGTAAAAATTGGTCAAGTAGCCTAGGTTATCATTTAAAGTTTTATGGTAACATGTTTTATTTATTTCAATGAGGTTTCATGACTAACTTTGGTTTTGACTTTTATTCTCTACAAGTTGCTGAAACCTTCCAAGCTTGTACCATTCCCCATTAGTATGAACGAGATCTTAATTAACCTTGGTGTGAATATAATTAGCCTTATCATGAAGTGTATAAAACCTATAATAAACCTTTATATTAACCACATTTTATCCCTCAATATTCTTACGAGCCATGGTAGTCTTGTAGTCCTTTATTTTCTTCTCCATATGGACACCATGTTGTTAGACAACCCCCTATGAGAATAGCTACCAAGGAACCTATCAAGAGACACCCATCTATTATATTCAAGATAATTATTATTTGTTTATCATATGAAACTAAATGTTTCCAAGGATTTTACACAAAATTACCATTGTCAAGATGTAGCTCATGTTCATGTGGATACTACTCCTCCTAATTAGCCCAAGAATTTACTTCAATATGAGCTCACTAGTGTTTTCCTCTTTTCTAAACCCATTCATAAGCATTCTCCTTTATACCATACTATATATCTAACTCCTTCACCTTCCACTATTTCTCATAATCCAGCTCTTTCACCTCAAATCCATGAGCCTATCCATCAACCTTTCCTTCTCAAAGAGGAACATATCTTGAGAGAAGAAGGTAAAGAAAGATAAATTAAATTCATAGATGACCAAGGGGATCTTATGAGTGATTATGAGGAAGAAATCACCATCAGTACTTCCCTTGGTGAACAAAAGGACAATCCACTAGATAATATATCTATATTTGAAGGGATGTGTGTCCATGAAGAATACCCTACACTTCACCCTCAAGATGATTTTGAGTTCTATGTGCCACCTCCACCAACTAGCTCATCTTGTCCTCACTCTATCACTCTTTGCCTTGATGGACCTATGGTATGGGAACCTAACGAGGATTAGTAGGTTGATAAATAAATATATATCTTAATTTAATAAAACCTACCTCCTTGGTAGCCTCATTGGGCTAGGTCTCATGATTTTAAGATGCCTAATCTTGGCATTACCATGAAGGAAAAAGAGATAGAGAATCTTACATCCCTTGAAGAAGACTCTACAATTGATGAAAAGGTTTAAGATTATCATCTCAAACATGAAGTGGAATTTACTATCAAGAATGAAGTTCAAGTCATCCCTCAAGAAGTGGCAGTCCTAAGAGAGTTTCATGAGACCAAGATAGAGGAAATAGTTCTTAAAGATGGCATCCATTAAGAATAAGATTTATAATAGAATTTCAATGTCATTTGTATGGAATTTGATGGGTTGTGTGAATCTTCTCCTCAAATATATTACACACTTGATGACAATATTATTGATGATTCTATCATTGATATTGAGTTTTCAACCAAACATAAAGAGTATGATCTCGAGTATGATCACTTTTCTGGTCAAGAACTTTCTATCATGAAGTCAATTGGTGATGTTAGTATACAAGAAATTGTTGACAAGGATGATTGAAAACTATAAATGGAGCGCTTTCAAGAGCTAGAAGAGCATTGCCAAGTTGAGGTTCAATTTTATGATAAGGTGAATAAGGAATCTTCCATGGAGGATAATGGTCAAGATTTGATAGAATTTTCAATGCTCTTTGATGAGCTAGAATAACTTGTAGCTGAGAGGAAGCCCAATCTTATTGAAATCACTATAGGAGATAAGAAGGTATGCCTTGTTGAATCATCATTTGAAGTTGAAATTGAGGATCCACATAACAAGATTGAATATGTTTGGATGAAAGAGGAATACTTTTACATTATAGACATATTTGAAGATGGTCTACTTGAGAGCATGGTAATTGAAGTACAAAGGAATAGGTCTATTCCACAAAACATCCAATCCAAGGAGAAACATGATTTGCACCATGTTCCATCTCATGAATAAGGTGATGCTTCAAAATTTTCCTTTGATATAAGATGGAGGTATTATTTATTTTTAGTTATATATAATATCTTTTTAATTTTTATCCTAAGTGCTTTGAGCACATGTGTGTTTGCTTGTTTGTTTGGTGTGTGTCTTATGCTTTGTGTGGTTGAGGTAGTCAATGGTCTTGTTTTGATCAAGATTTGTGGTCAATGGTAAAAAAAAAATTGTTTGTCATAGACTTTATTTGACTCCTAATCCCAATGGACTAATAATGCTACTTGTATAGTTAGTATAGTTCATATACTACCATTATGAGTCACTAATTTATTGACTAAAATTGACTTTTAAGTCAAATTAGGGAACTTATAGGTAAAAACTTGACTTTATAGATCTATATGGGGTGTAATATGAGTTTCATGTGGTGTGTTATAGTTTAATTGATGTTAATTAATGTTATATTGACCTTGGTTAATTAGTTTTTAAGTCCATTTATTATTTTGGGTCATTTTAAGGGTCAAAAAAGTGCATTTAATGATTTTTGAAGGTTTATTGGGAAGTGTAACGGTATAAATAGGTTATTTAACATGAAATGTGTTCCTATAAGTCTTAATCCACTTTGGTAACTGAAAGTGGTAGGTTGTTTAGAAGAAAAAGGTAGTTTTCTAGTGAAAAGAGAAGAAAATGGCACTTATACAACCTCCTTAGGAAGTGTGACATTTGTAAAAGGTTTAAATATGACTCTTAATCTCCCCCATTCTTATTTAAATGTTTTTTTTAAATTTTTTATTGTCATTTCTTTCTCAAAACTATTCATCTCTCTTTTCACCCTTATTGGCAAGCAAAGGTGGCTTACGGGTTTGTACTTGGTGTGGAAATCTCATCAAGTTTCAGGACAAATTCTCTTAGAATATGATATTAAACTTAAATAACTTAATTTTAATATAATTATTTTGAAAATTTATCAATTATGCTTTATGAACCATTGCTAACAAGTTGACTATGCAAATTTGCTAGTTGTTTCATGCACCCTATGGTTTTTTCTCTTGTTTGGGAGATTCTATACAATATATCTACTAATGTTACTCCCATATGATTTTTAACTCTTACTATAATTGTCCTAATGCTTTTCTTAATTTTTTTTTTGGTGTTTGGATGAGCTAATAACCTCAAATTTGTAAATTGGTCTCTTTTGAGTACAATGGGCAGTTTTCACCATTTTTAGGAACTTTGTGTTTCTCCATTATATCAAAAAGTTATATTAAGTTCATTAAAATGTTTTAAAAATTTTATTTATTCCCCTTCACTTTTAATCTTCAGTCTCCAAGGCAATTGTCATGGTTGGGAAGATCACATGTCACTTCAAATAGTCATAAGATACCTCTACCCACTCTATTCACAACTTATAATACTTATGTTTTTACTCCATTTTAGTATATATCATATAATTTATATATTATATACACATGTTTTTCATGATTAATTTGAGTAAAATACAACCATACCCATATACATGATGTATGCACATATAGATGTTGGGACTTACCTCCACTCACATATTAATTATATTAGGGGCATAAACTTATTTGATCATGATACACCTAGGTTATATCATTATATGATCACTTTCCATTATCATGTTTGAGCTTATGTAATAACAAATTCCTTTATCCATGGTTATATATTTCACATTGTACTTGATATGCTATGTACTTAACTTTTTTTATTAACACATATCCAAGGACTAGTATGATATGATTATACTAATTGTTCATGATTCCATGATTTAATTTTTATGCTTCCTTTAGTGTCTTACCTTTATTAAAATTATATTATTTTTTTTATCATTTGAATATGATCCATTTATTATGCCATATGTGCCTTTGTTTAACTTTTATGACATTTGAACATGTCATAATTGGTTATATGTGGACATTTATATATATCATTTCATGCTTTATGGAAATTTGATTAAGTCATGTCAATTTGATTGTGTGTCATTTGAACATACCCCTTGTATGAGGTCTCCTTAAACCATTGCCTTTTGTTTTGATTTTACTTATAACTGGGTGTGTGGTTGATTACATTCTAATCATGTATTATTATCCTCTAGACATTGCCATGATTTATATCATGCATATTAGGACTTGATATATCTACATGATCCTCATATGTGTTACATCATCAATTCACAACTTATGTAATTATGTTATCCTTTTGAGATGAGGTAACTACTAGTTTTTACTTCCATCACCTTAAAAGGGGGGATATCAATGGGTCATGTCATAGAGGCATGACCTCCAAATTTTTTCATAGTTTCAGATTATAGTGGGGGAAATTTATGGAAACATGTTCTCCACACTTACACTAATTCTTATATTATCCAAATTCATTATGGTCATTTCATGGAAAAAAGTCCTCCACACTTGCACAAATTTAAAATTGGCCAAACTTCATAGTTATATGATTCAAATACACATTTATGGTAGAATTATATACATTGGTACCATTATTATACTTATATTTTAGATTGATACATAAATGAGGTGCATGTATCATGTAAAGTCAACCTTAAATTTCAAAATAAAATAAATTTTTATATCTTAAATACTAATATGGATTTTTATCATACCTAGGATGGACTTTTACATATTCTTATTGAGCCAATCTACTATAGTAGTTAGTTCATCTTCTAGAAATTTGAGATGAATAAATCACTCAATATTACCAAGTTTATAATTTAGAATTAATTAAATCATCTCAATTCACCATTTTTATAGGATGGAGTGATTAAATAATCCACCTCACTAGATATATAATTTGATTTGATTAGATCACTCACACTCACTAATTTATAAGCCTGATTAGTTTGCATGATTTATATAATCTTAATGGTTGTGTGAAAAATCACATTTCACCAAGGTTAGAGGCATGTTATGCTCAAATATCTATATATATGTATTCACTTATAGGTTTCAAAATTGTCTGAATGTCAACTCCAATGCTTCATAATTAATCATATCCTTAAATCAAATTGCTAAAAATAATTATTGTTGCACCAACACATAGGTTAGTCACAAAGAAAGAACTCAAGTTTGGCTTATGAAAGAGTAAGGTGTGTTATACACACCTACATACACATTTATTTTCCTTTAAACTAGAAATTTCATTACTAGATTAAAGTGGGGGAATGTAGATACTAAATATGAATTATATATCACCTCTATCTTGTACACTTAGAAAATACCTATCATGGTTTTACCCTATTTTATTCTTTTTGGGAATCAGGTGTTTAATTCCTAAGTAAAAAAAGGGTCTGAGTAAATGTAAATTAGTAATTAATGTATCTTGATTAACCTACTAGTTTGTGCAAACATATATGTATTTTATCTTTTCTAAAAATAACAAGTGTAGAGAAATTAAACTCAGATTATTCTAGGTCAAAGCAAATGATTCAAGATTTGGTAATTATTGTGAGAGGATGGTACACTGTCACAAATAGAACCCAAAACTCTATTTTTGGATTAAATAGGAGCACTAAACTTAATACACCCTACTACTTGGTGTTATAGTCTACTTTTTAGAGTTATTATCCACTTTCGGTCCTAGTGTCTAATTCTAGCACTATTATCCTGGTGACCTAGATTTTTTGGGTTTTGTTTGATAGGTCTATAACACCCTAGTAGTGAAATATCAAAGCTTGATTCTATGTGGAGCTTGTTGTGTGTCTGATTTAATCTTTGAAACCCTTAGGATCTCTTAGTGTTTGAACTTGAATATTAAAATTAGGAAAAAGAGAAGGGGTTAGTGTGTAAAAGATATGCTAGACTCACTTCATACCCCATGTGTACGAATGTTACCTACATACCAATTCTCTAAAGAGGGATCAAGATAATTTAGTTTTCCCATTTGAAGTTCTTGGTGAAATTGTGTGATGTATGCAACTAGATGCAAAACTAGAATGTACTTTGGATGACTAGGGACTAGTATGATTGCTTGAATAGGCTTGAATTGGTCTTGAAAGGCTATATATAGGGAATAGGAAAGAGTGCTTGAGTGTGTTTTCTTGTATTCTTACTTTTTTCTTGTGAATGAGTTCTAACCCTTTTAAATGGACATTGAATGTCCTTTTATATGTAAAATAATGATCATGGGTTAGATGAACTTGTATTAGGCCGATAGGGGAAAAGATAAGGAATCGGGAAAGCTTGATTGTTAGAGGTGAAAATGAACTTGGATAATAATACTAGAAATAAGACACCCATAAATTTTGGTGCTTGTGTCAAAATTGGTCACTATTTTCCTAGGAAGATGAGCTTGAGGGGGATGGATATGGGTCTAAGAGGGTTGCCTAGGTCTTAAAAGGGTAAGCCTAAGAAGCTACAAGTGATTGTGAATCAGTGAAAGTTTAGACAAGAAGGGTTAAGTAAACAAGAAATAAGACCTATAGGTTGGGTGATATTATCCATGCCTAAGTCATCCAATTTTTCATTTTATATTATTAAATTTTCCCCCCATTTATTCTAGTTATGTAACAAAGAAAAATACTAGGATAAAGGAAAAATAAAAAGCATACCTAAACTTACTTATGAGGGAAAAGCTCATGAAGTTGTGTGATGTTGGATGTGAAAATAAAAACATGAATTAGATCATTTTTTACTAGATATTATATATCTAAAATAAGAATATACAAAAACTAAGTAAAGGAAGAGAGAGGAATGAACACACCTCATTAGGTATGTGAACCAATACAAAACCTATTGTGATGCTAGATTGTGCTGAGTATGTGTTGAATCAAGAGTAATATCATGAATAGAGCTAAGTGTTCAATTACCCAAAATGGGGCTCAATAATGAAAACTATATCCCTTTGGTTCCATCATCACCAACTAAGTGAAGTTAATGAATCATGCATGTGTTAATCGATGTATGCATTGTGTGTCTAATCCTTCTGAATAGGTGAATCAAGAATACAAAGGCTAGCCCTTTGGCTCCATTATTTCCCCATGAAGTGATACCAGTATAGAATATATGTCATATGGTATGGATCATGGAACCCATGAATTTTATATAAATATAACATTATGGCATGAATAGTCTAATGTGTGCTAGAAACTAGGCCACTCTTAGCCATTTTGAAAGATGAAGATTAGGCTTGTATGAAAGCCACTATAAAACTAATGTAATAGGATTATATGAAATATAAATCAAGAGATCAAGTGATAAGAAAGATAAAATTGTATGAAATTTTAACTCAAATGTGATTCCAACCACTTGTAGATAGAGTAAGGCATGCAACTGCTAAGAATGCCTAAAATAAACTAAACTCAAAAATAAAAGAAGATCAATGTGTCACACACATTAATCACAATCACTGATGTCTAGAACATGGATTTTGATCTAGAAGTTATGCCAACTACCCAATATAAATTTAATGTGAGAACCATCATGTCACACATGATAACCCCCTATATCTAAGAAAATTGTGTTGATGTTGAATCTGAAGGATCTAGAAGTGCAAAAACTATCTCTGAACTAAAATTTTTGCCTATTTTTGGAAACCTTGAGTGTTTTTCTTCTTAGATAAGAGAACCAAAGTATGGAAACCCCTATTTTTGGTACTTATATCTATTTTTTTTTGTTACTATCCATTTTTGGTGATATTGTCCTTTTTTGAAATTATTGTCTAATGTGAAATCTAACTACTGATCTGAGTCTATTCCTATTTTTCTACTCTTAATTGACCAGTTTGACCTCTAGATTTTGGGTTGAATATCATGAATGTTACTATTTTGATTGCTAGGAGTTTTTATCTCTATGATAAATCCCCTATTGGATGCCCCCTCTTTTAAGGGTAGGAATGATGAATTTGTAATGACTACCCTCAGAAGAAAAGAGTCTTGCAAGTGTGTTAATTTTGAAAAGATATATGATATAGATTTTGGTGTTTGACAATATCTTTCAAGATATAAAAATGTGTTTACCAAGAGATCATTAGATAAATAGGGGTATGCCTAGATATATATAACAATGTGAAAGAATGTATAAAGTACTAAACTAGAATTGGTAATGTTAGATATTAGATGTTAGTTGTTAGTTATTAGTTTGGAGGGATGTAGCATGATGTCCATCATGGCATCCAAGAAAGAAAGGTAAATGCATGATATGGATCATGGAATGGCACATATTTGACAAGTAAGCAAAAAAGTAACAAACAAGAATCATAACAGATGGGCTAAGGGGTCAAGAAAATAAGAGACATGGGCACGTGTCACTCAAACTAGAAACAAGATGGAAGGAATGTTCAAATACCTCATACACATACAAGTGAAATAATCAAATTTGGAACATAGGCCACAAGAACATAGAGGAGTACAAATAAAGGACAATGGCAAATTTCCTAAGGTACATACATGAAAGATAAGTAAAGGACATTGACAAATGTCTTAAGGCCCAAGAAGGAGACAAACAAGGACTAGAAAATACAATCATACAAGCTACAATAAGTAAGCAAATAAATCATTTAATAGATGGAAGATACAAACACATATAACTAATCAAAGTAAATGTGAAAGTATGAAACACATGTGTAGTACAAGATAAGGTATATTCTAAGAAATACATAAGTTCTAGATACTAGTGAGATGTCGATATGGTATTATATGTAATCTATAAATAAATATATATTAGCATGATAACTCAGAGTGTGTAGTTTAGAAATGATATAACCTATATAGTGTAGTCATGTAAAATATTCCCTTAATGGGTATGTATAGCAATGGATATCTTCAAATTTAGAAGTAGGAATGCCCCCTTTATGGGTAGAATGAAGCAATCAAGTAGCTGGATCTCACTACACACATTCAAAGAAGATCAAGTGAAGTATGGTAATGTAGAAAATTGACATACAATAGCACGAAACAACAAATGTAAGTCTTAGCATCATAGTAGTAATGTAAATCATGGATGATGCATATAATCAAAATATTTTTGGAATTTTTGAAAATATTTGAATTATTTTTGTATTTTTGAATTTTATATTATTTTTGTAGTTTTGAAAATATTTGAACTATGTAAAATCAAGCAAGAGATAATATGTATAATCAATTCTAGAAAGTAATGACTCTAACTGATGAGCCTAGAAAGAGACTCCTTGTCATGGTTCATGTATCAAATAATGGAATCATTCGTGATTGTGAAGCATGATTTAAAGGCTAAGAATATGACTTTGTATATTTGGATTCATCATCGGTATCTTGAAAATTATAATTACCTATATTGTTCCACTCATCATTATCATCTTTATTTTGAACCAATAGAATGCTAGTGTTGATTGTTATTGTATCTAGATCTTTTCATTTGATAAATCGTGTCTATGAATGATTTTCCTAAGGATATTCAATAAATCCCAAACCTTAGTGACAAACATTAGCATCTACTAGAATAGGACTAGTAATTCCTTGAGCATGCTTGACCAACCTTTGACCTTGATAATCAAATTATTGTAGATAAATTTGACTAAACCCATACTACTTTGAAAGTTGAGCCTTATTTTAGAGAGGTATATTTGCATATTTTCCATGCTTAACCTCTACTTGTGGTACTATTTGTTGCTCTGATTTTTATTGTTGATCCTTTTTTTGTTTTGAGTTTTATTTTGGTAACCACTTTTGTACTATTTTTGAATTTTACTCTTTGTGAATGTGTTCCTATGTTATTATGGATTTCTTGAATGATTTACCTTGTATAAGGTCCTCATTAACAATTATCTATTGTATATGTTTTGTCAATTCCAAACATGTATCAGTGTGATGTCCATGCATTTTATGATATGCACAATAATATTTGGATCTTCTCACTAGATGTAGAGGATGTAGTTTGATCAAGTTAAATTTAATCATTTCCCCTAGTAGCTCACTTGAAATCTTATTTGATCATTGAATGCTTTTTTAATCACTAATTTTAGAGTTACTTTGTTGTGATTTGTTATTTTTATGTGTAACATTGTTTGTAACCAATTGAGTAGGTGAAGGTGCATATACATGATTAGCCCTAAGGTACCCTTGAATCTCTTGTATTGTAATCTAAATTTATAATGTTGTGATCTTTTCATGTAATAGTTGATTTTGTGTTTTTAAATCTAAAAATATCTTGCTCATGCTGGTGATTTGATTCCTTAGAGTCTCACAAGTGCAAACCTTAGTTTTTTTAATTGGACATGTAAGCACATATGCTAAAGAGGTTTTGAAAAATTTGTATGTTGAATGTATGCATGAGTAAAAATAGTAGAGGATACCTCAAATTTTGGAGGGGTGATATCATGGACCTGGTTTGAGGGAAAGTATATATCACCCTCTTGAGGGAGATGTGGAGAAGGGATTTCTTTCCTCTGCATAAAATATCACATTGAAACAAGAGTACCCAAAGAGGCATATACATCTAGGTAAAACTATGCATATAGGCTAAAATTCATGTAATTAGAGTTATAAATTATATAAAAATATGCTTATAGAGAACATTCCACATGAAAGATAGCAAACAAGGGATAGAAAGCATAGATTTGTGCATGTATGCATAAAAACCTGTGACATGTGCTATGACATTTCTAATGTGTTTAACATGATAAACTTGTATATTTTTTCTTATGAGAGATAGAAAGAAAAGGGTAGAGAGCATGGATTTGTGCAATAAAGTATAAATATATTTGACATGTATTATAACATTTGTAATGTGTTTATCATGATAAGCTTGAATTTTTTTCCATATGAGAGATAAATAATATGCAAAAGAAATATTGAAATCTTGTGCAAGTTTAGCAATGAATTTTGTAATATAATACCTTATTATGAAATATAAGCATTAAATTCAAATGATGAATATTTATACTAACATATGATAGACGTCCTCATTCATGTACATGATAGGGCCCATTATGGTTTCCTTGTTATTTGAAATAAATGTAAGAAAAGTTGGTAAATAAATGAGCATCATTTTTGTAATTTGATTATCGATGTAAGGTGATACCTCAATAATTAAAAGGAGCTAGTACATGAAACTAGGGATTTTAAAAATACTATGAACTTTTGAATTTTAAATTGATTTTTTGAGTTAGGTTTTCAACTAAAAATGCAGAAAATGATTAGAAAAAACTTGAAAAAAATAATTGGGAACTAGTTGATGTAACTAGGGTTTGAAAAGAATTTTTTTCAAAATTATTATGATAATTTGAAAAAAAATTTATGAATTTTTATAATTTAGCTGTAAAAAATTATTAAAAAAATTAAAATATTTCTAAAATTAGCAATATGTTTTTCCTAGTGGTTTGAAAGTATTTGTATGCAAATAGGACCTAGTATGTGTAAAATAAGGTTTGAAAAGATTTTTTTTCAAAATTAGTATAATAATTTTAAAAATTTGTTATGAATTTTTATAATTTAGCTTAAAAAATTTATTAAAATATGAAAATATTTCTAAAATTAGTAATATATTTTTCCTAGTGGTTGGAAAGTGTCTAGATGCAAATAGGACCTAGTGTGTCCAAACTAGGGTTTGAGTAGATTTATTGAAAATATTTCAATTAATTTATAGTTTTATGATTTTTAAATTTATTAAAAATCAAGAAAATATTGAAAAAAAATTAGAGATAATTAGGCCTATGGTTTCTAGGGTTTTTGTGCAAAAATTTGAAGTAAGTCAGGTTTATCAAATGTTTTATTCTTTTTGGGAATTAGGTGTTTAATTCCTATGAAAATAAAGGGTCTGAGTAAATGTAAATAATTAATTAATGTATATTAATTATCCTAATAGTTTTTACAAATATATATATATATATATATATATATATATATATATAATATATGTATGTATTTTATCTTCTCTAAAAATAGTAAGAAGTGTAGAGAAATCAAACTTAGATTATTCTAGGTCAAAATGAATGATTTAGGATCTAGAAATTATTGTGTAAAGATGGAAGATTGTCACAAATAAAACCCAAAAATCTATTTTTAGTTTGAATAAGAGAACCAAACATAGGATACCCTTATACTTGGTGTTATATTCAAAATTTTAGAGCTATTTTCCACTTCTGGTGCTAGTGTCCAATTTTGGTGTTATTGCCCTAATGACCTAACTTTTCTAGGTTTTATTTGGCAAGTTTGTAACACCCTGGAAATGAAATATCAAAGCCTAATTCTATAGGGAGATGTTTGTGTATCTTATTTAATATTTGAAACCCTTATAATCTCTTTGTACTTGAACTTTAATAGTAGACTTTGGAAAGAAAGAATGGGTTAGTGTGTAAAGGATATGTTGGATGCACTTCACACCCCATGTATGGGCACAATACCTACATACCAATACTCTGAAGAGGGATCAAGCTAATGTATTTCTCCCATTTGAAGTTCTTGGTGTAATTATATGATGTATGCAACTATATGAAAAACTAGATTGTACTTTGGATGACTAGGGACTGGTATGAGTGCTTAAATATGCTTGAATTGGTCTTGGAAGGTTGTATGTAGGGAATAGGGAAGAGTGCTTGAGTGTATTTACTTTCATTCTTTATTTTTGCCTATGAATGAGTTATAACCTTTATAAATAGACATTTAATGGCCTTTTATAGGTAAACTAATGATCTTAGGTTATATGAACTTGTATTAGGTCGATAGGGGAAAGGATAAGGAATCAAGAAAACCTAACTATTAGAGGTGAAAATGAACATGGACAATAGCATAAAAAATTAGACACCCTTTAATTCTAGTGATCCTATCCAAATTGGGCATTATTTTCCTAGGAGGATGAGCCCTAGGGGGATGGATCTGGGTCTGGGAGGGCTGCCTGGGTCCTAAAAAGCTATGTCTAAGAAGTTATGGGTGACTGGTAATCAATGAAAGTTTACTCGAGAAGGGTTAAGTGAGCAAGAAAGAGGACCTATATGTTGGGTTCTATTATCCATGCCTAAGTCATCCAATTTCTCAATTTATATGATTATATACCCTTCATCTCTAATAACTTCCTACTACTGAAAAACTCATTTTCACTATCTTTGTGTGCTAAATTTCCTATCTCTTAGTCTAAACATATGTGATTATAATGACATGGCCTTTTATATTATGTAAAATACTCTAACCCTAATCAATATTCTTCTCTATGAGTTTTGGGCTTGTACATGTTTTTTTATCTTCATAAACACATGTATCCCATATAGATGCCTATATGAATGTAGGTATCCCTTTTCCAAGTAAGTGTCTAGTACCCAAAAGTCATCTAATTTCAAATGCAATGTGTTCTTATGGTCAGAATAAGTGTTTTAGCGTGATATATTTTCCTAAAGGATTTATAACTCACCTAGAATGTTTATACCTCTCACATATAGAACAAAAAAAGAACTATCAATAGAGAATTCAAGTGAGAAATTATACCCTATTCATTCCTATTTCCATATCAGTCATAGGATTAGTCTATCTAATAGTTTTAAATACTAAAGGATAAACCCACGTGATATATTTTATAAGTTCAAACTAGGTCATTATATGTACTTATTTATTACATGTTTCACCCTTGTGCACACATAATCCAATGAATAGGGGAAAAATACTTAAGTCTGAGGTGTTATTTGGAGTATTAGATATGTAGGTAGTTCACATTAACATAGGGATCCTTAGGATAAGTTAAAACTATGAACGCACTAACCCATTTTTACATATTCATTCTAAGGGTGATGAATCTAGGGTTTGATAATTTTATAAATAATAATAACCTGTGTGTGATATGTATACATCAAAAGAAAGGTGACAAAAAACCTAGAAGTCTCTAGTTGATCAAATATAGATCCACTCATAATTACATATAGGACAACTATATTAGTGCAACAATCCTAATCTAAAGCAAGCATATGGGGCCATAAAACTCATAATTATAGGATCTTACCATTGTTATAGGATCCTAATTTAGTCCACTTCTCATATTTTTTATCCCAAATCAACATGCATATAGTAAACCAAGTAATCTTGTTTCTAATTTATTACAATATCAATTAATAACTGTACTTTCTATTTTTGACATATCCTAGTATTCAAATTTATAATATTATTTATTTGAGTTTACAAATTAATTGGCCTACTATAGATCTATTTAACACTTATGATTAACCATTTATATATTCTTAACCTATTTACCCATGTATCAATAATTTAGGGTTAAACATGATTATAAGTGACATTATAAATCCATTTAATACTTCATTATTTATATTATACCTCAATGACATTATAATATTCAAAAAAATTGGGATGGAAATTTTATCCATATATAGAAGGTACTTGACACTTTTATGAAACACAAGATATATGCAAACATGGAGAAATTTTAATTTGATATGTGGGATATATTGTAGCTTGGATATATAGTGGACACATAAGGAGTGCACATAGACCTGATTAAGATTCAATTAATCTAGGAATGGCCACAACCAAAGAATATCACAAAGCTTCGTATCTTCTTAGGATTATTTTTTTATGAGATTTGTACTTGGTTTTTATCATGTGATTGGGGCTCTAAACTAAGTTACAAAAGGTAGTGCTAAGGAAGATTTCATCCAACAGTTGCATAATAAAAATAGTTATAAGAATTGAAATGTAGACTATATAATAGTATTTGTATTAATTGATCTTTAGAAACCATTGGAGATTGATAAAAATGCATCTAATTATTCACTAGTAGAAATCCTCACTCAATATGGTCATCTATTTTTTTATCACAGTGAAACCTTCACCATAATGGAAGCAAACTATCCAACATATTATCATAAACTTTATTTTATTGTTCAATAATAAAATTATTAAATCTTGGGAAGGAGACTATGATCCAAACATATTACAAGTCACTTCATTTCTTGTAGATTAATATTTTGTTTTGGTAAGATTAGTATCATAAATGGTATTCTTATCTTTAAAATTTGCATTTTAACAAAGCATAAAAAGGGAAGTGCTAGTCTTGTCACATATTATCTAAGACATCTACCAGTTTAATCTCTCTTTTCTATACTTGATGTGTAGGTACATGATGTTAGAACATGATTAAAAAAATATACATATAATAGGGCTTTTTTTAGATATTTATCATAATTTTCTTTTCATTAATTCAATTCTATAATTTTACTTACAAGATAGAATATTATATCACTTTGTGAAGTTATGCATTTGCATGAGTTAGAGAGATATAAAATGGTATGAAAGTATCATTTTATAAAAGTTACATTGCCTTTTTGAGTTGAAAATACTCTTTTATTATTAAAAAATTACTTATGTTGTCCATCTCTTAGGTCTAATATATGTAAATATGTCAAGTATTTTACTGTATGTGCAATTTCCAAATTTGTCAACAACAAGAAAGGATTTTATACACCTCTATCAACTCCAAAACAATGTGGGAATCAATTTCCATAGAATTATACTTAGGCTAGCCTAATGCCAATCATAATAATCATTGTTTTTATATAGTAATTAACATAATCTAAAATATGTAAATTAAAATACCTTGTAATAAATCAATATCAATTACAAAAATTATTCAATTTTACTTTGAACATGTCCAATTACATTTTTGAATCCTATAGACTATCCAATTTGATATTAATAAATGGTTCTTGAGAAATTTATGTAAATCAGTTTGGTCTATGCTTGAAACATAGTTGGACAAGTCTACCACATTTCATCTATAGAGTGATGTATATAGAGAAGTGATAAATATGATTATGTTCATATTATAAGAGTGTATAATTCAAATAATAAATACACTTAGGATGAAATTATTAATTTCATTCAAAACAACTATAAATAATCTCAACAAAACTCTATTGTACATATCTCTTTTTAGGTTTTCTTAGTTTTTCATTTTCTCAAATCCATTAACATAGTTCATCCCATTCCACCATCAATATATAAAATAATAAAACTCAAAAAGAAGTTAGAATTTTTGTTTAATTTATTGAGCAAATTTAGTATATTTAACAAGTGTAAATAGTTCTACAATAGGCTAATTCTAAGTACAAGTAACATTATTAAAAACATCAAGCACCTCACATATTTTAGGTTGGTTATCGTATCTAGATACACTTTTAAAAGGAAGGACTATTATTAAATTACCATAATCTTTGTCTACTTGTATATGTTCCCTATACCATCACCAAACAAGTCAGAGAGAATTATTTTGAGCTTATATACCTTCTTGCCTTGGGTTACATCCAATCTTCAACATATAACTCTTATTACTATGCCCTTATCGAATAGCATGTATTAGAATATGTGTATCCAACTTGTAGCTTACATAAGCCTCTCCTTATCATATTATATTTATTTAGAAGCTCATTTTGGTAGTTAAGTCAACATATGGAGTAACCATGGCTTAAGTAGACTATAAATAAAAAATTAATAATTAGTAGTTGATCATCATACTATGAATTATATTCTTATTGAATCTTGTGGAGCTTTTCCCTTAAAGTGGCTTGTCATTTATTCATATATTATACTATATTTTTGTCATATTGCGATATGTTATTATTATTATACTGTATTAATGAAGTAATTTCACTGCAACTAATATCAAAACTATGATTTGGGTTATTGAGTAGGTGAAACCCTAATTTAGAGAATCACTTATATCTTTCAATGCATGATGAATTTATCTACAATTTTTTATTAAATGTTTATGATCATTAAGGGACATCTTAGTAAAAATTAGGGTTTTAGGATAATTTTTTTACAAGTTACTACTGATTTAGGTTTTTTCATAATTTCTCTATAGGATGCATTTTGAGGATTTTGACGATTTAGTTACATTTTGAGAAATCTCAAAAAATATATCTAGGTTTTTTTATTTTTAGATTTTAATTATATGCTGACATATTTGAAAACACTCTTTGTTAAAGTTTGGTCAAAGATAATAATTAGGATCAACATTGTTAAGCCTTGTTATGGTAGGACTATAAGCTAAAGGCCAAGGCAAGGGTGTTGAAACTCTAAGTAAAAATAATAATAAAGAAGAGATGGATTTATATAAAGGATTTACTAGATTTTTTTAATAACATATCACAAAGTAAGCCAGCTTAATTATAATTTCTAAGACAGTCAAATATGCAAATCATGGTGAAGAAAGATGATCTTGATGTACTAAATTTTTATTTTAAGGATGATATGGATTCATTGAATGATTTTATCAATGGTACTCTTTCAAATTATCTCCCATAGCTAAATAACCCCTCCACCACTCCATTCAGGCTATCCCAACCAGAACAATCAACATTCAAACATTGGGTTAAAGAGAAAGTTTCCAAAAGTGGAAGTGTGTTATTTTTATGGTAAGGATACACTACCTGGATCAATCAAATGGAAAATTTATTTGATCTACTTTAGACCCTCAGTGTAAACAAAGTGGTCATGGTATCTTTGTATCTAGAACCTGAGTAGTTCATTTGGTATAGGTGGTTGTGTGCCCAAAAGAAGGGCCTTCTTGTGAAATATTCAATGTTTACTAATGATATTTAGATGTATTATTGCAAAAACATATTTGAAAACTAATTTAGTTATTTAGAAAATTTACTACAAATAGGATATCTCAAGGACTAATTTTAAAAATTCCATAAACTATCCTTACGTGTGGATGACATTAATGAAAACAACCTAAATGACTTTTTATTGGGTGGGATAAACATTAGCATCCAAATGGATTTTCATATTTATAATCCAAGTTCAGTTTATGAATCCATATTATATGTGCAAAGGGTATAGGAAAGAGATCTACACAAATAAAAGGATTTCATTAATGTTCAAGATTACAATCCCCTAGCATCATCATTTCCTTAGCCTACAATATTTAACCCTCAATAAATTTAAGAGAATATTTTAAAAGGGTTATGTTTTAGTTGAGATATAATGTGGATCAAAAGACATAAATGTCTTGAGAAGAAGTTATTCTATGTTGAAGGTTCTAATGATGATGATGATGATGATGATGTGGCCTTATATGAGGATGGGGAAGAGACAAAAGAGGTACTTGAATATTTCAACCTTGAACTCTCATGTCATGAAATTTTAGGTATTAACACTCCTAAAAACATTAAGGTTTTGGGTTTGCTTAAGAAGTAGAAGGTTAAAGTTTTGATTAACTTAGGGAGAACACATAAGTTCTTCAATAGTAAGTTGGCTACTCATTTGAACTATTCATTCACCTAACTCCAATATTTTAGGCCATGATTAAAGATGGCAAAAAAATAATTTTTTCAAGGAAATACCATAGTATTAAGCTTTCTATGGGATATTATATGTATATTATCCTATGTTTAATATTCCCATGGGTGAGTTGAAATTATTTTAGGAGTCCAATGACTCACAACTTTGGGCATAATAGAGATTTATTTAAAATAACTCTTCATGTGAATTCATTCTAAAGGTAAGACATTTGAACTATATGTATTACGAGAAAAATATACATAATTGGTTATTTCACATCATATGATTGAGATTCTCAAAAAAGGGACTGAAGGATTAATCACCTATTATTTTCCATTGAAGTTCAACCATGAATGGCATATACACATCTTGATCTACAAATGATTATTGATATCCACCTAACTATTTTTGGTTCCATGAAAAAAGGAATACCATAAATAAGAGAACACAATCATGCCATTTGACTATTTATTGGGATTTAACCACTAAACATGAATCCATACATGTATCTCTATGCTTGGAAGAGTGAAATTGAAAATATGGTATATGAGATGTTAGAGGTAAGTATTATCAAACATATCCAAAGAGAAAATTCATCTTCAATATTCATCATGAATAATAAGGATGACACTTGGAGGATGTTCCTATCCTATAAATAACTCAATAAATATACCACCAAAGATAAGTTCCCAATTCCATTAATTGATTATTTTTTAGATGAATTACATGGTGCTATTTATTTTACAAAACTAGATATTCATTTTGGGTACCATAAAATTCATATTAGAGATGAGGATATCCCTAAAATATCTCTTAAAACTCATGAAGGCCATTTTAAGTTTTTTGTCATGCCTTGTGGTCTCCTAAATTCACCATCTGCATTTTAGAGTTTGATGAACACTATTTTACAACCTTTCTTAAGGAAATTTGTGTTGGTATTTTTTGATGACATTCTAATATACAAAAAAAATTGGGAAGAACATTTACAACATGTGGAACATGTTCTATTAGTTATAGAACAACATAAAATTTATGAAAAACTTTTAAAATTTGATTTTTGAGTCTAAGAGATAAATTATTTGGGTTATATTGTTTCACATTAAGGATTAAAATTAGAGATTAAATCTATGATGGAGTCAAATGTACGAAAAACCCTTAAGAATCTTTGAGGTTTTTTATGGCTAATAGGTTACTATCATAGATTTGTGAAAAAATATGGCAACCTAATTGCACCACTCATATATTTCTTGAATAAGGCCTCCTATTGGAATGAAAAAACTACCATGGCCTTTGGGAAGATAAAAGAGGATATGTGTACCACTCCAGTATTGTCTACTCATGAGTTTTACAAAAAAAAATATTGAATATGATGCTTCTATATATGGTATGGTGTAGTCTTCATGCATGAAGGAAGAAAAATTGCTTTTGAGAATCATACGCTTAAGGGTAAAACCAATCTTAAACAAATCTATGAGAAATAGATACTAGCTATTATTTGTGCAACCAAGCAATGGAGACTTTGTCTAATGGGTAGATACTTTAAGGTCAAGTTTGATCATGATAGTCTAAAATATTTTTTAGAACAATGATTTTCATCAAAAGAGAAACAAAAATGGGTAACTAAGATGTTTAGAAATGGCTTTGAAATTGTTTGTAATAAATAAAAAGAGAATGTTGTATCATATGCATTATCTAAGAGGGATGAATCTACTGATGTGTTTTTATGTGCCATGACCATGTGGTAGGTTGATTGGGTGTAAGATGCAATATCAAAATGGGATAATGATAGGGATACATAGGTTATGATTCATATATCCAATATGGGTCTAGTGCTTATCAAAAAATTGAGTGGAAAGGGAATGCATTATGGTATAAATATTGATTATACCTATGTAATAATTATATCCCCTATCACAAGATCCTTTAGGATATTCATACATCTCCAATAGGGGGCACTCAGTATTTTTGAAAAACTCTCATCAAATTAAGTAGGATTTCTTTTGGGAATGACTCAAAGTAGATGTATAGAAATTTATGGCTAAATGAATGGTGTGTCAAAAAAATAAGGGAAAAATAATTATGACACCTACAATTTTTCAGCCTTTATCCATCCTAGATAGAGGTGGGAGGAGGTTTCCATGGATTTCATTACAAGATTGAGAAGTTCTAAAGATAAAATTCCATCATGGTCATTATGGATATGCTCACAAAATATGCTATTTTTTTCTCTTTTTCATAGCCAATGGTAATGAGTATTATAGACACTACTTTTATTGATATAGTTTTAAAATCACACAATAATCCAAAGATCATTGTAATTTATTAGAATCCTATACTAATAATTTATAGAAAACATTATTCTCATGTTTAGGTACTCAATTGGCCCATAACTCATCTTATCATCCTCAATTTGGTGGGTAAACAAAGGTGGTCAATAAATGCCTAGAAGGTTATCTCCATTTTTTTGCATATGATAAACAAGAATAGGGGTTTATTGGTTTCCACTAGAATATTAGTGGTATAACACTTCCTTCCACACATATTCTAAAATGTCTCCATTTGTGGTTTTTTATTTTTATCAACTCCCATCCATCAATTCATATTTAGTGGTGCAGCCCAAGGTTCGATTTGTTGAAGAACACATTCAACATCAATAAGAGGAACTTGATAATCTGAGATAAAATTTGGCCATGGTAAAAAATAAAATTAAACAACAAGTGGATCAACACTTAAGTGAGCAGTGTTTTGAAATAGGTGATTGGGTCTTTGTGCACATATAGCATTGTAATTAGATGTCTCTAAAGTAATAAAAAAGGATAACAAACTTTCTCCAAATTATTATGGAACTTATAAGATCCAATATAAAAAAATATTATTTCTTGTAAGCTAGAGCTATTCCAGCCCACTTGTATCCATCTTGTATTTCATGTATCTTACCTAAATAGGGTAATTTGATAGAGAGATTATACACATACTAAGTTGATAAATTTGGATGAAGACAATCGAGTCATCCTATAACCCAAAGTGATACTTTAGAAATATACTAAAAGGATTTTAACAATAGAAATTAAGGAGTATTTGATCAAGTGAAATAATTTAAACCATGAAGAGGAAACATAGGAGGATTAATATTTTCTACAGAAACATCCATAATTTTTCAATGTTGAGGGCAACGTTGTTTTGAATGGGAGGGGCATGATATGCCCTTAGCCTATAACATGTATTATGATATGTATAGTTAATTATTGCTTACATAACCCTATCCTTATCATATTACATTTATCTAGGATCTTATTTGGGTATTTAGGTCATCTTATGGATTAACCATGGCCTAAGTAAACTATAAATAAGAAGTATTAATTAGTAATTGATCATCATATTGTAAAATTTCTTTCTTATTGAAGATTGTGGAGGTTGTCCCCTCAAAGTGGATTGTCATTTATTAATATATTCTACTATATTTTAGCCATGTTGTGATATATTGGTGTTATTATACTTTATTCATGAATTAATTTCATTACACTTGCACCATTACTTCCCACCTTTATCGGATATTTCAAATGCTTAATATACTCTTTAGTAGATAGATATCAATCCATATTGTAGCATCCCAACATAATCATATCAAGTCATTAACATTTGAGTCAAATTCACAAGTCAAAAATATATATCCCTCTTTCATATCATCAAATTAGGTCAAGTGCCTTCCTAGGGAAAATGGTTTATAAACGTGTAGGTTTCCAATATGTTCCCACATATTTTTCTATAATTCCATGCAATAGTGGTCATTATCTTTAAGGAAAGGAGATTGATACATGAGGGATTGGGCCATTATTTCCTACCACATTTACCATTTTTTATGTCTATATTAGCATTAACATCACTATCCTTGGAATTGGGTCCCATGCCTATGTACCAATCAATATGATCCAACTCTAGTTTTACGTTGTCACATAGCTCTTGATGTTTCAACACTATAGACTAATCTCATTAGTTAAAAAACTTAGCATTGTCAAAACATTCATTAGTTATGAATTAGTTTCTACTGACTATTTTAATGGTTAAATTGATGTTTCATCTCCCTCCATTGAATATTAATTTCCACTTATATTATTTTTATTTAGTTAATAAAATATACATGAAATACATAAAAATTTAGGTATTACATATAAACCACACATTCTGTATCTCTCATTTATTATACAAGTCTCAACAAAATTTAATTTTGATATTACACTTTTTTGAGGTTAACATATCCCCATTTTTAAAAAATGAGGACCCTTGTTCAATTTTTCAAAATTGTGATATAAATTAGACATTCAACTTGATCAAAGTGCTTTATTGAACATTATATTTTACTTTATCTTACATTGACATGTTAACACATAAATTTTACTTGATTTTAACCAATGTTGATAACATTTGGCTCATATTTTTCCATGTTGTAGGATTCATGAGTTTCCATTAGAATGAACAAGTGTTCATGGCTTTATAATTAAATGTTAATTTGACCCTTAGTTGGTTGATTAATATGGTCACATTCAAAACATTATGTTAACCTTTGGTCTTAATTGATTAATTAAATCTAAGTTTTAAATAATGTTTAAAAACTTTAGTCTAAATTAATTTAGCCTAAGTTTTTATTAAAATAGATTCATATTTTTCCATGGGTCATTTTATTATATTTTAGTCTTAGCTTAATTTTAACCTATGTTTTTATTCAGTTATTAATTTTTTTAAACCTTAGTTTAAATTTACCCTAAGTCTTTATATATCTTGAACATTTATTCATTGATTTTATTTTCTTGCAATTATAAATAAACATGAGACTAACAAGTAGCAAAATCTTAGAAGATTGGGTCCAATATCAATGATATGTGGATGATATCGCAATGTAATAATTCAAAGTTCCCAAATTAAAGATTGACGATGCATGATCCTACGTATAAATCCTTATCAATGATATGCATTAAAGGTTGAGGTCAAAAAAGTCAATAACAAATATTTATGGTGTACATTTTATCATGTAATGAAAATCTAATGGAAAACACAGAGTCAACATGTCAAATGAGCTTATGATCAAATGTGATGGTGACAAGTGTCAAACTCATAGTGAATTAGATAAAGATCAATATTCCACATTTTATCATGTATTCAACACATCAATAGTGCATGTTTAATCACTTAGATCAAGATTATTTGTATGCATTCAATCTTATAAATGAAGATCAATGGTGCAAAGAAAGTCAAGGAGTCAGAGAGCCCATATTAAATATGATTTAGCTATGGGGCATAAGACTATTAAAGTGATCAAAACTAACTATAAGGTACATAGATTACACACAATGCTACCAAGTGGCACAATATCATAAACTTAGATCAAATATCAATGGCCATGGTGAAATTCAATGCCAAAATACTCTTGAGGAGATTAGTGGTTCTCATTTGATCATTCAGATCAAAAATTGATGACCCATGCTCAAATAGTATAGATGGAGATTGACAAAGTGAAATTGATAGAGATTTAGGAGGGATAAGATGATGACATATGTCTAAGAAAAAATGTTCACATTTTAAAAATAAATAAGATTCATGATAAGGTGATGTCACATAATCAAACAAGTAAGATGGGAAGATTTTGTGGACCCAAGAATGAAAAAGGTATAAATACAAGATCCAAATATGATCTAAATCACCAAAGAACATAATTCAAACTTGCTTGCCACTATTAAAGCTCTATTTAAACCTTTAAAAATCCCTAGAATATATGAAAAACCCTAAATTATCCTTAGATTCACTATGTTGAGTTAAGAGAGTTGAATTATCATTTTAAAAAAGATAATTCAATTAAGATCATATCAATGTCAATATTTAGAACTAATTAAAATAAGGTAGTTGAAATATACTTGACATCAGATGCATATGGTCAAGTTTTTAAAGACACATAATTTGTAGTTGCTTCATTAAACACAAGAGATAATAATTACTAAAAGTTATTCTATATAATTGAAAACCATGGAGTGTTGAATAAAGAAGAATAAAATATTCTTTTAGTGAAGATAATCTATGATGTCATAGTGGAAATTCAAATGAATTGACTCCATTATGCTACTGCTAAACTAAAGGTACTACATTGTATCAATGTCGTAAGTCCAATTTTCAAAGACACTAAAATTGACAAGGGTATGTTGATTCATGAACCTAGTTTAAGTAGAATCATATAAATATCCCCTATTGCTTTTGAGTCTTACTATAAGCTACCTAGGCCCTAAATGGAATCTTATATTAGTACATGGTCTTAAAAACATTCTATGATGGATATCTTAGCAAAATGGTTAGAGATTGATAACAAGGTCATTATAGACCCTACAAAGAACATCCCTATGATCCAAATTAGACTTGGAGTTAGGATGGTCATGACCATGCTAAACAAATTATATAGATGTGCACATATAACACATGTAGAACCAATGTGGTTGGTATATTTCATTATTGAAGAAGTGTCAATTCCTCTATTAGGTGAAATCATTATATTTCCTTAAGCAGATAGATATATGGGATTATGAATAAGAAGAAGATTGAATTCTACATGATATATTAACTATTATATGCCCTATGTGTCACCATAAAAATCCTTAATCAAATATAATGGTCTCCTAATGGTATCTAGATTGTGCCTCGATACTATTCAAAATTACACATTTACAAGTATAGAGACCATATCTAGTTCATTTATAATTATGTTTACCCTAAAATGAGTCAAGATATTTATGGTATTCCTATGATGAGGATAAGCCCTTTAATAAAGAATTCAACTGAGCCAATAGGGGACATATGGCTTTATCTTGATTATAGTCTTATAAGAATTAAAGTAACCCAAACTGCCCCTCTCAAATTTCCATTTCATGTGCCTAACAAGTTAGCAAAATAAGAAGTAGTTTATAAATTATTTAATGGGATAGATGGTATTTTCAAGGCTAAGAGGAAGGGACTGCTACATAGTTTCCCCATGGCAATTGGCAAAACTACCTTCAGACAGTGGGTTCACAATGAAGCCACTTCAAAGCATAGACTTCAATTTGTAAGTAGATGACCATAGATAATGGGATCCATATGGTAGGGTAAAAGAAAATTTAAGGATCAAAGGTATTTGGTTGTGCCATAGGAGCATGGACCTAGTACATTTGACTTTATATACACCAAAGCATGTTCCTACTATGAAGTTGCTAGAAGACTGAAAGAGCATAATATAATGCCTGAGTCTAGATTTCAAAGAGACCAACAATATCACCTAATAGATGTTTATTATTATAGGCTCCTACCAAAAATTTTACCATTAGAACATAGGTCTAGAGAAAAGAAACAAAGTGAAATTTCTTGAATTTCATCAGCTCCTAAATCATATAGAATAATAGAGCAATATTTACCTAAATAGGAGGTGCATATGATATCTCTAGATCCTTAAGAATCTATGGAGGATGAACTAAGAATGTTATCCATGACATATTAGATAGACTCAAAATTAGAGGAAGAGAAGGTTGAGGAAACCAAGTAGGAAAAAAGAAAAGAAAATTCATTGGACTTAATGAGTGTCGATCCTCCCAAGAGGAAAGCTGAGACTACAATTATCTCAAAATCTAATAAACCAAAAATGACCATCACTCCTCCTTTGAAATAAATAAATAACTTTATAGAAGATAATCCAATATATGGTCCACCTATTCCTAAATGGTTCATATATTAACCAAGGTTGGATAAGCTTCCTAATTATCATCCATGGGCTATAGTAAAGAATACAAACATACCTATGCAATAAGAGTTGAAGCCATGGATCCTAGATTTATAAGAAGAGCCAAAGATATTTTCTACTCTAAGTTAGTTAGTTGACATATAAATAGGGGTACCAAGAAATCAAATGGATGGATATTTAGTTGGGGTTAGATATGATCTAAATACTACAGGTCTACTAAGAGTCACTGAGAGAGTGGTCATAGAAGGTGGTCAAGAAGTGCTACATTAAAAGGTTGAACCTTTGATTCATTTAACTTAGAAGAAAGGATAGAGGCTAGGGGAGGACCCTATATTTGAAGAAGATTTTTTAGAGTTAGCATAATCCTAGGTAGAAAGGTTGAAAACTACCATCAAAGGCCTAAAGTAAGAGAAAAAGAATATGGAAGAGCAATCCATTCTATCAGTTCTAGGGAACATTGTTAATAGATTTGAAGACACCATTAATGATGCATTTAGTTATTTAGAATCAATAAGGTCTAAACAAGATGTGGTGAACAAAAAACATTATATGGATATGAAACAAGTTAATCAATGGTAAGACTTAGATAATAAGGTAAAAGAATTGATTAAGATATTGATGGAAGGTCAGATTCTTGAGCTCAAAATAGTTAGCCTATCACATTTGAATATGGCTATGATAATTTTGATGGAAAAAGTAAGGGATGTGAATAAGTGGTCCAAAGGTATGGAAGCTCTCTCAAGAGACTTTAGATAATTAAAGAGCAGAATCGTAAAAATATCAGGAGGTTTGATCAAGGATCCAACCATCCTTTGTCATATTATCTTGATGACTGATGAAGAGTTCCAACATAGATCTACTCAATTCATCTAAGAGGTTAAGAATAAAATTTAGGGTGTCATAGGGAATGATAATAAGTGTATCTTAGATATGATCCTATCATCAGAGGAGAAGATAGGTAATGATAGGAGCATTAAAGAAACTTTGGATAGAGTTTATGGAGTCTTCAAATATCTAATAGGCCAAGAAGAGGAGTTATTCATGAAACCAATCATCAGCCTCAAGTTGATTGGTGAATAATATGACAAATCCATGAAGATCCTAAAGCAAAAATAAAAATTTGTAGCCACAGGAGTATCTCAAGGACAATTGAGTTGATATAGAATATTCCTTTAAATAAGAAACTTGTAAATCATTTGAAATAATATTCTATTTTGTAAAATCATGTATAACTTGTAATGCATATGACTTATAATTTATTTACTTTTGAAAAGTGTCATTAGTTCTAGAATATTGTAGAAGGACAACTATCATTGATGCTTGTCTAATTCTTATTTGATAGTGGCTAACCAACATACCTCATAGGTTACCTATAGAAGGAGGTATTGTCATTATAAAAGGGAGGAAGTTTTTAGAGGTGTAAATTTTGGAGCAAGTAATACAAGAAAGATAATTCTACAAAGATTGTTTCATATTTGTTTGTTATCATGGTTTCTTCCTCAAGATTCTAGTTTGATGCTTAGATTTGAATTGATTTTATGAATTTTAGATGTGAACGTGTTTATGCAAAGTTATTAATTTGAGCTTATGCTAGGTTGAATTAAAAAAATTAGATTCATTTTTCTTCTTGAAGATGTGCTAATGCAATTTTCTTGTTTGAGTAAATCTTTAAAGTGAATTTGATTTCTAATTTTCATATTTCAAATATCCTTAGACATTTGCCTGGTATATGATAGGATCTATAATTTGGGTAATTTGATGTTATATGTTGGTTTTAAGTACATGTATTTGATGGAATTTAAGCTTTGTCATGATGTTTGGACTTAGACTAGAAATATCCTTCTTTTCTACCCTACCCTACCTATTTTCTCAATTTTTTATCAAATCATTGTAGCTTAATCATGTTAGATTAGGGTTTAGAATTTAGGTTTTGATAATTATTAATTAGAATTATTTATGATAACTTTCATCTTTCACCAAAGGCTTCAAGACCATGGTTGCTCCCAAAAACCATTTACCTATTCATTTTTGTGAAATAGTTAAATAAGTTGGCCGCTATTCCATCATAGATCTTAGGAATATCACAACCAACATCTCATGTAAAATATTCTTTGAATATTGAAATGAGAAGTGTTGTAAACACTATGATAACTATATGATACATTTACATGCATCAATAGGCAAGTTCCATTGGTGTTATAAGGAGGGCCTTGAGTTAAAAAAAATTGTGAATTTGAACTATTTTTAGTTGATATTAGTTAATTTTGTTCAAATATTAGTTGATCCTTTGCATATTTGTGTTTTTCTTAGCTTAATTATGTAAAGATCACTAATATTCATGGTTTTAGACCAATATTTAAGCTTATTTAGCTAAAGATAGCTATTCTTTGAAGATTTATGTGAAGTTGTTGAAAAGATTGCTTAAGTTATGTGAATTTGATATGTTTTAGGTTAGTAATGGTAATTTTGTGTAAATATCACTCATATTCACAAGTTTGGAGGTACATTAAAGCTAATTAAATTAAATATGGTCATTTTTTGAAAGATTTATATGAATTTGTCCAAAGATTGATTAAATTTAGAAATATAAACATGCAAATATATTTATTTGTGAAAATTGAGTTGTTATTTGTTAAGTTTAAACTAAATATCATTTGTCTTTACAAAGATAAAGTTTCTACATCATGTTTTCAATAGGTTTTGAGTTTTACAAGATGGAACTTCCATGAATAAGAACTAGTTTAAGGTCTGAGACAAAGATACCTCTTCTTTTATTGGAATTTCATAGGAAATCAAGAGTAGATAAAGGTAAACATAGAGTTTCTAAATATCAACCTACTTTACCTACTTCTATTGCTGCATTCAATCCTCATCAAGGTATGGCTTGGTTAAATGGATCTTATATAAATCTTCCTATTCGGGTATATGACTTACCAAGAAATATTGTGAAATATTTACGTTCATTTAGTCCTAAAGGCATTTTTACTATTGAAAAACATATCAAGTCTTTTAAATCTACGTTAAGATTGTTAAATGTTATTCATGAAGATGTTTCTTGCAGATTATTTCCTTTTACCTTTAGAGATGTAGCATATGATTTGTTTCTTAATATTCCTAAAAATTACATCACCATCTGGAATGATTTCAATTGTTATTTCATTGATTAGTTTGTAAAGGTCATTAGTCCTTGTGTTCTATATCAACAATTCACTACTACGAAGAGAGATTCAAATAAAACCATTAGAGCTTTCAACGCTATATTTCAAAATATGTTTAGCAGAACTATAAGAGATTTATCTTTAGATATTTATAATAATGTTTTAAATCCCATGACTTCTATATTTTTGAAAAGGTCTGCTGGATTCATAAATACATTAGCCTTAGCCTATGTTGAAGCTTTGAAAATTAGTGATTAATTTCAACCCCAAGGTCAATTAGCATATGCTATTAATAACATCAATATTAGTTTTTATACATTTAATATAATCCAAAATTCTAATTACGACATGTCTTGTTTTAATCAATCTCTAGTTTTAAACCAATTTCCCTTATGTCATGCTTATCCTAGTCAGAATCTAGGATTGGTAAATAAATATAAAATTGGACCCCATCCATAAGACCAACTAGATATGGTTCCAATATCTATTAGTATAACTCAATTTCATAATTTAGAGGCACCTAATAATGAAAATAACTCTATATTATAAAAGGTTCAAAAATTAAGAACTGACTTTCTTCAATTACAAAGACAAGCAGGTAACACTAGGGAAAGTTCTAATAAAAAATATTCTTATCAAAAGTTTAATAGACTTAAAAATAGGTTTCATAATAGAAATATAAATAAAAATAATAATGAGTCATATATTTCTAATAATATACCTAAAATAAACATTTGTGATGTAACTTTAACTAACTATTATAGGGTTCATAATACTACAAAACATGGTGAGTTAGACTACGTAGAATTTTGTAATGATTTTTGAAGTATTTTAGGATGAATTGGATACATTTGAAGTTTTTACCAAAAAATATAATAATTTAGGTATGATGGTTCTTCAAAGACATCTAAATCTTCTCAAATAACTCTTATGGTGGAAACTTTTAATTTTCCATTCCAAAATGAGAATGAACCTGAAGATACTCTATAGGAGATTCATGATTTTCAACAATACCTAAAAAATACTTATCCATTGAGGACCAAATAAAAAATAAATCAATGACAATCTCTACTCCACCAAATAACTTTGAGACTCCTAATCACAAAGTAGATAACCATCTAGAACCCCCAAAGGGAAGTAACACTAAAACCAATGATGATTCATCTAGTTATTCTACTAGGAGTGGATATAATATAGTAGAGGATATGAAGAAAATTAAATCTAATATCACATTACATGAATTGACTCAAATAATTAAATAAAGATACTTGTTTCTAGAGTTTTTGACTAAAAAACCTAGTAAATCATAGAAACCTGTAAATGCAAATATTGTGATGTATAAGAATAAAATAGAGGTTCCACATTTCTTACTAATAATTATAGTTTTTGGTAAGAACCTAAATAATTATCTATTAGATTTATGTGAATCCAATAATATCATGCCAAAATTTATTTGTGAAAAACTTGGTTTAACTCCTATTAAGTCTAATAGATTAGTGACTCAATTAGACAAATCTAGAGTTAAAGTAATTTGTGAATTATTTAATGTGCATATGAAGCTTGTTGAGAGCCAAAAGTGAAACAATTTATTAATATTCAAATTTTGGACATTTTGGATGATTATGGGATAATAATTAGTAGATATTGGACCAAATATTTGAATGGATACATGTCAACTGATTATTCTCATATGTGTCTACCATGGAGGGGAGTTATTAATCAAATTTAGATTAAAAGGGAACCAAAGATGAAACATATGATCACTAAATATAATGCAACCAATAAAAAGGTCAATTTGGTTCATTTTAATTTTGGTTTTTACACCCTTGACACTTCTCAAGTATGTAATTATAAATACTATCATGTTATGCCTAAACTTTGAAAATTATATGTTGATGGTGCTAGATGTAAATCTAGATCTAGAGTAGGAATAGTTTTCATCAATCCCATTGGGAAAGAATATAATGCCTCTTACAAAATTTGGTTTCCTTACACAAATAATTTGGTAGAGTATGAATCATTGATCTTAGGACTACAATTTATTATCAAACACAAGGTCAAAGAACTAATAGTATATGGTGACTCTGAACTTGTATTCAATTAGGTCAGAAGTAAGTATCAATACAAATTATCATATCTAAAGAAATAAAATTTTAGACTATGGGACTTAATTGATTATTTTGATGCTTTCAATATTGTTTCAATCCCTAGAGAATGAAACCATTCTATTGATGAACTAGCTTCATCTATAGCCAACCTAATGCCAAATCAAGATTCCCAAAGTCTTAATATTAAATTGACCCCATGTCCCTATGTACCTAAAAATGTGAATCATCTACAAGTGTTTAGTGATGATCAATAAATCATTAAATTCATGAACAAATCAAGAGTGTTTGAGTCTCATATTATTGATGAGGTCAATGAGAACTCTCTTGATGATGATAGAATTGATGACAAGGTAATACAATTAAATGAAAACAAGATTCCCAAAGGCATGATTTCCTTATAAATACTATTTGACAATGATAAGCTAGCTGAAACTACTCAAGTTCCCAAGGTAAATGAGAAATATTATAATGTTGTTGACATATGAACTCAAGGTCAACCTTAGCTAGTAAACATTGGTATAGCATGCCCAAATGAAGAGTCTAGAAAATCTAGAGACATGATAACTAGGTATAAATATGTTATTTCATGGTCTTATGAAGACTTTAAGATATTTTATCCTTAAGTTATCATCCATACTATTCCCTTGAAAGAGGCATGTAACCCCTTCAGGCAAAATCAAAGACTAGTTAATCCTATTTTGAAACCATTGATTTATAAAGAGGTTAAGAAACTATTAGATGCAAAAATAGTTTTTCTAATTAGACATTCTACCTAGGTAGCTAATATAATGCCATATAGAAATAAAAATGGAGAGATTATATTATGTATAGATTTTAGAAACTTGAACAAATGTTTTGAAAAGGATAATTATCCTTTGCATTCCCTTGATCAGGTGATTCAAATTGTTAATGGTTCTACCATGATGTCTTTCCCATATGGTTTTTTAGGTTATAATCAAATACTTGTTAGGAATCAAGATATAATGAAGACTACATTCACAAAAAAATGGGGTAATTTTGCTTACAAAAGGATGCCTTTTGGACTCATCAATGTAGGATCCACCTTTAGAAGATATTCGGACCATGGCTTTTAAGGTCTCATAGGTAAATGTATAATTATATATATGGATGATCTGACTATGTTTTCAAAAATAGGGAAGATCACTGAATCCATTTACAACAAGTATTTGAACATTGTAGAAGGTATGGAGTTTATCTTAACCCTAAGAAGAGCATATTTTGTGTAATTGAAGGGAAATTGATAGGACATGTGATAACTAAAGATAGGATTTCTATATATCTAGATAAATTTAATGATATATCTAGATAGAACCCCCAAATCATAGAAAAGAACTAAAATATTTCTTTGGAAAAATAAATTTTGTAAGGAAATTCATTTCTAATTTAGTAGAGATGATGAAACCACTCAATGACATGCCAAATAAGGATGAAAATGTCAAAGGGAATGAATAAACAAGGAAATCCTTCAAGGATATCAAAGAAGTAAGAGGATAGGCACTTGTGCTAATAAGTCCTAATTTTTCAAAAGATTTATATCTTTATTATTTTACTTCTAAACATACTATAGCAGTTGTATTAAATCAAAAAAATGATAAATATGATCATCCAATTGCATTTATAAGTACTAACTTCAAAAATGTTGAGTTAAATTATTACCTAATTGATAAATAAACTCTTGCTTTAGATAAGGCAGTCAAAACATTTAGACACTATATTCTTAGGAATAAGGTGCATTCTATATTAATAGACCTTATTACCAAATTCATGCTAAGTCAATGTGATTTATGAGAAAGAAGAGGTAAGTGTATGTTTATACTCCATGAGTAAGATCTCAAAATAAAAAAATTAAATTGGTGAGGTGTTAGGGATTAATCGAAATGATTGCTAATACTAATCCTAAATTGAGCATCATACAAGTTGACCAAAGATAGTTTCAACTAAATGAATGGTATGATGCAATAATTCATTTCTTGATCAATGGTTTTTGTCCTATAGGTATGAACAAAGAACATAGAAGAGCTTTGAGGCTCAAAGTAGTTCACTTCTTGATCAAATATGGAATATTTTATAGGAAGAACTATGAAGAAATATATTTGATATGTGTTTCAAAATAAGAATCAGTAGAAATCTTAAATACCTTTCATGAGAAACTTGGGAGTGGACACACCTCTAGGAAAAAGACTACTTACAAAATCCTAAGGGTAGGATATTATTGGCCCACTATTTTTAAATATGCTCATAAACATGTCATAGAATGTCATCAATACCAAATATTTAATATAAAAGAGCCTAAATTAGTTGTGCCCTTGAATCCAATTTTAATTAAAAAACCATTCACTTAATGGGGTTTGGACTTTGTAGGAGTAATCAATCTTAGTTATTTAAATGGACACAATTATGGTCTAAATGTAAACAATTATTATATAATATGGAAAGAGGTAGTAATAATAAAATATTGTAGAACTAAAGATGTCATCAAGTTCTTGGAAGAGAACATTTGTACTAGGTTTGGGACACTATTATCATTGGTCTATGAAAATGGATCAACATTTACTTCTATATAAATGACTGAATGGGCCTATGCTAATAAGATAACTCTTAAGTTTTCATCTAATCATTATCCTTAGGGTAATGGAATTTTAGAGTCTACAAATAAGAATTTGATGAAAGTTATTGAGAGATCAATATCTCAAGAACATAGCATAAATTGTTGAAGTATGCTTTGTGGGTAGACAAAATTATAGTAAAAAAAGATCTGAAAGCATCACCATTTCTACTAGTATATAGACAAGAACCAATCTTTCCAATTATTCTTAAATTTCCAAATTCTAAGTTTATGCAAGAGTATATGAATATACCAATTCTAAGTTACTTGATAGCATCAAATGAAGGATGTAAGATAAGAATCATTTGTTAACTTTAGCAGACAACAAACCACTGTCAAAATATGGTTTGACAAATGTTCAAAGATCAAGGTATTCAAATAGGGAGACCTAGTTCTCCTTGGGAAAAATCATCTAATCCAAAAGGAAAACATGAGAAATTCACTCCTTTGTGGATTGGACCTTACCAAATTACTAAGACATTGGGAGATATTACCTTTAAGTTCAAAGACTTGTAGGGAGTAGAGTTTACTTTTCCAACTAATGGGTAATATTTCAAGCATTACTTCTCTACTATTCCACCTCAAGTATTCATGGAGTAATTTATAAGATTAGTTAGGGTTAGTGTAGGTAGGTTTACATTAGTTTCATTTATGTTCCTTATTTGTAAATAGTGTTTGTGAATATTTTTTTGCTTTTTGTGTGTTTTTTTATTTATTTTTTTCTCTTGCTTCCAATATGTCTTTTCCAAGATAGATCTTTTAGCTCCATATCCATTTAAATGATCAAAGGAATGTATATATGACTCTTAAATAATGGTTGATCATGGATTTTGGAAATTCTGAGATTAATGTTATGATTCTAAGAAATTGATGAAATTAATAAGTAGATTAGTTGTTCCTTAAAATATTATATCGTATTTTTGATCTAAGTGTGATTTCAAGAAGGATTACATATGTTTGAGCAAAATTTTGAATTATTAAAATAAATTCATGTTAGCACTTAAAGAACATTATTATCTAGGATGAAGTCTATGACTAAGGATGATTGTCTGAAAATCAAACATTTGATAAAAATCCTAAAAACCTGACTAATTCTGGTTCCCAATATTTGTTGGAAAACTAAATACATTTGAAAAATACAAAAATTAAATCGTTATTGAAAATCTAAAAGTTTTTTCAACAAAGGTGATTTTGGTAACCTCCACCAGGGATATGGATGCTTGGATAGTAATAGATCAAGGCCTTGAGTAGAACTAAAGGTATATTTTTTGTGGATATGGATGCCTGGCTTGAAACAAAGCAATTCATAGGCCTTCTTTTTTTATAAAAATCATGATTTATAATGAATATCTAAATATTCTACAAGTCTATATTAATGATTAAGGTCATGAAATCTGGAAGTTATTCTCTAAATCCTATGAAAATTAATAAATGAATCAAATTACACACAACATGATTGAGTTTTGATGTTTAAACCTAACTCTAAATTTATAAGACTTATTTTAATCATGAATTAATCTCAATATTGGTACTTGATCATGTGTAATGGTTAGTTTATTTATTAATTTAAACCAACAGTATCTAAATTCTAACATTTTGAAATGTTTCCCCAAAAACTATCATTTTTTGACGTCATCATACTCCCATTTTTGAAAAATGAGGACCTATTGGTTAATTTTGGCCTAAAAAAAACCTTCTACCTGGATGGATGAGCTGAACAAAGTTATGGATGGAATGAGTGGTCCAAAGATCATATGTAGCTTGTAAAGATTTTGAAAGACTTTAAGTAAAATCAAAGTGTAGTTTTTCAAAATTTGAGAAATTAGGTTTCCATGGTGATCATAGCATTCAAGAACATGAAACAAGTTTTCACAAGCCTCAGAAGTTCATTTGAGCCTTGGAGATTCAAACAACAATTTAAGCACAAGTCTATAAGAACCAGACCGTCATCACACATCATAAAGAAATGAACATACTAGTTTTCTTTCTTATTGTATAAGTATGCTAAGAAATCCTCTCAAACCTAAAGGATCATGTGTACATGATATATTTAGTGCCAATATCATCCTCTATAAATTTGGTATCTTGATGAGCTTTCTATCTCAAGATATAAGCCTTTAAAATTAGACTTGCAAAGTGAAATGTATGTGCATACTTCAAATTTAAGCCTCATAAAATATTTGTTTGGATTAAAAATTTCCAAAGGATGAATTTAGATTTGATAGGTGTCAATATATCAAGGACTCGGGTAGAATATATATGACATGCACAAGGTCAATAAGTTAAAAAGTGCATAGAACAAGACCAATGATTAATGTTCAATCAGATCAAATATCTAACAATGAGAGGCAACATGATAACATTAGTGGGTCTTAAAAATATAATGACATGCATTAAATCATGCATATATAAATCAATGGCAAGATTAAAGTAAAAAATTCATAGGATCTTGAGATTAAGTAAAGGCCTAACAAGTGTCATGATCATGGTGACTTAGTAGATCAATGGTGCATGTTTGATCAAGTGAAATGAGATTGATGGCACATGTTTAATTGGACTACGAATATCAATGGTACATATAGGGTCAAAGGTTCAATGAGTTTATAGTAAATGTGAGGTTGACATATGGTGCAAATGTAGGAGTTGATAAAACTAATAACGTATCTTGAGGATAAATGTGCAATTTCCAAATGTCTTAATCTTAAAGTCCTAGATCAAGATCAATGGTTTATATCAAAATTCAAAGACATAAGAATTTTATTAGATGTCAAACATGTTACCTAGGTCAAATTAAAGTAATGTTTCAAAGGTTTATGTCACCATTAGAGCTTAGTCAAGCATCTTTAAGTATAAGAGCAGTCATACAATCAAGATGGTTATGATGAAATTATGTTGCCATTAAAACTCAATCTCGACCTATGGTTTGAATATTTAGAACTTATAAGGTCCATTTTTTGGGGTCATAGTATTGTTTTGTGACTATGATCATTAATATTTAAATAATATCTATGCAGATAGTGAGTCCTCATCTTTCACAAGGTTCAAAGGTATAATAGGTTTGTTCAAACCTAGTATACTTTAAAAAGGAAACTATGTGGCCTGTAGGTTTTCCATTGACATGATAGCTATAGGAAAATTAATAAATGAGATTAGTTTTTAATCTATATTAAATATATATATTTAAGTTGGAGTATATGTAGATATAAACAAGTTATGAAAGAGTGTCTTATCTTCCAAAAAAATTCATATTCTTGACAAACAAGTAACTATAGTCGCTCAAATTAAACATAAGAATAGCTCTCTCAGATTCAAGATATGAAGATTTTATCTTTACAAGTAGGTCAAGTGGGAGATGTCATAGAAGATCAAAGCCAATAGATTTGGCGTTTGGAAAATAAAGTGGAACATTTAATTACTCTCAAAGTCTTTAAGGGTTTCTCTTCGCAACAATATCATGATTCATCACCTTAGTCAAACTCTTGTCCTCTAGTATGTTTCTCATCAATGAAATGATTCAGAGGCTATTGGGACAAAATAAATATTGTTTGTCAATAGATAACTGGTGATGATTTGATGAAAAGGTGGTGGTAGATCATTTAATGATCTTAGATGGCATGATCCTTCTCTCTCCTCCCCTTTTTCCTATATCTATTATTATCTCTCTCTCTCTCTCTGATTCTATAATCTCACAAGGACTCTTTGATTTTGAAGAGTAGGGGATTCTCTGAGATAATTCAAAATATGCTTATCTTGATTAGGTTAAACCATATCAATAATTTGTAATAACTACCTCTTGATGAAATAAAGGACTTTCTTTACCTATCTCTTACCTTGGATTTATGTTGAGTGAGTTGTGCATGATGGCATAGTGAAGGAAAATATTCATCATCCATTGTCCTCCTTTATAACCTCCATTAGAGTATTTTCAAGCTATTACAGGTCTAGATTAGTGTTTTTGCCTTAACCTAGTCTATGAAACACTTATGCAATTAGTTGGTATGTGAGCTTGTGTGAGCTAGCATTATCTTTTGTAAATCTAGTGTGGGTTCAAGATTATGGGAGTTTCCCATTTTTATTTGGTACATCACTTTTTAGCATTCTTAGGATCCTTTTTCCCCTTTCAAACCCTTTTCCCTATGACAACATTAATTTAGGTGATCCATCAAGAGGATGTCAGCCTTTTATATAGGTTCATCCCCATTATAGGTTACCCATATCTTGGGGTTATCCCAATATTATGGCTTAGTCAAAGGGAGCCTAAAGAACTCTCTCCAAGGGTGTAGATTAACATCATAATATTTTCTAGCATGCTTGGTGGGACATATTATGTTATTCATTGGTGAAGAGTTTAGGTGTTCTCTTCATCCAATCAACCTTTGGAGGCATGTTGTAAACATAAATGGTGACTATGAGCATCTATCAGTTGATTTAAGTAGCCTAATTAAGTGCCTAATCATCATAATCTAGTATGTATAATCAACCATATTTTTATGAATATTCTTATTCTCTACCTCATCATCACACTTATTAGGCAAATAATGTTTGTGTTCTCCCCATGTGGCCCTCAAATAACCTATCAACCCTATCATGGCCTTTTCCCTCCTCCCACCCCTACATATGACCAAGGTTAGCCTCTTTTGAATTCAAATCAGTCTTATAATTCCCCTTTTTATGAGTCAAGAAAGTATTATTAGTTTATATTGAGTTGATAAGGGAGATTGGTAGGGTTTTGATTTTTCTCCAATCATCCCTATCCATGCTCTATAAGAGGCAAGGAGTTATCTTTAATTTATCATGAATAAATGGCTAGTTTATGAGAGTGAACAATGGTCATCTTATATGAATGAGGAAATGACAATGATGAGAATCATGATCTAAAACATAGATAATGTGTTGATATATTATGAAAGTAAATAGGCTCATTTTGATCAATCTTATGTGTCCTCTCCCCACCAAGAGCCTCAAGCTCAACCTTAAAGAGGTCCTAATTATCCCCTAGTCAACCTTTTCAAAGTCCATCTTTGTCAAAAATTAGAGAGGCAATATTAGACTAAGGTAGAACAATCATGAAAATCAACGAGTGGGTTAAACTTGGACAAAAATTCCCAATTCATGCCATGGAGGGGATAAATATTTTCTTGTAAGAGTTTTGGAATGTGTGGGCACTAATTGAGGAAGTTGACTATCCACAGGCTGAGAAGCAAGAATTGAAATGGTGGGTATTATCCATTAAGAAAGTTTTTGATCAGTGGGAGAAAGAGTATGTCAAACTTTAGTCAATTAATTTTCCCTCTCCTAACCCTATGCCCATTCCCACTCAAGAGCATAAAGCCTTTCCATCATGGATCTTCTCTAACACATTCAACCCTGGCTATGTCATGCTCTCAATTATGAGGCCACCCTCTCCTATAACCATTCAAAAGGAATAAGAAGTTTTTGTTCCCTACTCATTTCCATTATGGAAATTAGTTTAGAAAGGCATAAAGAAGAAGGAGGAGGTGCTAGTTGAGGCACTCCAAGAACTAGTTATTTTAGAGGAGTTAGTTGTGTAAGAAAGGAATCAAGAAACCATAGCTCAAATTGATGAACTTGGTGTACAAGAGTTTTGATAATCTCTCTCCTTTATTTAAGAGCCACCAAAGAATCCATTCAAAGTCCCTAGATGGAAGCAGACTCATAAGCTATAATCAAAGTAAACTTCCCCCTCCCACCATCTTCTTCTTGGAAAAAGAGCCTATTTTACAAAAGACAGAGGAGGAAATTTTAGTCATAAGTGAGCCACAAGAAGACAATGCAAGTGTCTATGATGAGGAAATCATGATAGGCATCCCACTTCATAAGGAAGAGCATGTTTCAACTTTCAAGTTGTAGGATCTTGATGATAAGAAAGAGAATAACCTTCATGAACCTATTATGGAGGTTAAAGTCAACTCAAACAACTTAGAATATCAGTGGTAGCATTTGTGCTCAAATTTCTTAAGTGAAATAGAGCATCTTAAATTTGAAAACTTGCCTGAAGAAGACAATCCTCAATCTAAACATTGGGTAGACCTTGAATGGACAACTGAAGGTCCATTCTACATAGATGTAGAATAGGATCAAAACCAAGTGCTTGAGGTTGGTCCACTTTAATATGAGGTGTCATTTGAGGATACACCTAATATGTTGGAGCTAGAAGAAATAAAATCAGATCTTAAACAAGACAGGTGTGATGTTTTGGACCTTGGATGGTCAAATCAACCCTCATTTATAATTGAATAACAAGATGAAATATTGAGTGAGGTTGATGAAGGATACATTTAAAGTGCTAAGGTGATGCATTTGATGAACATACCAATGACGAGCTTAAAGAGTTATGGTAATAGTTCAATGCCATAACCAAAGATTTAGAAGAGATTAAGGGGAATGTCCTTATTTTAGGAACCTATGAGCATGCTTCTCTAAGCATGATCTATCCTAATTTGCATAAGGATAATTGGGAATGATATGGTCTTTTTGAACCACCAAGTGAACCAAATGCAATTGCTCCCAAGATCCTCAATGAAGTCTTCATGAAAGGCTTTCTCAAGGGTGATGAACAACATCAATAAAGTGATCCTAGAGTCCAACATGAACCAACATTTAAATACTTGGACTAGTATGTCTAGATTAGAAACATGTTTGTTCCATTTCATTTATTAGAGAGCACGTCAGAAGGATTGGCCATCAAGTTTCTTGGTTCACCATTTCTAGTACCTCCAAAGCAATGTATTTTTCATCTTGGTTTGTTACAAGTGAATGATACTAAAAGTTTCCCATCTTACCTAGGAGGGAGATGCTTGTAAATTTTTATATAATGTTGTATATATTAGATTATTTTTCATGCTTTCCTCTAAGTTTGTGTGTGCACATTTGTTTAATAGGTTAGTTTCCCTTGCTTTGTTTAGGTTAGTTTCATTTTCTATTATGTGTTTCCTTTTCTAAAGTGCCTTGGTAACTTTTTTCTGTTCTATTCCTTTTAGTCCTTTTTTGTTTCAAGAGGATTTATCCAAGGGTTGGCAACCAATTTTAACTTCAGATCAATATGTTGAACCAGACCAAAGATTCCATGCCCAATGGACTAGACAAGGAAAATAGTTTGGTTTCTCAAGTATAACATGCATGATTCCCTATGAGTCACCAAAGGTGTTGGCCAATTTTGGCCTACATAAAAAGATTATACTTGGATGGATGAGCTGAATAGAGTTCTATATGGAATGAGTGCTCCAAATATCACATGTACCTTACAACCTTTTGAAATACTATAAGTAAACTTAAAGTGTAGTTTATCAAAATTTGAGAAAGCATGTTTCCATGATGATCATAGAATTTTGGAACATTATTAAATTTTACACAAGCCTCATAAGTTCATTCGAGCCTTGGAGATTTAAACAATAGTTCAAGCACAAATCTAGAAGAACCAAACCATCATCACACATCATAGAGAAATGAATAGACTAGTTTGCTTATGTATTTCATAAGTTTGTTTAGAAAGCCTCTCAATATTAAAGAATCATTTGGAAATAATAAATTTGGTGCCAATATCATCCTCTAATTTTTTTTCTTAATTATCTTGCTATCTCAAGATATAAGCCTTTAAAGTTAGACTTACAGAGTGAAATATGCATGTAGATGTCAAGTTTAAGACTCATAAAATAGGTGTTTGGATTAAAAAGTTACAAATGATGAATGTAGATCTAAAAGGTGTTAATATATTGGGGCCTTAGGTAGAATATATATAGTATGTGTTAGGTCAATAAGTCAAATAGTGCCTAGAATAAGATCAATTATCGACATTCGATCATATCAAAGATCCAACAATGAGCGATAAATTGATAACATTAGTGGGTCTGAAAGATATAATGATGCACATTAAATCCTATATCTATAGATTAATAGTAATCTTAAATTGAAAAATTTGGAATATATAGAGATTAAATAAAGGGATGATAAGTTTCATGATCATAGTGACTTAGCAGATCAATGGTGCACATTTGATCAAGTAGAAGGAGATAGATGACATGTGTTCAATCAAACTAAAGAGATTGATGGTGTATACAAGGTTAAATGGGTCAATGATCTTAGATTAAATGTGAGGTTGACATGTGGCATAATTATAGGAGTAGATGAAGTATCTTAATCTCAAAGGCTCAGATCAAGATCAGTGTCTGATATCAAAAGTTGAAGACAAGAGACTTTGATTAGAGGTTGAATATGTGACCTAGGTTGAACCAAATCAATTATTCAAAGGGTTTTGTCATCATTAGATCTCATTCAAGAATCCTTAAGCATAACATTTAGTTATATAGTCAAGATGGTTATGATGAAGTTTTATTTCCATTAAAGCATAGTCTTAAGCTCTGGTTTAAATATTTAGAACTTACAGGGCCCATTTTTTGGGTCCATAGTATGATTTAGTGATTATGATCATTACTCTTTAAATAATATCAATGAATATAGTAATTCCTAAGCTTCCACAAGGTTCAGAGGTAGAATAGGTTTTTTCAAACCTAATATAGGTCAAAAAAGAAGCTATGTGGCCTATAGGTTTTCTATTGACATGATAGCTATAGGAAATCCAATAAATGATATTGGTTTTTAATCTATAGTAAATATATATTTAGGTTGGATTAGATGTAGATATAAACAAGATACGAAAGAGTGTATTATCTTCCAAAAATAGTCATATCCTCAACAAACAAGTACCTATAGCCTCTCAAAGTAGACATAAGCATGGATCTGTTAGATTCAAGATATGAAGATTTTGTCTTCACAAGAAAATCAAGTGGGAGAAGGTGTATAAGATCACAGCAAAGGGATTTGGGGATTGGAGAATATACTGGAGAATTTAACTCTTCTCAGAGTCTTTAACGGTTTCTCTTTAGAAAAAGATCATGAATCGTCACCTTCAACAAACTCTTTTCCTCTAGTGTGTTTCTCAAACAATGAAATGATTTGGATTCTATTGGGACAAAATTAAGATTTCTTATCAATAGAGAAATGGTACTAATTTGATGAAAAGGTGGTGTTATCTCATTTAATGATCTTGGATGGTGTGTTCCTTCTCTCTCATCCCCTTTTTCCTGTATCTATTATTTTTTCTCTATCTCTTAAATTCTTGACTCTCACAAGGACTTTGATTTTGAAGAGCAAGGGACTATCTAAGATATTACAAAATATGCTCATCTTGATTAGGATAAACACTATCAATCATTTGTAAGAACTACCTCTTGATGCAATAAGGGACTTTACTTACCTCTCTCTTGCCTTGGATATGTATTGAGTGAGTTATGCATGGTGGCATAGTGAAGGAGAATATTACTCACCCATTGTCTTCATTTATAACCTCCTTTAGGGTGTTTTCAAGTTATTTCAAGTCTAGATTAGTTTTTTGCATGAAACTAGTCCATGAAACACTTATCTAATTAGTTGGTCTATGAGGTTGTGTGGGATAGCATTGTCTTCTACAAATATATTATGGGTTAAAGCTTATGGGAGTTTCCCATTTTTATTTGGTGCATCACCTTTATCCCTTCTTAGGATCCCTATTCCCCTTTCTAACCCTTTGCCTTGTGATAACATTAATTTAGGTCATCCATCAAGAGGAATTCAGCCTTCTTTAGAGGTTCATCCCCATCATAGGTTACCCACAACCTGGGGTTGTCCCAATATTATGTCTTAGTTGGAGGGAGCCTAAAGAAATCTCTCCAAGGGTCTAGATTAACATCATAACAGGAACCTTGTTCAATTTTGCAAAAAAAATCTATAAATTAGACATTCAAATTGATCATAGTGCTTTATTGAACACCATATTTTGCTTTAGCTTACATTACCATGCTAGCACATAAACTTTACTTGATTTTATCTAATGTTTCTAACATTTGGCTCATATGTTTCCATTTTTTAGGATTCATGGATCTCCATTCTAATGAATAAGTGTTCATGCCTTTGTACTTCAACATTAATTTGACCCTTTAGTTGGATAATTAATATGGTCACATTCAAAAAAAATGTTAACCTTTCATCCTAATTGATTAATTTAATCTAAGTTTAAATAACATTTAAAAAAATTAGTCTAAACTACTTTAGCCTATTTTTTTATTAAAATAGATTCATATTTTCCCATGGGTCATTTTATCACATTTTAGTCTTAGCTTAATTTTAACCTAAATTTTAATTGATTCATTAATTAATTAAAACTTTAGTCTAAAATTACCCCAAGTCTTTATATATCTTGAACATTTACTTGTTGATATTATTTATTTGTAGTTATAAATTCAACATGGGATTAACAAGTGACAAAATCTTAAAAGATCAGATCCAAGATCAATGGTATGTGGATGATCTCCCAAATCAACAAGTCAAATTTCCTAGATCAAATATCAATGATGCATATTCTTACATACAAATCCTCATAAAAAATATATGTCAAAGGTTGAGGTCAAAAAAGTTAATAGTAAAGATCGACGGTATGCATGTGATCATGTAATGAATATCTAATGACAAACACAAAGTCAACATGTCAAAGATCCTAAGGTTGAACATGATGGTAAAAAGTGTCACACTTTTGGTGAATTAGATAAAGATCAACTGTCTCCATTTGATCATGCATTCAACACATCAATAGTGCACATTTAATCACTCAAATCAGGATCAATGATATGCATTTAATCTTGCAGATGAAGATCAATGTTATAAAGCAAGTTAAGGATTCAAAGAGGCTAAATTTCACATGATGTCACCCTGTGGTGTAAGAGCATTAAAGAGATAAAAACTGACTGTAAGTTACATAGATTGCATACGATTCTACTAACACAATCTTGTAAGCATAGATCAAATATCAATGGTTGTGGTGAAAGTCAAGGATAGATGACTCTTGAATAGATCAATGGTGTTTGTTTTATCATTAAAATCAAATATCAATGGTCCATTCTCAAACAATACATATGTAGATTGATGGAGCAAATTTGATCAAGCTTTAGGAGGCACAAGATGATGACATGTGTCCAAATGATAATGGTCACATTTTAAAAATAAAAAAACTATGTGACAAGGTGATGCCACTTAAGCAAATAAGTTATATGGGAAGATTTTGTGGACCCAAACATTTGAAAGGTATAAATACAAGATCCAAATATGATCTAAATCACTAAAGCACATACTTCAAACTTGCTTGCCATTATTAAAGCTCTGTTTAAACCTCCAAAAAGCCTTAGAATTTATGGAAATTCCTAAATTATACCTCAATTCACTATGTTGAGATGAGAGAGTTAAATTATCATTTGAAAAAAGATAATTTAATTAAGATCATAGAATTCACAAAATTAAGAACTACTTTGAAGAAAGCAATTGAAATATACTTGACATCAGATGTAGAGGGTCAAGTTTTAAAGACACAAAATTCATAGTTGTTTCATTAAATATAGGAGATAATAATAGCTCAAAGTTTTTGGGCAATTAATAATGAGGGAGTGTTGACTAAAGAGGAATAAAAATTTCTTCTAGTGAAGAGACTCTATGATGACATAGAGGAAATTTAGATGACTAAACTCCATTATGTTGCTCCTAAACTAGAGGTACTACATTGTATTGATGTTCTGAGTCTAATTTTCAAAGATACTAAAATTGACAAGGGTATGTTGATTCATAAACCTAGCTTAAGGAAAATTGCATACATATCCCCTATTGATTTTGAGTCTTACTAAAAGCTACCTAGGCCCCAGATAGACCTAGCTTCCATTAATACATGGGCCCAAAAACATTCCATGATGGATATCCTAGTAAAATGGTTAGAGGCTGGTAACAAGGTCATTATATATCATGCAAAGAACATCCATGTGAGACAATTTAGACCTAGAGTTAGGATGGTCATGACCATTCTAAATAAATTATATGGATGTGCACATATAACACATGTAGAACCAATGTGGGTCCCTATGGTATATTTCATTATTGAAGAAGAGGTATTTCCTCCATTACATGAAATCATTAGTATTTCCCTAAGAAAAAAATATATGGGATTAAGAATAATAAGAGGACTAAATTTTACATGATGTCTTATCTATTATATACCTTGTGTGCTACCACAAAAATCCCTAATAAAAGTGAATCATCTCCTAATGGTACATAGATTGTGTCTCATTACTATTCAAAATTTCACATTTACAAGTATAGAGACCATATACAATTCATTTGTGACTGTGTTTACCTTGCATTTAATTTATTTATGGTATTAACATGATAAGTATAATCCTTTTAATAAATAATTCATTTGAGATAATAGGGCACATATGGCTTTATCCTGATTGCACTATTATAAGAATTGATGGAACCCAAACTACCCCTCTCAAACTTCTAGTTCATGTACTTGATAAGTTATCAAAAAAAGAATTATCTTACCAATTTTTCAATGGGATAGATGGTATTTACAAGGCTAAGAAGAAGGGACTGCTACATATTTTTCCCATGATAATTGGAAAACCTATCTTCAGACAGTGGGATCACATTAAAGTTGTTTCAAAGCATAGACTCTCTTTCAATATACAATTAGATGACCATAGACAATGGGATCCAAATGGTATGGTAAAATAAAATTTGAGGATCAAAGTTATTTTTTCTATGTGATATTAGCATGAACCCTTTACATTTTACTATGAATTTAATAGAAGACTGAAAGAGCATAATATAAATCCTATGTCTAGATTGTAGAGAGACCAAAATATGGAAGATAGATGATAGTTAGGCCCAAGATAATATCACCTGATAGATTTTGATTCTTTTAGGATCCCACAAACAAATGTACCATTAGAACATAGGCCTAAATAAAAGAGACAAAGTGAAATTTCTTCAATTTCATCATCTCCTAAATCATCTAGAGTAATAGATCAAGATTTACCTCAACATGAGGTTCATATGATAGCTCTAGATCCTCAAGAATCTATGGAGGATGCACTAAGAATGTTATCCATGACATATGAGATAAACTCAAAATTAGAGGAAGAGAAGGTTGAGAAAACCAAGTAGGAAAAAGGAAAATAAAATTCATTGGACTTAATTATTGTTGATCCTCTAAGAGGAAGGTTGATATTTTAGTTGTCTCAAAAGCTAAGAAACCAAAAATGGCCATCACTCCTCTTTTGAAATAAATCAATATCTTTAGTGAAGATAATCCAATATATGGACCACCTATTCCTAAATGGTTCATATATGAACCAAGGTTGCATAAGCTTCCTACTTATCATCCATGGGCTATAGTAAAGATTATAGCCATACCTATACAATAAGAGTTAAAGCCATGGATCCTAGATTTATAAGAAGACAGAGGCAAAGAGATTGGATACTCCAAGTCAATAAGTTGAACACATAAATAGGGGTGAGAAGTAATCAAATGTACCAATATTTAGTTGGGATTAGATATGATCCAAATACTACACATTTACAAAGAGTCATTGAGATAATGGTCATGGAGGTGGTCAAGAAGTACTACATCAAAAGGTTAAACCTTTTACTCATTTAAATCAAAAGAAAGGATAGAGGCCAAGGGAGGACCCTATATTTGAATAATATGTTCTAGAGTTAGCACAATTCCAAGTAGAGAGGTTGCAAGCTACCAACAAAGGCCTAAAGTAGGAGAAAAATAATCTAGAAGAGCAATCCATTCTATCAGGTCTAGGGAACATTGTTAATAGCTTTGAAGACACCATTTATGATACATTCAATTATTTAAAAGTAATAAGGTCTAAAATATATGTGGTGAATAAACAAAATTCCATGTCTATGAAACAAGTTAATCAATGGAAAACTTTAGATAATAAGGCAAAATAATTGATCAAGATATTGATGGAAGGTTAGATTATTGATCTCAAAATAGCTAGTCTATCACATTTGAATATGGATATGATAATGTTGATGGGAAAAAGTTAGGGATGTGAATAAGTGGTCCAAAGTTATGGAATATCTCTAAAGAAACTTTAAATAATTAGAGAGTAGAATGGTACAAATATTAGGAGGTTTGATCAAGGATCTAACCATCCTTAGTCCTATTGGCTTGATGACTAATGAAGATTTCCAACATAGAGCTACTCAACTCACCCAAGAGGTCAAGAATAAAATATAGGGTGTCATAGGGGTAGCTAATAAACATATCTTAGATATGATCCTATCAACAAAGGATAAGATAGGTAATGTTAGGAGCATTAAATAAATTGAGTTGATGGAGTCTTAAAAGATCTAATAGGAGAAGAAGAGGAGTTGTTCATAGAACCAATAATCAACCTCAAGTTGATTGGTTAATAATATGACAAATCCATGAAGATCCCAAATCAAAATTAAAAATTTATAGCCATAGGGGTATCTCAAAGACAATTGAGTTGACATAGAATATTACTTTATATAAGGAGCTTGTAAATCATTTTAAAGAATATTCCATTTTGTAAAACCATGTACAACTTGTAATTATTTTGACTTGTAGGTTAGTTACTTTTGAAAAGTTTAATTAGTTATAGAATGTTTTATAAGGACAACAATCATTTACACTTGTCTAATTCTTATTTGATAGTGGCTAACAGACATACCTAATAGGTTGCCTATAAAAGGAGGTATTGTCAATGTAAAAGGGAGGAAGTTTTTAGAGAAAAAGTTTTGTGTATATTTTGGAGAAAGTAATAGAAACAAGAGAATTATAAAAATATTGTCTCATATTTGTTTATTTTTTTGTTATCATGTCTAATTTTTCAAGTTTTTTGTTTGATTCTTAGATTTGAATTGCTTCTATGAATTCTAGATATGCATCTATTGATGCAAAGTTGTTGATTTGAGATTATGATAAGCCGACTAAAATTTTTTAGATATATTTAAATTTCATTGCTCTTTTTGAAGATGTGTTAATGAAATTTTCTTTTTTGAGTAAATCTTTAAAGTGAATTTGATTTCTAATATGCATGTTTCAAATATCCTTAGACATTTGCCAAGTATATGATAGGATCTATACTTTTGGTAATTTCATGTCATATGTTGGTTTGAATTTCATGTATTTGATGAAATTTAAACTTTTTAATGATGTTTGGACTCATAATAGAAATATCCTTCTTTTTTGCTCTACCCTACCTATTTTCTCATTTTTAATCAAATCATTGTAGCTTAATTTATCATTATAAATATTCATGCCAGAATAGGGTTTATACTTTAGGTTTTGATCATTATTCATTAGAATTAGTTAAGATAACTTTCATATTTCACAAAAGGATTAAAGACCATGGTTTCTCCCAACAACCATTTACATGTTCATTTTTTTGAAATAGTTAAATAGCTTGGCTATTACTCCACCACAGATCTCAAGAGGATCAGACCAACAAATCATGCAAAGATTCTTTGAATATTGAAATGATAATCATTTTCAACACTATGAGAACCCTATGATACATTTACATGTATCAACACATTTCTACATTAGTTTTCATCATCATTTTTTCTTTACTTGTTCCCTAACACATTGCACCCTCATATCCTTTGTAAGTTAAATTCCACACATAACCCTCTTACATATATTTAACTAAGTTAAACATGGGGTCTTCTTTTGGCACTTGGATTAGCTTTCTTGTAAATTTCCATACTATACATTATTAAAAGCTCATTGTGTGCATAATTATATCAATATTTTCTCCTTCACTTTGAAACACTAGATCATATTTAGACACTATCTTTATCCTTAAAAAATGGGAATAAATAAGGTTTGAGCTAACCCTAACCACCCCCTACTTAGTGTTTGAGTGATGCCTATGTTTATAATACTCTAAAGAGCGATCAAACAATATGTAGTTCTCCCAATTAGGTGTATGTGTGTAATAGTTACTTTAATAAGGATGAAACATGTGATATATATTTCAATGTTTGAAAATGGAAAACTTGACTTGGATTAGGTACTTTAGACTTGGATAAGGCTTCCTCCTTTTGACTAATTATTGAATAGGTCAGTTCTTCTCAATGTGAATGTGATTAATGAACTCTTACTAAATACTTGATAAATGAGTTTTAATAGGTAATTAGGCTTATAAGTTTTTATAAATAGATGGATCTTTGGGTATCTTCTCATGCCATTAACATGTATAATGTACGAGCCAACCCATAAAATGTTTTTATGGATTTATGATTATTTTAGCCTTCAATAACACAAAATTATTGAATAAATTAAATTGATAAAGATGTAATATAATAATAAAATCTTATTATAACTATTTAAATATAGTAACATGTTATATATTAAAATAATTAGGATAACTACATACTTAGCTTGTTTTGGATGATATTAGGTCTGAAGGAGTGATATAGTCATCTAAAATTCACTAGAATAAGCTTATGAATTCTCATATCCATAAATATAAAATTTTCACACATTTAGACCAATATTTTCTCTATATACACCTAAAAAGTGTGACCTTATATGGTAGATGATATAACTAGCCATTATAATTTATCTGATTTTTGATTATTTCATCCCCAACACCAATGTCTAATGAGATTGACTGTGTGTTTTTAATTTTGTAAATATGTGTAAATCCCCATTTTCAATCTCTTTTCTTCAAACCCTAGTTGTTCAATATATAAAAATTATAAAGGGGGACAATTGAAAAGGAAATGTTGAGATAACCTAGGCCACCCCTTTGTGACTAGCCATCATTTTATTAAATTTGTATATATTCTAGTTCAAATTGAAAACCAAAACTATTATTATTGTATTTTTATAGTATCAATTATTTAAAAAATTGGAATATAGTTTCTCTATTATCAAATTCCAATTTAAATTTTATTGAAATTACATATAATATTTATGGATTCCAATTTATAAGTTTTTATAATTCAATGTTAAAAAACTAGATCTATAATGTAATATGTTGAATTAATCCATTTTTTTACAAATAATCATAGTAATTAATATTCCATTTTGATTCAATTTATTCAAAATTGAATAAATTATCCTCCCCCTAAATTAGAACCTAAGCTCAATCTTGAAACTTACATTAGACTCTCAAAATGTTCTTGAAATTCAATGAAACCAAAAATAAGCATTGTTTCAATAAGGCTAATCAATATGTTGATATCATAGAAAATCTAGGGTACCATTCACTTAAAAACATTAATTATTATTGAAAATAACAATGTAATTGAATTTGATAACATAACTAATAATCATTTGATAAAAGAGAATACTAAATCTCCCACGCTTAGAGATGATAGCAATGAAAAAATAAATTATTAAGTCTTCCATACTCCTAAAGGATGACAATGACAAAATTATAAATTATTAACTTTGCCACACTTATATATGTTATCAATCAGCTTATATATCTAAATAAAAATTTCTCCCATGCTCAAAGAGGATGGAAATGATAAAATGAATTATTAGATCTCCCATTCTTAGAGCATGTCAATCATATCAGATAGTTATGATTTCAATCTTCATATTAATATTAAATTATTCATCATGAATAACATGTCATATCATTCTTGATTCCTCATTGAATGTTGAAAACATGTTATCTCTCCATCAATCTACTCCTTGAGATATGCCATCTTTCAATGTTATTTGTAACTACTTTTATGGTGATATCATCCTCAAAATAATGATTTACCAAGTGTTGATTGTATCTAGAGAAATAGTTGACACACCCTTCATGAAAATCATGTTGAGCCATAACCTAATTGCTTCTCTTACCCCAATTCTATTGACATTCAACACTATAATTTAGTATGAACCAAGAAATGGGATAAGAAAAATCTCATGAAACCAAATAATTAAAGTCAATTTGGGAGATATAATGACCAATTAAAAATGTAAATAATGTCCTACCAAGCTATGGAATGTGAAAAAAATTACTTGGAGAGACCCTTAGCCACCAAAGTTCACTAATCTAAGACATTTAAAATGAAAGGTGAGCATGACACCTCCTTCTCAATTCTATCTCACCTTGAATCCATTGAGGAAAATCTAGACAAATAATTGGGATAATGTTCCAAGAAGGATTTTGAAAATATTAAAGTTCATGTGAATCTCATCTTAAGTTTAGTTGAAGACAAGACCCCATTAGGTGTCCCTTTAAATGTTAGAATTTTTATATGGAAATGAAATAAGATAAATAAACCTATTGGACTTTTTAACATACATTTCTAGATGATTGAGCACATTGGTCACCCTCTAGGTCTACCTTTAAACTACACCATTCTAACAAGCTATAAATTGACAATAGATCAACTTATCTAAAGTAAAACATGTGATCGATGTTTTCTAAATAGGTTTCCTAGGTTATCATGGTTAAGGACTCATTGGTTGAATTCTATTCTCACATGAAGGAATTCCTAGACTAATATGATCTAATGGTGTTTGATAAGGAAAATAAAAGTTAATTTTTTTCATCATAATTTTTTTATTGCTTATACTACATACCATATTTTATCTTTGTCTTCGACATTTATTCTAGGATATTCTCTTTATTTATTCTCATATATAAAACATAAATGTATTAATTTATTAATGTATTTATTTGGGTGAGGAACATAATAAATCTCTTTTACCATATAACAAAATATGCATATCTTGTGTGGAATGGGCACGTGCCCATTCTACATAAGATAAGAATATTTAATTCTTATATTTCTATGTGATAATATTCTTATCTTATGTAGAAAGGGATGGCTTATCTTCCTAAGTGATATTATTCTTATCTTGTGTATAATGGAAAATAATACTATGGAAACTTTCTTTATACTTTCCACTTTTAGTGATTTCATCTTAAGTTTCTAGCTTTCACCATTAATAAATCCTTGTTAATAGGTCTTCATTTTATGGTGCATGGATATGATGTTTAAATGTAAGTTGATGCCTCTTTTTTGATTTTTTGTTCATATCTATAACATTATTCATGGATTTCACCTTTTAAAATAATACTATACACTTATCAGAAACTCATAGTTGTTCATGTTATGTGCTTGCACAAAATTCCCCATTTTCAAGTTTAGAATGGGGACCCTCTTGGATCTGACTATGTGCTTCATTTATTTTATTTTACTTAAGTTAATGTTCCTTGATAAAAACATGCTTTCCTTGAAAAATAATTCATTTAATAAAAATATTTATATTTTTTCATTCTTTCAACCTTAGTAAATATTTGAATTTTTGTCTGATTTGGGCCTTTAAAACATTCTATGTCGATTCAAATCAACCAAGTATTTACAATCCCATATTGTAAATACTTAGTATAAATTAATTAATCATTAGAATTTCCTAACAAAAATTATCAAGATCTGTATTTGAAATGTTTTTAGACTATTGGCATGATTATTAATCATTTTATTCCATGGTTATGGGATGTCAAAGTATTTATTCAGGCTCAATAATGGACTAAGTATTTGATCTTTAATTTTATGCCCTAGTGATTTTTTATTTTTTTCCTTGGCCATTTTCTTTTGGAAAAAATGGAAAATACTAGTTGTGCCCATTTTTTTCCTCTTGTAGGTGCCTAGAGTATTTCTTATGCCATGTAACCCATTTCATAACTCTCGATGACCCCCACCTATTGTAAAATCTTTTCATATCTTAATCGATTATTTAAAAGTGTTATTATATTTACCTAAAATATTTCCACCAGAGGGATTAAGAAAATTATCAAACCATCTAGGCCTTCAGGTTAGTGGTATGTCACCATATGGTAACATCCTGCTACTCCATAGTCTTGAGTCAATCCATATAATTCAAAAACAATCTAGGCCTCTAAGTTATAAATATGTCACCATGTGGAAACATCCCACTATTATATATTCTTAGAGCAGTCCTTATAGTTCATCAAACTCTCCAGGTCTTTGGGTTTGTGGGATATTTATATTAGAAACATCTTACTCCTCTATAGTCTCAAGGTGGTTTGTACAGTTTAGTGAACTCTCTAGGCTTATGGGATAACAAGATGTCATCACATGGAATCATCCCACAAATCCATAATATCAAGGATGTGGCATCATCCTGGTGACTTAGAGACTTAGAATATAAAGATTAGAGATATAATCCTTAAGGTCCCAAGTGGCTGGGATCATGATATATGGTACGATCCCATTCACCCCAAACCTTGAAGGGCCTACAAATCTAAGGAGCCCTAGGGGCCTAAATCACTATAATTCAGCCACATGGCATCATCCCACTAGCCTAGGGTTGATATACAATGGAAATATCCTATGAGGGTAGGAAAGTGATAGGATGCCACATGGAAACTATGAGCTTGATGCCAATAAATCATATGTGAAAGTTGAGTGAAATAATAAGTACCACATGGAAAGAATGTCAACCAAGAAGGATATATATATATATATATATATATATATATATATATATATATATTGATGAGCCATGTATACATGAAAAATTCATCAGAGAGGTCATGATACTAAAAATTGATGACTTATCTAGCCATGAAGGCTATGAAATCTACAAATGGGTTGTACACTCAATTAGATGACAAAATATGAAGTTGCAACTCAGCTAAAAAGATAAAGAGGAGATAAAAGACAAAATATTTGTTTTAAATAGGTATATTTATAATTAAATGAATATGGAAATGCCTTCATATATGTCAAAGAATTAGTACCCTCAACTGCACTTCCTTAATCAACATTGATGTTTATAACTAACCCATTAATGGGCTAGGTTGGAAGATAAGGACATGAGCTCCCAAATTTACCTATTTAAGGGGGATATAACTCCATTATAAAGGGTCGACATTTTAGACATCAAATAGTTTTTGGAATTGGCTTGGATTACACTAGCCTTTATTATATACTTTGTTTCCTTAGATTCTTTCCTGGGTGATATCTTTCAGGTTTAAAATCTAGAAGAATTATGTTAGGATTGCACTTGTAATTCCTTCTCTATTTTTCCTAGATTAGCTGCCAATGTATATTGATTATAATAGAATTATTCTAAAATGTTTAATGTATATTTTATTATTTTTTGTTCATTTAATGTCTCTATTCTTTTGATTTAGCTAGTTAATTTTTGCTAGAACTATTAATGTGTTTGTTTGTAGGTGATTATCTTAGTTATGTTGTGCATCAGCTACCATAACTAGTCTTGAATTTATTCATGCTTTATTTTAGACTTATTGCATTAATTATGTGTGATAGATAAAAAGAGAAAGATATGCTATATTTAGAATCAATTCAATAGATTAATTGATTTCATGATTATCCTTAGAAGCTTGCCCATTTAGTGGTTAAATTTTGTGTAATTTCTAGATTAGGCACATAGTGGTATAACTCTGATCAAGAATTTTTTTTAGTTCTACAGTAAAAATAAGCTCATTCAGATTAAATAGACCCTTTTTTTTTATGTCATACCCTCTTTCCTTTTTACTTTTTTTAGATGATGTCTTACCTTAGTTTAGATTGTGATAGGAATTATAGTGCAATGGACCTTATTATTTCACAAGTTAAATTGAATAGGTATTAGGATATAAATAAATAATTAGCAAGAAAGAAAATGAACATGAATTCTTATATTAATTGAACCTATAGTGGTAGAAGTTTTTTCTCTTAGAATTAACTTGGTCAAACTAATAGGTCTTTAGATTGAACTAGCATCAATCCTAAAATTAATGAGGGGATATTTCTTCCCATGATTATTACTTCCCTTTGTCCTTTCATAACGATTAATCCAATATCCATTATATAGGTGGGTTAGTTAGAAAAACCATCATTCATAGTAGTAAAAGGAGTGTATTGAAATAACTATTTATTTATTGAGTCTTACCACCCATGATTTACACTTTATCCATTATTGTGTGCTTAAAACACACACATAACATTTATGTCACTAGAAAGAGGGACATAGTGTTTTCATTGATTTAATATTGTTAACAATTCTTGATTTTTAGTTGTATTTTAACTCTTATTAATTTGAGAACAACATGGACTCCACTATAAGGACCAAAAGTTACAAATTTAGGTTATTTCTCCTTTTATTTCTTGAGTTAAAACATAAAGAAAAATAGAACCATTAGAGATATGTCCTGGCTTGGTGAGTCAGTCATACACATTTTGGGTATTCAGCGTGACTTTTTAGATACCCCTTTGACATCCTTCCTAGATTTATAAACAATCATAATATGACTACTGAAGAACACCCCATTACCTACAATTTTGATATAGATGTTTTAAATGTAAAATTTAAAGATTTTACTTTTAGGGTGTTTCATTTTACTTTGGAAGAAGAAGCATCTGATTGGTTTGTTTTTTGAAACCTAATTCTATTAACAACTAGAATGAGTTTGAGTATTTATTTTTTCTTCAATTTGGTTTAATGGTTGATTCTCATGATTTATTGCCAAAATTCATTATGATCAAAAAAGCACATCTTGAGATAACTAGTGATTTCAATCTCAAGTTTCAAAAGAGTATTCATAAAGTTCCTGATAGTTTTAGAACTCCTAAAGTGGTTGCTTTAAATTTGTATTTATATGCATTGAATCCTTTAATTTCAATAGTTTTAAGGATGTATGTTGTGAATACTATGGCCATGGATTTTATATAATCCATCTAGGTATAATATTGGTTGTCTTTCCTTCATCCAAGATAAATAGAAGAGTTGTTCACTTTCTAAATGACTACAACAACAAATTTGAAAACTAATCCTCCTACCATAGTCTAATAAAAAAATTGTTAGTTTGAAGTAGTGGGTCACCAATATTCTTTCACCAATCATGAGATGATTACAAAATATAATGAAAACTCATATGAGGATGAATGCATTTAGATTTCAGGCCCATGGGACCACAACCAACTTATACAAGAAGAGAAGGAATATGTTTAGCTAGTGGACGTTTTGACCCCTTAAGAATTGGTATTTTCTAAACTTATTACTACTTGTGACACTAGAATCACTAAACATCAGGTAATTGAGTCTATTATTTTCATCTATACATATTTTTAGGTAAATACTTCCAATACTTATGTTTATTTTAGTTTCAATGATAGGCACCCTAACTCTTTTGAACACAAGTTTGCTAATGATCTTATGTTTATAGGAAATCAACTCAAAGCAATTCTAAGGGAATTCAAATACATCCTTTTATTTCTAAGGATGATGGATTAAATATCCTCATTTCTACCAGGTAATGGGAGATGTGTTATGCCTAGTTTATAGATCTTTCCTAGCTATGTTTTTATCTTTTTGTTATAGTATATATACATATTTTCTAGAGTAGATTCTTGTTTGTATATATTATTGGTTTAGAGTAGGTTTCTTATTTTTTATCTTTCCTCTGGTTTGGTTTTGTTTTAGTTGAGTCTATTATAGACCTATTTTACTTTAAGATTCTATCTTTTTCCTTGGCCTTAGAATCTCATTATAGTAGTTATCTCTATTTTGAAAATAAAATCATTGAGTAGAATAAAAAACCTCATAGATTACCCTTTCCTTTTTTTATTGGGATAAGGAACCTAAAATGGTGGATGTATAATTTAAATGGTTATTTTATCCTTAAAATATATAAATTGAAGAGTCATACTTAAATAATTTCATAGGGTGCTTTAATTTTATTTTATATATTTTCTAAATTTTGTATAAATATAATTATAAACAGAACACATGGATTTTAGAAAGGTTTATTTTCCTATCTAAATCCATCAATTGCACTTAATTAAACATCTAAATCCAATGGAAGCATTGATTTAGTTTAAATTTATCTTAGTGATATAAATTTTTTGAGTCTATTATTATACCCATGAAATGGTTCCCAACCCTAAATGGACAAAACTAGAATATCTCTTTTTAAGGAAAAATATGAAAGGAAACATAATAAAATGGAAAATCTAAAGTCTTCCTCAAAAGGATGATTCATGAAATCTACACCATAATATTTTTGGCTTGGGTATCAGTGGATTAATGCCTTGAGTGAGAATATATGCATCTCTATCGAGTCTATAATGCCTATATGGTAGCATAGAAATACCCATACCATTCCCCCAAAACCAAATTTTCAAATATTTTCCCTCTCAAAAGTTCTAGTTGTCTAATTAGGTTTGAATTATTTAATGTGAATTAAAGAGATATAAGGAATAAATCACTTTTACACACATTGATAGTCTAAGAATAAATTAAAACTTAGTATTCCATAGGTTGAATCACACTATAGTACCTTCATATTTTTGATTTTATCTAAGGGATTACACTTATTTTATGTTTATGTTGACATATGAAGGTTTGTGGTCTAACTTTTGAAGTGATATAATTGAAGATTCTTGGTTTTTAATCATTAATGACATCATATTCATGGAATTCACCATTTTTCATGTGCTTTAATAATACCCCCCATTTTCAAATTTTTAATGGTGACCCTCTTGATCATTCCTATGTTCTTCTACTTAAGTTATTGGTCCTTGATATAAATATAATTGACTTGAATAATAATTCATTTAATAACATATTTATGTTTGTTCATTCTTTCAACCTTAGTAAATGTTTGAGTTTTAATTTGATTTGTTCCTTTAAAATATTTTATATCAATTCAAATCAACCAACTATTTATAATCCCATATTATAAAGACTTGGTCCAAATTCATTAATCACTGGGATTTCCTAATGGAAATGGTTGAGATCTCTGGTTTAAATTAATTTAGACTATTGGCATGATTTTTAATCATTTTTTTTCTAGGTCTTTAGGATATTGAAATATTCAATCGAGATTAGTAATAGTCTAAGTATTTGATATTTAATTTTGTGCCTTAGTCAATTTTTTATTTTTTCCTTGGTTATTTTCTTTTGAAAAAATGTATAATGTTAACTATGCCCTTTAATTTTATCTCACATGTGCCCAAAGTATTTATTATACTATGTGGCTCATTTTGCATCTCTTGATGTCCCTGACCCATTTGCAAAATTCTTTCATCACTTAGATGATTCTTCAAAAGCATTCATAGATCCACATGGCATCCTTTTTCCACTTTTTACTACTTAAGAAAATTGAAAAACCCTTTAGACCTCTAGGTTAATGGGTTTTCACCATGTTGAAAAATCATGTTACTCCATAGTCTCAAGGTGGTCCATTCAATTTAACAAACACTCCAGGCCTCTAGGTTATCAAGATGTTTCCATATGGAAAAATCCCACTAATTTATATTTTGAGGTGGTCCATATAGTTTAGTAAACCTTATAGGCCTCTAAGTTAGTGGTATGTCACCACATGACATCATCCCACTACTCTACAATCCTAAGGGCATCCATGTAGTTTTGGGATTCTGGGTTAGTGGGATGATGTGGCATCATTTTGATGACTTAGAGACCTAAATATAGGGTTTATATCTAGAATAATTGAGGTTATAGGTATTCTATATTATTCCACATGTCATGATCCCATTTACCCAACACTTTAGGGTACTATGCAGTTAAGGAGATCTAAGGGCCTAACTCACTAGGATGAATCCATGTGGAATAATCCTACAAGCCTAGGGATAATATACAATTAAAATATCCCATGGGGGTGGGAAGGAAACAAGTTATTGTATATAAATCATGAGCCCTGGGCCAAAAAAATGTAGGTGAAAGCTAAGTGAAGCAATGGGGAATCACCACATGGAAATAACATCAGCCAAGAAGGATGTAAAGATCTTGATGAGCCACATAGACATGCCAAAGTCATTAGAGAGGAAAAAATATTAAAAATTGATGGCTTATTTGGCCATCAAGGCCTTCAAATTTATGAATGGGTTGTACATTTAATTTTATGATATAAGATCAAGTTGCAGCTTGGATAAAAAAACAAAGAGGAGATAAAATACAAAAGATCTATTTTAAAGAGGAATAGCTCTAACAGAATGAGTATGTTTACACCTTTATATCTATCATAGTATCAATAACCTTAATTACACTTCTTTAATAATCATTAATGTTTATAATTACCCCATTAGTGGGATGATTTGGAAGACAAGGTCATGATCTCCTTGAATTGCCTATTTAAGGGGATTGCATCTCCATTGTAAAGGGTTGACATTTTAGGCATTAAACAACTACTAGAATTGGATTGTATTACACCATGTTTTATTGTATTTTCTATTTCATTATCTACTTGCCTAGGTGATACTTTTTGGGTCTAAATTCTAGATCAATTATTTAAGAATTGCACTAACCATTCCTTCTCTATTTCACCTGGATTATCTACCAATAGATATTGATTGCACAAAAAGCCTTTTAGAATGAAAAATAAAGATTTTATTACATTTTATTCATTTAATGTCTCTATTCTTTTGATTTAGTTGGTTAGTTGGTGTTAGGTTTGTTAATGTTATTATTTTTAGATGATTATCTTAATTGTATTGTGCAATAGCTATCATAAATAGTCTTTATAATTTATTCATGCTTTATTTTAGACTTCTTGCATTCATTATGTGTGACATCTACAAATTTCAATATGTGATACATTTAGAATTGATTCAATGGATCAATGGTTTTTAAAATTGTTTTTAGAAGCTTTCTTATTGAGTGGCTATAGATTTTGCAATTATTAGACTAGGCACATAATGGTATAACTATGGTCATACATGAGTTTTAGTCTTTCAATAACAAGAAGATCATTTAAATTAAAGACACCATCTCTTTTTTAACCTACCCTTGCTTATTTTTACTTTTTTAAATGATGTGCTTCCCTAGTTTAGGTTGTGATAAGAATTACAGTGAAGCAGAGATCATTATTTCACAAGTTAAATCATATAGGTAGAAGATATAAAATAATAATTAGCAAGCAAGTAAATGAACATGAATACTCATATCAATTGAATAGTTGATGGTATCAGCTACTACTATCAGAGTAAACTTGTTTAAAATGATCAGTCCTTGGATTGAACTAGCACCAATCCTAAAATTAATGAGGGAAAATTTCATATCATCATTGTTACTTAACCTTATCATTTTATAATAGTTAATCCAATAGTCACTCAGGTGTGTCAGCTAGAGCAACCCATAGTTCACACCCCTTCACAATAATTTTTATTTCAATTCTAAAGATGGGCATAAATTTTTTCCTTAGTATTTACATCTTCTTAGAATAACTACAAGATAATGAGATGATGTTGTGTATCACAATATCACTCATAACCACTTAATGAAAGCTAAAAAGATAAACATTTAAAATGTGAGAATACAAGATAGTGAGATGATGCCACATGTCATGATCTTTCTCACTTATAACCATGCACTAGAATCAAGATGAGGTTTTCAATTATGAGATTATGAGATAATAATGACATAACATGTGTTATTTTTTTATCTTAATCACATCTTCACACTATTAATGTATTCAAATAAAATTAAATTCTCACCCAAACTTCATCCTTTGTGGTGAATAATTTTGAATGTGAATGCTTGTTTACATATTAAACTCTATGTTATGTCATGATTTCATTGTTTGATTAACTCATGCTACTAATTTAATATAAAGGAATTATATATTAGGTTAGATAAAAATACATTGATTAATTAAACATAAATATTTAGAACATCAATAATATAATACATAAAATGGAACCTGATTCCATTATCATTTTAATATATGAAAAATATAAAATAATTCATATAATATTGGTATCAAGCTTAGCTCAAGACATAACGATATTAGATATTATGATATATTCCTTATAATTCATTTTTAATATTAACTACAATATAAAATATAAATATGCAAATATATTATTCATGTCTAATATACATTTTTATCCATTTACGTGGGTTGCCATGAAGCACAATCGACATCACAAAATACATGTGGATGTCTTATACCATGGTATGACCGTAAGATTATATGGTTTTTATTTTAATATGTTAAATAATATAATGAATAATCCTAACAAAAATACAAATGTATATGTGTTCAAGTGATGCAACCTAATACAAAATTGACATGTTGATCTAGCGAGAAACCCAATATGGAACATAGTATGTGAAAGTTGTGAATAACCCAAATAAATGCAAAGATTTTAAAAGTGACATGTGGCATGGACTAAACTAGTGAATTTAAAATAAATATTTTCATGGAATATGGTATGAAAATAAGGCATGTGGCCCAAACTAGTGTTAATTAAACAGTCCACACCTCACATAGGCATGGAGAAGGGCTTCTATTATGACATTTTGAGGCAGTACTATTGGTAAGAAACATGTTTTATTATTAATTTTTATGCACCCCATAGAGGTTTAATAATATAAAAGACATGTATGCCAATGTAAAAGTGTGAGGCAATTAAAATAGACCATGTGTCTAAAGGAGGTTATCACGGTCAGGATAACTCAACAACACATTAATAGATCATGGGCATGGTGTGAACCTGGATTAATAATAAAGTGATTCATGGAACATGAATGAGATATAATGGCATTATAAATTCTTTGGCTTCATAGTATGAATGAGGATACATGAATGACCATTATCAATGTGACAATTCATCAAAAAAATTATGTTGACCTAGATTTCTTGGGAAAAATGTGTAATTTTTTTATCAATGTTTCAGATTATGCTATATGAACCATCATCACAACAAGAGAATGAAATGAGTTAGATTGTAGACTAAGATTTCTATTTAAACATATAACTTAGTTATTTAATGTAAATACTATCTAGTTTAAATACATAAATTAGTCAAATTACTAAGTTAACATGTTATTTATTTGTGCAAAATAATTTTATTTGTTTTTATATATACAAATAATTTAAAGTGACTATAAAATTAATCAGTTTCCATATAAATATACAACTTGGTTAGTAACATGTTATACTTAACAATCACTTTTGTACTTTAAAATAATTCCATCTGAGTCACCATAAAATTTAATTAAATTTCCTTTGTTTATATAAATTGTTGTAACAAACACAAATTATGTAATAGTATTATGATAACTCAATCAAATTTTCTAATTTTTCTTTTCTATGTTTCCAAAGAGTGATGCACATTTAGGTGCAGCCCCACATGATCTAACCATGTACATAAGTGTGGGAATATTTTTTTTATTTAAATGTAATGTACTATCAAATTTATAGATGTAAATCAATCCAAATAAAATGGATTCCATGTTTTTGTAAATAAATCATGTATTGTCACCTATGACCAATATGTTTCCTATCCCATACAAGTGCATGTACTTGTCTATAACCTTTGGCATGTTTTTTTATGTATAGTAACATGGTATTTTTTTTCTTTGATTTGATAAATTTGCCACTAATTTTACATTGTGATATCCCCCATGTAAAAATCAAATTCCACATTTTTTATCCAATAAAAGTGTTAAATGAAAGACTATTGTACTCTTTAATTTAGGTAAGTAAACCAAAACCAAATATCTAAATGTTTAATTTAAATATTATAACAAGTTAGGGTTAAACACATGATTGAAGTATTGGTAACATGAATATGAAAAATCTAGATGTTTGATTAGTTATCTAAATTTAATATTTCTTGGAACTTTGAATAATAATCTTTCTACTCCCAATACTAAGAAATTCTTTCCAAACATATCTATATCTGAAATAGTCAACCAATACAAAAAATGTTTTCAATAAGATAAGTTACTAATATTTTATTCAAAATAAATTCTTGCAAGCAATGTGGTATTCTATTTTTAAAACTAATTAGAATGAAATTAAAATGTTAATTTGTCTTGAGAAACTCATAGTAGTAAAAAAATTTGGGGATAAATTCATAGCAACTAAAATGTTTGAGGAAAAAAACATTTTTTCAAAAGTACATGTTTGTAAGAAAATTGTAACACAAAATAATGATTGAAAACATCTTATTATAAATAACATTAACTTGTAATTAAATTTGAAAAAATCTCTAAAAAGTGATTTTATATAACAATAAATGTAAACTCAATTTCATTTATTTCCTTTTTCAACCCTTGTCATATAAAGTAACTTATTTCAAAAAAATCCTTACATCATCTGCATCCCCAATCAAGGCTATTTGTGTAAAAAAAGTCACCATATTCCATTTTTTAATTCTAAATTATTTTTCAAAAACTTTTGTTGAAATGATAAAATTTTCTATAGGTACTCATTTCTTTAATGGGTTTACTACAATAGTACTTGTAAAATTCAAAATAATTCTAGTTTCCTTCCAAATCTTGTCCAAATTCTTAATAGCTTGTTCCCAATTTTTTCACAATGCTCAAAACCCAAAAAAAACAAAGGACATGACTCAAATTTAGTTTCTATCAGTAGTCTCATTGTAATTTTTAATATATTGAATTTTGTATTAGATGTAAAATAAATTTTTAATTGAAAGTGTGTGGACACAATGGTTAAAAACTAAGTCAAATACTCTCTTGATTGTATATGCTCATTGTTGATTTGGAACATTTCTTTATTTTTTGAATATTATTTTTGAATTAACAATCCTTCTAAGTTGGTAATAAGTAAATATTTTTTTGGAGGCCCTGTAGAAGATAATAATATTGAGATTTAAGTTTTACATTAAATTTATTTTTTGATGTAATAGTAATATTCTAGTTGATGTTTTACCTATATTCCTAGGAATTTTTCAAAAATTTACATCATCCCCAATCAAATCAACATAATAATTTAAAAATATAATTGATTAATGATTGAAAAATTAAATCAAATTAACATTGGGAAGTAATAAAATTTTTAATAATTATTGATAAGTAATAATTAATACCTTTTTGCCAGCCAAGTGTGATAATTGATAGAGCATGATTTGATGTAGTTGTGTTTACCACAACCAATTTCATGTTTTGTTGAAGTTCATTTTATCAATTAGATATATCCTCTAGTTATTTAGTTGCCTCCCTTGAGATAAATTTGAATATTGATTTAATTAGATCTTATGTCCATTTATTTTCATCATTGTTCGTAATGGCTTAAAAAAATTTACCAATATGAACCATATAATTTTAAAATAGGGATTTAAAAATATTTAGAATGGGTGGACACCCATTTTCAAATGCATGGATAATTTTAATATCTAAGAGCATGTGGTTGTCAATTTTTATAAATAATACAACACAAATAATTCAATATAGTATATGTCACAATCTAAAGTATTGAATTTAAATATGATTTTTAATTTGGTATGAAAATTTTTATGATATTATCACACATTATATGCACCTAAAGGTGTAGTGAGATAGTTTTTGTAATTCTTAAGCATAATCTCTTGCTTTAAAAGTTACAATATTCATATAGTTTAATTCATATTCAAAATTTTGGCAACTTGTATTGAATTTGTGGCTCCATAAAATATTAAAACATGGGATGATATTGCGCTACATCTTATTGACATATGATCCCAAAAATTGATATATCTCTCATACTTAAATGGATATTATGATAATACAATCCCAATATTAGTTATATTCATAATGTCGAAGGGCTCTATGTGTAATTATTCAAGTTATATTCCCACTTATTTATTGACCTTATCTTTTGAATAATGGACACCATAAATGTTAAAGATCACTGGCAAATCCTCGAGCATGCATTCATCATTTAAAACCCTATAACATCCTTAAAAATGATTTCATCATTTTATTTAGCCTTTTCCAGGTATATGTGTACAAGATTATGAAACATGTAATCTTTGAGCACTAGAATAATAAATATGCACACATAATTCATTATGCTAGACCCAATTTAGGAGAGTAGATTTAAAATATCACCTTATTTGATATCAGTCCTAATGTTAAAAAATATAAAATATACACCTTTGGACTAAGTGGATAAAATAGTTCCAATCTAGGAAGAATTACTTATCAAAATTTTAGATACAGAGGTCAAATAATAAGCATTTTTAGACATGGAGGATGTTGAATAATAAACCCCATAAAAATCTATGACATTAGAATAAACAAGATATAAAAAAACTTTATAGTGGTAGACTATTTGGAAGCATAAGCAAAGTAACAAAAATAAGAAAGGAAATATAAAGAATAAATAGAAAAAGAAGAAAAAATTAACTAAAAAAAAATAAGTAGCAAAGAAATAAAAAATGAAAAAGAGAAGGAGAAAAAAAAGGCTAAAAAAATAAAAATTAGATGCCAAGAAAAAGGATCAAGAAGACACCATGGACAAAAAAAGTAGTAAAGGCCTTAATGGAAAAAAATAAAGAACATGGAGAAACATAAATAAAAGAGCATGGAGAAAAGGAAAAAAAATAGAAGGAAGAAAGGGAGAAAAATGAGAAAGAAGAAAAGGAAAAAAAAGGAGAAAGAAGAAAGGGAGAAAAAATAAAAATAAGAAGAGAAAAAAGAGAAGGAAGAAAAGTTCAAAAGGAGTAGGAAGAATAGGAGATAAAGGATAAGAAATAAAATGAGAAAATGGGAAAAATAATAGGAAGGACAAAAAAATAGATGTAGAGGATGCCACCCTCAAGGTAGAAGAAGCTAACATGAAAAAAGTGGCAAAGAAAACTTCCTAACAATCTGAAGAAGAGAAAATTAAGAATAAATCAAAAACATTTAAGTAAATGAATATGCAGTTGAAGCCACCAAACAAGTAGAATTAACATGAAATAAATCCATATAATAATTTGATAAATTATGTGACTATTGGATAATAACATTGTATTTGAACTTAGCAATATTGATAGAGATCATCATTTTTGATCTTGTAATTTGAGATATCTATACATGAATACTATGTTTTGAGATACCTTATGTAACCAATTTTATTATATTAATGAGAAATATAATTTAAGTCTTGAATATTTTCATGTGTCATGTGTGTGATGTTTACTTATGTTTAAGAATGTTTATTTAATCAACATAACTAGAGACTTTCTCTAGATGTTAGTGATTCTAGAACATTATCAATTAATATCATTCTACACAAGATAAAGATATTGGATGTCAAGTGAATTAGGTATCTATAAAATTTATAACATGACATGAAGATAATAATAATGACCTCTTACAAAGATGCCAATATTCTTACCTTATGTATAATGAACACATGCCCATTCTTAAATACTTGTGTAAAAATGGCTTAATTGACAATGTTCTTAATATCTTGTGAATAATGGGAATGTGCTCATTCTACATAATATATTAAGAATATTATTAGCTAATATCATTATATATAACATGAATATATTTTATGTCATGTAGATTGGGCAACCACCCATTTTACATGACATCAAAATAAGAATATTAGCCTCTTACAAAGAAGTCAATATTATTATCTTGTGTAAAATGGGCACATTCCCATTTTATAACATAAGATATTAAGAATATTACCAATTAATTCAATTTTTAATATATTTTTTAGAATGGGAATGTTGTATTTTTTGTAATATCCTAATCTACATGACATAAAATATCTTTATCTTGTGTATAATGAGATTAATTGATCATTGTTGGCAGGATTACTCATAAAAACTAGTTATGTAAATAATAACACATGAATGTCACTAATCATACCATGACATCAAGCATACATAAACAAAAATTATGGTGTCAACTATACCTCATGACATCTTATAGAGTATCACATACACATAGAGACATTTTGAAATGATGTGGATATTGGGTTATTACATTGCATCTAGACTTAGTCATATGGATATAGATGATCCTATCCAATATTATAATCTAGTCTATATATAATTAACATTATGTTCTGACTATCTTATATAACCTCCTATAGTACATCAATGATAAATACGTCTGACTTATTAACTCTCTTTATGAGCCATATGTGTTATGCTTACTTATGCTTAAATAATGAATGCAAAATTAATATATCCATATACTTTTTCTAGGAATTAATAAATTTGGGGAAAAATACTTTTACCCATGAGAGTAGTAAAAGTAATAACATTCATAGGAGTTGAGTGGAAGGAGTTTATGTAAAGGGCCAACCTCAAACTATATAATGCCACATGATAAATAGATATGGCTTAGATTTTAGAATGTGTTATAGCAAATTTTAGTACCCTGTTTTAATTTTTTTTTCTATTTTTGCATATGATGTCCTAAGACATAAATCTTAAAACATTTATTGATGCCAACTTGTTTTCATTCATTAATAAATTATTTTATGTTCATGTGATTAATAAAATTTTATGTCATCTTGATTTATTTGAACATTCACAACATTATAATATAATTATACATAGAAAAAAATAATCAAATTATCATGAAAAGATATTTCATGCATTTAGAGTTAAAATGTTGCTTTGTGATTTCCACATAATTTTGGATTTTTATGCAATGTGTAATTTCAAATCAAGGGTGTTGGGTTTCAATATAATTTTCACATCTTTATTATAAATGGGCTTCTCATGATGATGGTTTTTATGATTTGTCACATCTTCAAGCTTCATTTGCATTTCATGACTTAAACATATATGTTGCAACTTAGAATTTCATGTACTTAAAATGGTTAGATTTGTCACTAACCTAAACATAACTTCATAACATGGTTTAGACCTACAACCTATTTACTATTTCTCATTTGTTTTAATTCTAATAACATTGAGTGTTTTATTATTTGGTAGTTTATGTCATTGGTGTGCAACTTGGTAACATGGTGATAGAGGTATGTGTGGTGTTGATATCAAATTAAGTCTTTAAAAACATTAATTAGGTTCGATTATTACCATTGGTAATTAATATTTGAATTAGTTTCTTTAGAATTTCAATGTTCATGAGTTTTCATTAATGTTGGTCATTTGATATGTTATTGTATCTAAATTTGTTAATTAGGTTCCTTGGCACATTTGATTTAATGTTGAGATATTTGGATATTTAAAGGCACTTAAAGTATTTTTTTAATTAAAATCCTAGGGTGTGAAGGGAAAGATTGTGTACATTATTATATGTGGCATAATATTCAAATATGACCTCATTTGTATTGGGTAGCAAGCAAAATATGGTGGGAAGTTTAGAGAGGCTACTAAGCTTGTTACTAGTTGATCTAGCAAGTTTGTTTGGAAATTTTGTTTGGCAGTGACACCATCCACCAACTTGGGTGACACATCACCTCAGACACATTGAATGTGATTGATCAACCATAAGTTTATTAGTTTCATATTTTGAGCTCATTATTTTTAGGCTCTAAAATAAATAATAACTATGATGTTTTTGGTTTTTAGAGGCCAAAGAAGTTTAGTTCAGACCTTCTCAGTTTGTGTAAATAGTAGTTGGAAGATATACATGCAATTATTTATTTAGAATTTAGTAAATAAGTCTATTTGTTTTATGAAACTATTAATATAAATCATGTCAAGTAATTTTCCCTTATTTATGCATGAAAATATATGGAATAGAACTTGATTATGGTTTATTTTGGCAAAGGTACTATTTAATTTTTAGTTGAGTGATTATTTTTTTCAATTTGCACCTAACGGTGTTTACTTATTATACATGTTTGAGGTTCTAAAATGTCACATTTTTTATCTTAATATTAATTAATTGTATGTATTTGGTCTCAATTAGTTTTGTGTTTGTTTCATGTAGGTCAATCATGTTTGAATAAATGATTTCTAGGCCGCTAGGTTATGAAATTTTTAAAACCATGTTTTATTTTTGAAAAATTTATAATTAGTTTGAGAAAGATATTTGTTTGATTGATATTATAATTTATTTAAAATTTTATTTTAATTAGATAAATGGGTATTCTTAATTATGTATTTGAAACCCTCTATCAAATGATTGATAGTTGGCATGCAAATCATGTTAGATTTCAAAGTTGTGAATCATTTTTTAGGTCAATTGAATTTTGCATTAAAAGGTGGTTATGATTATGAAAATTATTTATAATATATTAAATGTGTATATATGAGGGAAAAAATTGTAGTTGGTGCATTCATGTTTTGTTTATATTCATTTTTATTAATATGATGTCTTTCCACTATGTTATCAATCCTTTTTCAGTGTGTTGTTAAGTGTAGTAATGAAGTGATTCTTGTATACACATGCATTCTTTGAAGCTAAAATAAATTTCACATATGAATAATGTTGGGGTTTCAATCTTATAAGATCCATATTCAGATTATTGTATTCCATTGATATGAAAGTTGAATGTTTTCAAGCCAGTGTTTTGTGAAAAAAAATTATTTCCTATAAAATTGCACAAGTGCGTAAGAAAGTTTAGAATGTGAGGTAATATTTTTGGTATGGCATGAAATTTGGAATATATAATAATGATACCTTTCATACAATATGATAAAATAATTTAAAAATATTTTAGGGTTTTTGTGATAGTATGAGTTGTTTATTACTTGACCAATTTTGACTTTTAGGTCAAATTGGGGCACCCGTAGCAAAAAAAATGATTTTTAAGCATATAATGGGGTATAATTGATTGTAAAGAGGTGTTTTATAGGTCATTTTATGTCAATTAATGTTGTACTAGCTTTGGTCAATTAGTTTCTACATCCATTTATCATTTAAGGGGTTTTAATGATTTGTACAAGTTTCTTGGGAATTTTACAAGTTTCAAAATGTGAGGTCATGTCACATGTGTCCTTATAAGTACTATTCAATTGACATAACTGAACATTTGTAGGTTCATTAGAAGAAAATCAATTTTCTTAAAGAAAAGGAATAAAATGACACATGTACAGCTCTTTGGGAAGTGTGCCATGTGGGAGAAGGATATGAAATGTCTCTCCGTATAAATAAATCTCATTTCCATGATTTATTTATTTTTGAAGTGTCAAAATTGGTCCTAAACCATTTTTCTCTCTTTTCAACCTTCTTGGTAGATTGAAGTGATACTCAGGTTTTTGTTTGGTATAGCCAACACAAGGGGTTTTAGTAAAAATTCTCTTGGTGTAAAATTATACACTTAGATAAATTAAAATAAATATAATGATTTTTATAAATTTTCAAATTTTCTTTATTAACCATCTATTTGAAATTTAGCTTCCAAAACTACCTATCAATCTGTGCACCCTTTAAGTTTTGGTCTTGTTTGAGAAACTCCATAAAAACTAGATACTAAGATTTATTTTTGAGAATGTTTAAATATTTATCTAATGATACCCACACTTTGTTTCATGTTTCATTAGGATTTGATGTGCCAATAATCTCAATTATATGAGGATACAATGTTTTGAGTTATGGTAGTTTTCACCATTTTCAGAAGCTTTGTGCTTTGTCAATAGATTAATGGGGTTGTGATAGTTTATTTCTCATGTTTAAAATTTGGTAAAATTATCTCATTTCTTTTTCATCTCACCTTTCAAGGCAACTTTCTTCATGAGTGTAGTCATGGAACATATATAACCAATCTACTACATGATTGTCATATCAGTCAGCTAGGTGCATTCAAAGGATGTTCAACATTGATATTGAAATGTGAAAATTGTATTGATCTTATAATTATATTTAGGTTTCATCCAAACACCATAAAAAGGATATCACCCTCTAGTTGGCAAATTCTTTGGATACATGAACCTTTTGCTCATTCCCTGCTTGCAATCAATTCAGTGAGCATATATAGGTGTTCAATGGTTAAATTTTCTTTATAGGAAAGGGATTTATAAAAAATAATAGTTTTTATCAAATAATATTACATTTTGAGGTTTTTATATAAAGTCAAAATTCACTTTAAGGGTCAAAACAACATAAATTGTCTATTATCACTCACTGACTACATCTACAACTAGTCACCTATAGGTGATGAAACAGGGGGTTGAGATGTTCAATAAAGTGATAAAGCATGTAATTAGACCTTAATTAGAGCATTATAGGTTGAAAAGAGATTAATCTAGCTAAAGTGATATATAGTTACAAATGGAGTTGAGATCATTTCAAGAGCTCAAATGACTATATTTTGGTCTCTCTGTCCCTAAAAACACTAAACAAAGGCCTATAAGCTTTTTGGAGGTGACATATAACATGGTTTACATGGTTTAAATACAATATAGGTGAGTGAATATGGTATCCCTATCATATTATAATACCTCCACCAATTTTTAGGTTAGGAGGATGAGAGGAAACATCCAAAAAATATGACAAGTCATGTCAAGGAACATCCAAAAAATATGACAAGTCATGTTTTGACTCCCATATACATCTTACAATCTGTACAAGTAGCTTAAAACATACACCTACAACAAGGTACCTCAGGCAATGAGCTAAAAATTGGTGTTTATTGGTGTCTTTCAAAGGTGAGTAAAGAGTATAAATTTTTATTTTGTGATTTAAATACTTAAAGTAGGATCTAAATATCATGACCAAGGTATTATGATGCCAAAGTCACCTACAATAGGGGTCAATCATGTTGGGTATCTCAGTCAGAACAATGTCATATCAATGAGCTAAGAACCTTGTATATGTGATTATCTATACCATGTAAGAGGAAATAAATAACTAAAACCAATGATAAATTACCTTTAAATGACTTTTTAATGGCCTATACATTGTCTTCAAGGTTCAATTCACATATATAATCCTATAAGACCCTAAAAGGGCTCTCACACAGTCAACTAAATATGACTGGGTACATAGTAAGTAGGTTGTTTGATATTAAAGTGTATAAGGATGATATTAAAATGGCATAATAAAAGATATAATTATACCAAGAAACCCCAATATGCCTCTAAACATTGATTTCAATCCTAAGTGAGTCAAAAGGAACAACATATAGATAGGGGTTGCTGTGAGGAAGAAAGTGTAGTCCGAAAGGCATATAGTTTAAAAGATTAGAAATGCATGGTAAATTTAAATAAAAGGATTTAAATATATAACAATAATATTTTATCAATTTAATTAACCCTGGATATGCCAAATAGACCTATAGGGGCCAAAGAGATAGGGGCAAGTTGAGTATCTCAATCATACACAAGGAAACTCAGTTTAAGCCCAAGGAATGGATAAGGTTTAAAAATATATGGAAATATAAAATGATTATATTTATCATGTTATATGGGAATAATTTTAATTTATTTACCCAATAATAAAGTAAGTAGAAGTGAACCTATAGGTGGGCCCTTATTTTGAAGAAAACACAATCAAGTATGATAGCATAGTCTTGACTAGGCAATGTGTATGAGAGGAAGAGTATATGAAGATTAAGGTCATTAACCAAACATGGGACACTATATAATTATAATTACCATTAAAATAAGCCTCATTTATCTATAATCATACATGGAAGGAACCCTCACTTAAGGCAAACTCAGTCCATAAGAAGTAACCCCTATACACAGGCCTTTCCATAAGTCTGTTTTGTGTTTTGGGTAAGTTAAAGGGTTATATGACCTAATAAATATCTAATTTTTTTGTATAAATAATTATGTAAATATTAATAATCCTATTCAAGTGTTTTTTTGTTATAAAAATAAGGGAATTACCCCCTATTTTATCTCAAATAGGGGGTGCTTCCCCTCAATACAAACCATGGTAATTTGAAAGAGAGTGATAAAAGATGAAGATAGAAGGTGTATATACTTCAAAAAGTGGTTGTGAAATATTTATTACACCTTATACAACATTAATAACTGTTCAAGGAATATTGAAATCAAATAGGGTACCTTACACCCCTAAGTTTGTAGCCAAATTTATGAAGCAAGGGTATGCTTAGGTCCCAAATGAGAATTCATTTTCATTTCCAACATTGAAAAAGAATAAAAATGGATTGAATCATGTATATTGAGACATTATAGGTGTTTTTGAACCATAATGGGGAAAATGAATCCATCAAAGGTCATTTTAAACTCTAATGTGTAGTCAAACCTATTAAGCAAGGTTTAAGCATAAAGCAGAATGAGGAGTTAGTCTCACTTCCATCATGAAATATGATTTTTATCCTATTGATACATGTTTATGGGATCAATATAGAGGTTTAAAATCCTTTGGAGTGAAGATAAAATTTCAAAATATCCTTTTTGATTCCAAAACTACTCTTACTTGTATAAAACAATGAAAACAAGCATGAATAGGCACATTCAAATGTTCACATCTCCCATGAAGGTTTTCATGGTGGAAAAATAAGTTTAATTTGTTTATAAAGGTCCCATAAGATCACTTCTATGTAATTTTTTGTCAAATTGGATGTCCAAGTTTTATGAACAATCCTTAAGACCCGAAATAAGTCTAAAACCCTTATTAAACCTTGATTAGGACTAGTTTTGGAAAATGAAGTTTGAAATGCCACAATATGGACAATTTTTATTATTAAAACTATTTGAACTTGAATATTACCCATTAAATCTAATTCACATGCAAATTAGATGTATAGAACTATACAAACATGTTGGAAACAAGATTTTCTTCACTATTTTGTGTATTGTGCATGCTATAGGATGAAATAAATTTTTTATAGAATATTTATAATTTAAATAACTATATATTTATATTTTATTCCAATAAAATTCTTATAATTTGTAAACAAACTCCTTTAACTTAGCCAGTCAAAACTGGCCTAATGTATAAGCTAGTGAGAGGGGTGAAAATCTTCATGTGAACTCATTCTAAGGTGCCCCTGATGATTATAAGGACATGGTGGATATTTAAAATTTTCATTAAATTTCTCACATTTATTTTCATGGATAATTTATGATAAATTTGAGGCCAAGTGTGTAAGGTGCATGGAAAGTAATTTTTATGGATAGCAGATGATGATGGCTCACTTTCAAAGGTTTCTAGAGGACCAAGCATGCAAAAAATACATGGAGAGTCATGTATGAGATTATACCCTTCCATTTAAATCATTATAAAGATATTTATTAGTTATGGGATGTCCAAATAGATGCAATCATGAAAGTAATTTTTCTATGCAAAATAAGGAGTTTATTACCACTTTTCTTCAAGTTTATGACATGGATTGACACTTGTTTCTTCCAAAATTACATGTTTCATCCCAAATAATTATGACAATAACAATTAAATCCTTTTATAATCTTTAAAAGTGTCCTTGTGACCCTTGTACTTATCTCTTTCTCTCTCTCCCTCAAACTCTATAAGAGTTAGTCATTTTGGTATTGTATTGGATGTTCCACCTGAGTATGATGAAGCCCTAATCATTTATATACATTTTTATCAATAAAATGAATAATTTTTACCTATTATATGAATTTTAATAGTTTTTTTAATTTTAATTATTTATTTTTCTTAAGTGACATTCTTGTTTCCTTAGCAAGTTAGCTCATTCTTGCAACCTATTTACAGCTAGAAATCTTCTTCTTGAGGGCATGTGAAGTGTTTTCATATATGTCAAGGATTAATTGATTTTGTATCTTCATCATTTCCTTTAGAAAAGGTGTAAAAATTTGGCAAAAGGTGTAAAACACCTGACTTTTTTATAGTCCTCCTTATCCTATATTTTCATTTTGACCTCACAATGTAACATTGATGTGAGAATTTGTAGATTATAAGAGTGTCCTGTTTGGTTTGTTGCTTGGTCTCAAGTGTAATATGAATATCGACGTCCACAATAAGATGTCATCAATTAATTTGGTATATAAACTCAATTATTTTATATTTTATTTAAGTTTATTTCCTTATCCTTTTCACCCCCCAAATTTATTCAATTAGTTAAAATCCATCCATAGTGGTACATCAAAGGAGCTATCCCTATCTAGAAACTCACTTCATTTCTTAGGCTACCCACAAGCCTAGAGGTGATTCCACTATGCCACTTGGATGAGGAGAGCCTTGTAATATCCTCAAAGGGTGAATATAAAAATGAAAATAGTTTTTTTCATTCTTGGTGGGACTATTTATTTGAGGATTTAGAGAATTCTTGGTATGTTCTTTAACTAATCAGCCTTTTAGAGGCATCTCAATCAACACCAATGGTGATTCCAAGCTGAATCATCTGGTCAAGCATCCCTGGTGCATCAAGAAATTATATTTTTGGTATGTATATTCCTATTTTTATAATTATTGATCTTATTTTCCTTCATATATCCTTTATCAAGCTCATGTTGTTCATAGAATCACCTCAAGTAGCCCTCCCAATTATCCTTCTCCTAGTCAATCTAAAAGTGTTAGAGAGATAATGTTAGAGTATGAGAAGAAAATGATAGAGGTATATAGGTTGAATTAGTGAAATAGATACTAATAATAGATAATGTATTAATAGGAGTGATTTTTTAGGCAAGATCAAGCCATGTAATTTATGGAAGAGAAACTAGTAAGATGGAGGAGTCAACCCATCCAATGTAATAAACCTTGTGTGCCTTCTTCCATCCCAAGACAACCTTCTCCTAAGAAAAAGGAACCCTCTCTTGTCCCAAACCTCATAAATTGGTAATTAACCATCAAAAGAGGATAGAATGATCTTTCAATCAGCCTAATAAGCTTTCTCTTACACCAAGTGAGCATCCTTATACCCAAAATCCCTTTTATCAAATGATACTTGCTCACCAAACTAACTACCCCAATTTTCCAAATTGTGAGACCTTATTTGAAGAAATCTGACCACAACCCTCATGGAAACCAACACATCCATATTCAAGTAACTCCTCCTATGTATGTGAAAACTCTTCCTAGTCTCCCTCAACTTCCTCAAGCCCTTCAATCTAATATCAAGATCCCAAGTTGGAGAAATGTTCATCATGAACTAGCTCAAGACCTTGATAAAGTGAATGAAGTTGTTACCTATCATCAAGAGGAGACTTATAATTTCAAGATTATAAGCTAGAGTAGCACTCATCATGAATAAACCTAAAATATTGAAGAAGAAAGGAGGGAAGAAGCTATTCCTATTGGTTTCACATGTTGGAAAGATGTCCTTAAAATGCAAGCATAACCTAAAGAGAAAAATAAGGAGGAGGTTGATGAGATTCATATGAATATAAATTAAAATTAGGTAAGTCATTCTCATATCCCTCAATCTAAAGTGGCTTTAATTGATGGAAGTTTTCCAAGCTTTGATATGATGGTTATAAGATGGAAAAAAGAGAATAAAGATTCTAACATGCTTCGACTCAGTCAAGGAATTTTCTTGCCCTCCCACACTCTCCTTTGATAAAGGATAACATGCCTTATGTGAGGTGGAGGATAAAATTTAAGAACTCATAGGTGAAGAAGATAATCTAAATGGAGGAGCAGAGTTTGAGGACTTTTAGTAGCATCATAGTAACTTTGAAGACCTTAACCCTCTTGATTCCCCTTTGTCTCTCAATGAAGATGAGGGAAAGATAAATCTTTGAGACTTTGCATCTAAAGGGGATACTTTTCCAAGTGTGTCTCATGAGGAGATTGAAATTTCTAACACTTTTCAAGTCCAAGAAGAAGAAGAAGTTGGTATGGAGTCATGTAGGCATGATGAGCTTTCACTATCTCTACTTGATGAGCTTCCATTTTGTTTTGATGAAGGTAGTGAACAATCTATGGAAGGTGATGATGAGGAGATCTAAGAATATTCTCATAAGAAAGATGATGTTTTAGTCCTTGATAAAAAATAAGAACAATCAGATTGGTATGGTTTTGATAGTGAGGAAGGAGACCATGAGTAGATTAAACAAGCAAGTGATTCCTTTTGGGATGAACTTGAAGACTATTGTATTAATTTCAACATGAAACTAGAATCCCTTCCTCAAGATATAAATGAAGAATCTAGAGATTAGTTTGGTAATATTCTTGAAGAGATAGAGAAGGATGAGTTGAAGACGCATACCAAGAAGGACATGAGCCAAATAAGCCTACCAAAGATGAAATTACAGTTATAGATGCATTGAAAAGCTACACTAGCATGAAAGTTCAGAATAAGATATGTCTCAAAGAGAAAGAGGAATACATATATGTGGAAGATATGTTTGAATTTGATCCAATTGGACACTTTCCAACCAAGGTGACAAATAAGAGGTATGAGTCACTAAGCTTCTACTTCAATAAACCACTTGTTTGGCACCATAAGGTTTATTTTTATGGAAGAAACCTGAGAAACTTCCCTTTTGATCTAGGGGGAGAAGAAAGTATCAGGTTATTTTTACATATTAATTGTTTTCATATTCCCCTAAGTGCATAGAGCACATGTGTGTTTGTGTCTTGTGTGTTTGCTCTATTTGTGTACCCTTTGCTTTGTGTGGTTGAGGTACCCATTAGTGTCTTATCTTGATAAAAAAAATTGGTTAATGGTCAATTTTTTCTTTTTATATCATCCCTTAGATGACTCCTAATCCCAATGGACTAATAAGGCTACTAGTCTAGTTAGTAAAGTGGGCATACTACCTATATGAGTCACTAATTTTTTGACCAATTTTGACTTTTAGGTCAATTTAGGGCACCCCTAGTTAAAAAATTGATTTTATGCCTATAATGGGGTATAATTTATTATCATCAGGTGATTTATAGGTTATTTCATGTCAATTAATGTTTTACTAGCTTTTGTCAATTAGTTTCTAGGTCCATTTTTTATTTTTTGGTCATTTGAGGGGTCAAAATAGTGCATTTAATGCTTTGTATAAGTTTCTTAGGAAATGTGAAAGTTTAAAAACATTATTTAATTTACCATGTGTCCTTATAAGTCTTAGTAAACTAACATAACTAAAAAAATTAGGTTCATTAGAAGAAAATTATTATTATTAAAGAAAAGGAAGAAAATGACACATGTACAACTCTTTGGGAAATGTGCCACATAGGAGAAGGCCATGGAACATATATCCATCTCCATAAATCTAATTTTCATTCTTTATTTGTTTTTTTAGTGTCAAAATTGGTACTAAACCATTTTTCTCTCTTTTCACCCTTTTTGGCAGATTAAAGTGGCATTCAAATTTTTGCTTGGTATGGCCAGCACAAGGGTTTTCAATAAAAACACTCCTGAGGGCATACTATAAAATTATATACCTTAAAATAAATATAATTATTTTGATAAATGGTCAAATTTGCTTCATAAACCATATATTTGAAGTTTAGCTTCCAAAATTACCTATCAATATGTGTACCCTTTAGGTTTTGGTCTTGTTTGAGTGACTCCACAAAAACCAGCTATTGAAATTGCTTCTAGAGCATGTTTAAATATTTCTCAAATGTTCCCCACACTTGCTTTCATGTTTCATGAGGATTTGATGTGGATACAATTTTTTGAGGTATGGGTAGTTTTCACCATTTTTAGAAGTTTTGTGCTTTGTCAATGGATTCAAGGGGTTGTGATAGTTTCTTTCTCATGTTTCCAATGTCATAAAATGATATCATGTCCTTTTAATCTCACCTTTCAATTCAATTTTCTTCATGATTTTAGTCATGGAACATATACTAGTCTACTACATGACTATCATATTGGTCAGTTAGGTGTATTCAAAGGAGGTTCAATGTTGATATTGAAATGTTAAAGTTGTCTTAATATTGGAAGTATCTTGAGGTTTCATACAAAAACCATCAAAAGGAGATCACCCTCTATGTTGAAAAATTCATTAGATACATGAACCTTCTACTCATTGTCTGCTTGTAATCAGTTTAGTGAGCATATATAGGTGTTTAATGGTCAAAGTTTCTTAATAAGAAAGGGATTTATAACTAATAATTGTTTTTATGGAAGAATATTACATTTGTATGTTTTTATATAAAGGACAAATTCACATTAAGGTTCAAAATAGCATAAATTTTCCATTCTCACACACTTACTGACTACATCTGCAAGTAGTCACCTACAGGTGATAAAACAAGGGGTTGAGATGTTCAATAGAGTACTAAAGAATGTAATGAGACCTTATTTGGAGCCTTATAGTTTGAAAATACCATGATTAATCTATCCAAATTTTCATATATTTAAAAATGGATTTGAGATCATTTAAAGAGCTCACATGACTATATTTTGGTCTCTATGTCCCTAAAAACACTAAATAAAGGCCTATAAGCTTTTTGGACGTGGCATATAACATGGTTGATAGGGTTTCAAGACAATATAGGTGAGTGAATATGATAGCCATATCATATGACAAGGCCTCCACCAAGTTTGAGGTTATGAGGATGAGAGGAGGATAGTTAGTAAAAGGGTTAAACTTGCCATTTTTTGATTGAAAACATGAAATAATATCTACAAGCCTAAGAGGAAGAGGATAATTTTCATGAAGGTTGCAAAGTGGAACTTATTCTCATGGTTATAAGGTTAAAATTATGGAATGTGAAATTTTATATCCTAATTACAATCCAAAAAATATGAAAAGTCATGTTTTGACTCCCATGTACATCTTGTAGTCCATACAAGTAGCTTAAAACATGCACCTGCAATAAGGTACCTCAAGCATTGAGCTAACAGTTGATGTTTGGTAATGTATTTGATCATTAAAGGTGATTAAATATTATAAATAATTATTTTGTGATTTAAATAATTTAAGGAGTATATAATCATCTTGACCAAGGTATTATGATGCGAAATTCACCTACAGCAAGAGTTAATTATGTTGGGTATCTTAGTCAGAATAGTGTCATATTAGTGAGCTAGGAACCTTGTATAAATGATGATCTATCCAAAGTATGAGGAAATAAATGGTTGAAAACAATGATAAATTACCTTTAAATTAATTTTTAATTGATTATACAATGTCTTCAAGGTTTAATTCACACATATAAACCTATAAGACCATAAAAGGGCTCTCACACAGTCAATTGAATGTGACTAGGTAGATAATGAGTAGGTTATTTGATATTAAAGTATATAAGGATGATATTAAAAGGTAAAATCCAAGGTATAATTATAAAAATAAAACCTAATATGCCTTGAAACATTTATTTAAATCCTAAGCAAGTCAAAAGGAGCAACCTATAGACATGGGTTGCTATGAGGAAGAAAGCCTAGTCCAAAAGGCATATAGTTTGAAAGATTAGAAATACATGGTAAAGGTAAATAAAATGATTTAAATAGTATTTAAAAATATAAAAATAATATTTTATCAATTAAATTAACCCTAGATATGTCAAATTCACCTACAGGGGCCAAAGAGGCAGGGGCAAGTTGAGTATCTTAGTCATACACAAGGAAACTCAATTTGAGCCTAAGAAATGGATAAGGTTTAAAAGTATATGGAAATATCAAATGATTAAAATTATCATGGTTCATGGGAATAATTTTATTTTCTTGACCCAAGTATCAAGGAATTATAAGTTAACCTATAGGTGGGGCCTTATTTTTGAAGCAAACACAGTCAGGTATGATAACATAGTCCTGACTAAGGAGTGTGTATGAGACGAAAAGTATATGAAGAGTAAGGAACTTAACCAAACATGGGACACTATATCATGATAATTACCATTAAACTTCAAATAGGCCTCATTCATCTAGAAACATTCATATAAGGAACCCTCACATAAGGTAAACTCAATCCATGAGAAGCAAACCCTACACACAGGCCTTTCCATAAGTTTGTCTTATGTTTTGGGCAAGTTAAAGGGTCATATGACCTAATAAAGAGATAATTTTTTTTATAGGGAATTATGTACACTTGAATAATCATATTATAGTGTGTTTTTTTGTTAGACAAATAGAGGAATCACCCCCTATTTTGTCTCAAATAAGGGGTACTTCCCCTCAGTGCAAACCCTAGTAGATTTGAGGGAGAGTGACAAAGGATGAAGCCATAGGGTGTAGAGAATTCAAAAAGTGGTTGGGAAATATTTAATACAATTAATATAAAATGAATTAATTTTCAAGGAATATTAAAACCAAATATGTTACCCTACACCCCTAAGTTTACAGTCAGATTCATGAAGCAAGGGTATTCCTAGGTCCTAAATGAGAATTCATTTTCATTTCCAACATGAAAAAATACTATAAATGGATTTAAAAATTTATATGTATGTATTAAATGTGTACTTGATCCATCAAGATTCAAATAAATCCATCAAAATTCATCCTAAAATCTAAGGTGCAGTCAAACCCATTAAGCAAGGGTTAAGCATAAAGTAGAATGAGGAGTCAGTCTCACTTCCATCATGAAATATGCTTTATATCCTATTGATACATGTTTATGGGATCAACACATAGGTTTACAAGCCTTTGGAGTGAAGATAAAACATCAAAAGATCTTTTTTGATTCTAAAACTAATCAAACCTATGTAAAATAGTGAAAATAAGCATGAATAGGCACATTCAAATGCTCACATCTCCCATGAGGGTTTACATGGTGGACAAAGAATTTTAGGGTGGTTAGAAAGGTCCCCTAAGATCAATTTTGTGGAATTTTTTGGAAACTTGGATGTCCAAGTTTTATGAACAATCCTTAAGACTTGAAATAGGTCTAAAACCCTTATTAAACCCTGATTAGGACTAATTTTGAAAAATGGGACCAGTTTAATTAGAAAACCTATTGGACCTTGGATAAGACCCCCTCAATATGATCCACATGCAAATTATATGTATGAAACTATATGAACATATTAGAAATAGGCTTTTCTTAAACTATTTTGTGTATCATGAAGGTTACAAGAGGATTTTAAGGATGAAATCAAGTTTGGATGGAATATTTAAACTTTAAATAACTCCTTATGTCCATTTTATTCCAATTCAAATATTATAATTATGCAACCAAATTCCTTCAACTTAGCATGCCAAAAATGGCCTAATGCACAAATGAGTGAGAGGGGTGAAAATATTCATTTGAACTCAAATTAAGGTACCCTTGATGGTTCAAAGGCCATGGAGGGTATTTAAAATTTTTGTTCACTTAATCCCATGGATTTTCATGGATAGTTGATGTTAAATTTAAGGCCAAGTGTGCAGGGTGCATGGAAGAGCAATTTTTTAGATAACAAATGATGATGGCTCACTTTTAGAGGTTTCCAAAGGACTAGTTATGCAACTAATGCAATGATAGTAATGTATGAGAGTATCCCCTTCCATTATATTCATTATAATTTCTCTTCATGAGTTATGGGATGTCCAAACAAAGGCAATAATGAAAGTAGTTTTTTTGTGCAAAATAAGGAGTTTATTACCACTTTTCTTCAAATGTGTGACTTGGATTGACACTTTTTGCTCCTAACCTTTCATGTTTCATCCCACATCCTTATAAAATTCAAAATTAAATCCTCTTATCATATTTATAAGTGTCTTTGTGGCCCTTGGACTTCTCTCTTTCTCTCTCTCCCTCAAACTTTATAAGAGTTAGCCATTTTAGCATTGTATTGGATGCTCCACCTGAGTATGGTGAATCCATACTAATTTTTATACCCTTTTATCAATAAAATGACTAATTTTTACCTCTTATATGACTATTTATATTGTTTTTCATTTGAATTATTGATTTTGCTTAAGTGACACTCTTGTTTCCTTAGCATGTTAGCTCATTCTTGCAACCTATTTGCAGTTAGAAAACTTTTCCTTTTAGGTGATGTGAAGTTTTTTGGGATATTTCAAGGACTAAGTGAGTTTTTATATTCTTAAATTTCATTAAATTCCTCTTATCTAGTCCTCTTTAGCCTAGATGTTCATCTTGACCCCACAATGGAACATTGATGTGAGAAGTTGTAGATTGGAAGAGTGTATGTTTGGTTTGTTGCTTGGTATCAAGTGTAATATGAATATGGTTTGATGTCATCAGTAAATTTTTTGTATCACCTCCATTATTTTATCTTTTCTTTTATCTTCTTTCCCCCTTTGCACCGCCCAAAGTTAGTCTTAGTTGAAATCTATAGTGGTACATCAAAGGAGCTAGCTCTATCTAGAGACTCACCTCATTCCTTAAGATGCCCAAAAGCCTAGATGTGATTCCATTGTGCCACTTGGATGAGGATATCCTTTTCATCTTCTCAAAGTTTTCATATCCAAGTGATAATGGTACTCATTTTATTGCATGAGGTTTTGATTTTAAATTTGGGTAAACCCAATCATGAAGGTTATTCTTGTCATTTGCATTTGAATATAAAGTATGATTCAAAAGAAAAGGGAATATTTTATACTTGTATCATAATTTTTTCAATTAATTTTATATAAATAAAATAATTTATATATGTATTGGTACATTCTTCATATACAATTATAAATATTAAAAAACATGTGCATTTATTGTTGGTAAACTGAATAGTCCATTTATGATGATCACTTGCAGTCTTTTTGAAATTGGTCATTTTTTGATATTTGAATGGTTGAAAAAAATAGGTTTTAATAAAATTATTTGGAATATTTAAAACTATGTATATTTTACATTTAATATGTCTTATTATTTTATGAGTAAATGTAATTGATAATGCAAAAGATTTTATATATAAGTATATAGTAGTGTTTCCTTTGAAGATGGTATTTTATGACCATATGAAATTCTTTAGAAATTAAATATTATTTGAATTTATTTAAAATTTATAAATTATATGGTGGACACTATATTCAAATTATTTTGATAGGAATGTGTGGTATCGAGGTAGTTTTCAGGAGTCTAATGGAGCCTATTCACAAGAGAATCACCATGAAAGATTATTTAGGGATCTTAAATGTCAATGATTTATTTAGACAATTTAATAATAGGATTAGTGTTTCAATCCAATTTTATGCAAATAACCATACTTAATATTCAATCCTTGATAATACCCCAGCTTCATCCTTGAACTCGGATGGAAATATTTTATGTAGAGGTGAAAGATGAGCTAGTTGTTGATCTCATATGTATAGATTATGAACATTAATTGAATCTTATTTAAATGAAGACCAAGATTATTTAGCTAATGTCCATACTATTTTTTTACCATAATGAGTTATTTCCTAAACTCAACTCCAACCTATAAAATCCAAACCTACCTTTTTAAATTATACCTACACCTGATACACTTTTACCTGATGACCATTCATCCTCAAGTAAGAAACATGTCAGAAACCCTATGTCCTAACTCGTAGTGAAACATGTGCTTAATAAGGTGAAACTTTAGGTGGATTATGGTGATGGAGTTACAAATTTGGTTGAGGTTTTTTTCATTATATTGGAGTATATTGAGTACCAAAAAATAAGGGAGTTCCTCTTATTGATTTAATTTCTAGGATTGATTCAAATTCATAAGTTGGTGTAGTATGATTATATATTTTTTCAATTGGCTCAATTGATATACTATTTTTTGGTAAACTTGCTATGTCATTCATAATTTTATTTCTAAACTTTTTTATTGGATTTATTAATCTAGATAATTTTAGTTTTGAGAACATTTTCAATTTTGATAGCATGGATAGATGTTCATATTTTGTTTAATGAATTTTATGATCATGTTAAGTTTAAGAAATGAATTTAGTTTGTTTAAGAAATGATACTTTATTTGATAGTTGACTTTATATACATTTTATCATATTATGTTTACATGAAAATGCTATGGTATTATGGAATTATGATGTTATTTAAGTTTAGATCATTGAACATAAAAATTTATTGATTATTTATTCATATGTGCATATAAATAGTTGTTTAGTGATGTTGATAATTCAAAGGGCCCCTAGCCATTAGAAAGTATTAAGTTGGTCTATATTTTTTTTTTTAACATTATGAACTTTATTAGAAAGTTCTTAACATAAATTCAAGTTATAAAATTTATAACTTCTAAAATAACTAATTATAGAGTATTTATCTTTTAAAAAGTTAATTAAATGTATAAAGAGATTGAAGACACATAATTAAATTTATAAGGAGATTTAAGACACATAATAAGAGTGAGAAACACATAGGTATTAATAGATCTTAAATTTTTCAAATATTTCATATCATTATTTTTTCATGAAAGCATCTTTGAGATTGAATAATCACTTACAAATAGACCAAATGATATATTCTTTGATGGTGAAATAATCTACTTGAATAACATAGGTATATCTAGGTTTATTAATCTATTTATAATTGGTTATATAAATATTATCATGTATTAATTTCATTAATGATTGAATATATTCACTCATATCCATAGAATTTCATGCACTTTGCCTGAATAATGATGAAAACATCTCATTTTGTGACTAATTATTAATCTATCAATTGTATAGTGATCTTTTGTTGAATATTTTGTTTGTAATCAAACTTATTTTAAGGTTTCTCAATAAAGTTTATTTTTATCATTCCATAAGTCAATTATTTTTCAAACTCTTTCTCACTATTTTTTATTTCGTTCTTTTAGTTTACTTTATTTATGCTAGTTATATTAATTTTCTTATTTAGATTAGTTATTTAGATTAATTGTTCTTACTTTATTTATATTAATTTTATTTCTTCTTGATTATTATTTTCTTACTTTTAGTTATTTCTTTAAATAATATTTAAGTGGTTCAAATTAATATAATCCCACCTTAAATTAGTGTGGAATCTAGTACAAGACACAACAAGAGGCCTGAGTCTCCAATAAAGTTATATAGGAAAGTAACTAAGGGAAGGACATGCCAAACCAAAAAAGGACCCATACAAACAAAAATAAAAAAGAACCAACCAAAAAACTACAAGGAAAGAGACAAGACTAATGAAATCAAAAAAAAATCATCTAAAACATTAGGGACCAGAAGGAAACAAATTGAAGACCCTAAAGGGGGAACTTCCTAGCTTTCCCCTAGGTCATAGTAATGGTAACTTATTTACTTGTATATTTGAGTCCTTTAGAACCAAAAATTGAGGAGGTTATCTTAGGGGTTAGGTGAGAAGAACCAGTATCTCTAGAAAGTCACCCAATAGAACCCATAATCTGAAGGTCCTCTAGGTCATCCAGTGGTTTGTTGTGGTGAGTGATGATATCAAAAACATGGCCCTCATTGGTCATCAAAATGGATATAGAGAAAAGGACCCAATGAATGTCCTTAAGATATTTTATCATAATCCTAAGTTCTAGGGCCATGTTCTTAAGTAGTTAATCATCTTTAATTTTTTATTTTTTATCTAATTATTTTGAATTATTTTTTCTTGATTTTTTAATTACATATTTATTACTTCTTAGTCTTTTAATTAATATTCATTTATTTAGTCTCATTTATATAGTTTAAGTTTTTATTTATTAGATTATTAATCTAATTTTTTATTAGTTTTATATATCATTTGTTTATATTCTTAGATTATCTATTAACTTTATTTGTATTAGTTGTTCTTTGCTTTTAATCAGTTAACTATTAGATAAATGTTGGTCTTTGTTTATAATTCTTGTTTTATATGTAGTTTAGTTTTTTGAATTTTTATTTTATTTTAGTTAATTTTGGTAGAGACTGATAAAAAAATGCATTAATAAATTATAATAGATCAGAGATCTTCCCTTCAAGAGATTTCCTCTCTAATAGGATTGACTGTGTTGGATAGGTTAAATTATATCTTTTAAATCTGATTCTAAGTTTATACATTGAAATAATTAAATTTATTTATAAATATAATTATGTTTAATTTTTTACATATTATGTTAAATTTTTCCCATAACTATTAAAAAAACCCATATGCACGTATTAGAATCAATATTTGATCCATATAACCCATACAATTAAACTAGTTTGATTCCATCTTGACCTTCACATTAGGTGAAAAGGTTGATTTATTGATGTGATTTTTTTTACTATCAAAAAATTCAAAGATTCAACTGAAGAGTTTTCAAAAATTATTTCTTCCTTTATTTTTATTCTAGTATTTCTTGCCCATGACCATTACTAGTCCCCATCTCATAATTCAACTAGAGTTCTATATTATTGAAGATCAAGTTGATATTGATTCTAACCTTGTTATTTTTACTTGGTATAACAAACCTTATTATTTACATCACATTATTGAAGTTATAGCTGAAGAATGAGATGAATCAACCTTTAAAATAGACTAGTACACTAACTTAGGTTATTAAGCTCAGTTTCATATTCAAGAGAGAAATCATCATATTTACCAAAAAAGGAAACAAAAATTTGGTTGTTAATCCTCCACATAGAAATCAATTCCTTTAGAAACCCTTCCAGTTGATTATTATATTTTTACTAATAATCATAGATTAGTAAAATTTTAGAACCTACTGAATCTTATAATGGAATAAAAATTTAGAGATAGAGTTAGAGATCTCATCCCTAGTCAATAGAATAATAAATACCAAGATTAAATCACTAACAATAAAAATTATTATGATGTATAAAATGATTAGCAATCTATAAATATTTATATTCATATGAATCCAATTAATATTGGTAATTGTCCTAGTAAGTTACTTTCTCTTAAAGGACTTAGTGTCCCAAAATTTGTAGGAGATCTTGGTGAGTATTGACAAGATCATTTAGATTCCTTTAATATGATTTGTGCTACTCTAGGTATAAGAAATGAAAAACATATCTTGGATTATTTTCACAAAATTTATAAGGTAAATCATATCAGGCCTTTATTAGTCTTCCTTCTAATGTTATTATCACTTAAAAGGACATATAATATTGTCTATAAATTTATTTTGGGAAACCTAAAGAGGATTAAGATTTTTTGATTAAGGTAAAGGTATGGGTTTTGATTTGGTCCAACCCCACTAAAAAATATAGTCCCTAGGCTAGAGAAAGAAATAAAACACATCAACTAATATTAATACAACAAAAATGTTGTTTATCAATAAAGAAGAAACAATATAAAAATAATAAATAAATAATGAAAATAAAACACAAAATAGAAAAGTTTACATATTTATGTCCTTGATAACATTATTCCATTACTTAACTAGGTTAATAAGGATGATTTTCATATCTTCCTTTATCTTATTCCCAGTATCCACATCCTTGCCTTTATCAACCCTAGTTCTCTTTTTCAAATGGCCCCATATTTGTTGTTCATTGCCAGGTTTTATAAATTCCCTAAGCACATTAATGTTGGAGATGTAATTTTTAATGGCCATATGACCCATCTATAATAATTTTTTAATATGACCCTCTAGAATTTTCTTGTCACTCCCCAACCTTTCCACCCTAGCTTCTAAATCATGAACTATCATACCCTCCCCTCAATCAAAAATAAAATGTTACTATGAACTAAGGACACCATATATAATATTGATCTTCTTGTTTTTTAAAAACTAAGACAATAAGATTTTATGTAGAGCTACATCCTCCATACTATAATTCATTTTGTCTTGATAATTGGTAATTAAAATATCATAATTATCTCCCATCTTCCTTTTTTTGATTTTATGTTATCCCACTAGCACAACACTTTGCTTCAAAACACTGGTCCTACTAATGAGTTTATAATCATCCTTGGGACTATGAGCTAGTATCCCCAACTCTTCTTATTCCTTCTCTAATGCATCTACCTTTTCTTCATCATCCTTAGAATTTAACACAATAAATGTTTTGGTTCTATTAATAGAAGACTTAGAGTGACTATAAATAGGGGATTTAGACATAATTTTGATGGAAATTATTTTGGCAATTGGGATTTTCCTCTTACTCTTAGGGGTAGATTTAAGCATACCCAAGGGAATTATCAATCTAATAATAGGGGAGGGACCATTATCACATGTTTTATATTAATTTTAAAGATACATAATGAGGGTTTGGTGGCAAGGAAAGGGAGCATTTCCAAGGTGCATTTCATTGATAGAGTGCTCTAGGTACATAAGAAGATATAAAATAATGGAAACTAGAAAGTTATGATGGAAGTGATTTAAAATAACAAAGTGATATGAAAACATAGCTCCATACCTTCCATCCAAATTTGCATACTTCATAATTTTTTGAGATACTTCAAGATAAGGATTAGAAGGTGCTTCATGAAAGTAACATCCTTGATACAACATAAGAACTTTTCAATGTAAATGAAACTATTTCATCTCCTCCTCCCTTTATTTTTTATTTATATAAAACTTTCTCCCATGATTGATTATATTTGTGACCTGGGTGATGAGCTCTTCAATGAAATCAATATTAATATCATCAATTTTTACTATGCAACCATTCTAACCAAGAGCAAAATCTAGGGAAATGTGGGTGTTATTACCTTGTATTTTCTCCATATAATTAATTAAACCTCCATCTTCCAAAATCATCTAGACAATTTTTTTCCTTCACATCCTCCACCAAATATGGTTTAGTTCAAAAAAGGTCTCCCATGCTGAAATTAGCCAAATAAAATAAAGATCAATATAGTTTTTAAAACCAATCTTATTATAGTAATCAATTCTCAAGGCCCAATTGATACAAGTCAAAGCAATAATGACACCATCACTCTCCCTTACACCAATACCATTATTAAAAATATTAGCATAGTGCTTGGAGATATATTTTTAATATATTTGATTGATTCTCTAGTCCTAAAATGACTTCTCTTGGCCATTGTAATTGAGGATACCTAAACTATCATGCTAAGTAAGCACCTTTAAATAATTAATATAAAGTCTATTGGTCATGTATTCATATTTATAAATATGCACGCTAACCATGCAATAAACATTATGATATTTGTGACTTTTGAAAATGAAACAAAGGGTCACATGCCAAAAAGCATTTAACATGTAAAGATTGAATCTATTGATGATCAACTAAACCCTATTCCTTGGATAGAGAAATTCCCTTATTTAAATTTAAAAATGTCTAAGATGAAAATCTGGCTAAGTCATTTGATGACATATGGATTTATTTTAATTCACCAATGCTTTTGATTCTACATTTTTTGGTTAATTATTCATCTTATAATGCAGATTAGCACTTAGAAATGTTCAAGTCATTATAAGTTCCTTGAGTTTTATTCAAAAATAAATAATTAACCTTTAAAACTTAAAAAATGTGTAGACAAACCTTCACTAAAGATGTTCTACCTAGTTCTCCAACTGGCATGAATGAAACAAACTTCATCTAATCTTATTAGACAAACCCTATACTTTGTTTAAAGAATTTACTTGCATAGTTTTGATTTAAACTTGTTTTAATTTGCTTAAGATGGGCATTTTATGTTTTTAAGAATACTAACTTAGTCTCTCACTTGATCTCATGAGATGTAAAAATTAAATTAGTGGTTTTTGACACTTCATATGACATCAAATTAAAGACTACAATTCAAGAAGATAAGTATCCAACTCACTGAGCTTTATAATGCCTTAAAGATTTATCACACCCCATTCAAGACACTTGGTGTAAATATATCAAGTTTTCAAGCTATGTGGCACTATCTAAATAACTCATAGAGGTACTAGCTATTAGAATTGAAATCCAAGGATATGTGTCAAGATCTTATACTCCATAAGCAAGCCCAATCAATCTGAGCTACCATGTGTCCCACTATACTCTAAAAACCTATGAGATATCACTGTGTGTCTCAAGTGTAACCAACCAAACTTGATAAGCCTTCTAAAATGATGCATGTCCCCTAGGGGCTCATTTGTGATTGATGCATGTCCACACTACATTGCATCCATCTAGAGCTTACAAGATATTATAATGTAGACATGTGGTTGCACCTGAGCCATTTGATATAGTTTGATGGTGTATAAATATTTGAGGATCCTTTTAAGAGTGACACTTGGTGAAGAAATAATAAAGGATATTGAGAATGATGCATGTCCACCTTGGACCTATGAAATCATGCCACATGTCATTCCCATGAAGCTACACCTTGAGATCAAGTAGATCCCTTTCAAGAGTGATGTGTCTCCACCTTGGACCCACATGATGATGCCATGTGTCATTCTTATAAAGCTTCATTTTGAAATCCTCTAGATCATCTCTAAGAGAGATAGGTGTCTCCACAAAAGCCACATGATTAGTGCCAAGCTTCTAACATCTATCTAAGATCCCTTTGAAGAAGACACCTAAACAATAAAAGCTTTGATTATGTATGAGAGTGATGTATGGCACTCTCATGACCAATCAAAACTAAAATTCCACCTAAGAGCTTCCCATAAATCAAAATATTCCATGTGGTAGGGTACAAAAAATTCATCACACTAAGAATCATTTTGAGAGCCTGTGAGCAATCAAAAGGTGCTACGTGTCTATATTTAAGCCAACTAAGTAGTTTAATCACATCCAAGCCTCATGAACACCCAACTAGATTTGAGGTGGCATGACACATGTTAAAAGGTGGAAATATTTATCTTTAAATATAAAATTGATGGCAAATCAAGGTTAAATTTGAATTATAAAATCAATTAAATGCCAAAATCAATAGTTTAAAGTGCTTTGAATGTAAAGTTGATGAGCTTGACATTAATATGGCACAAAATAGAATTGCCATCTATGCTAAATTAATAAAATAAATATTTAAAAAGGAAACTCAACTTGAATACTACTACCTACATTTACATTTTAAGCTCTAAGTATTTGCTCTCCTTGTTATATGCATCCTTAGTACAATAAAGCTCAATATATTCATAGATTGCACTCAAGATGCCATTGTCAAAGCTCAAAACTTACAAATGGATATAGAAATACATTAGTTGTTAACTAAAATATTTAAAAAATGGCATAGGTAAGTCCATCCACTCCTAGCAAGGGTGACTCCTTTAGAAATGATGATTTCCTATTCTAATATGGCAATTCAATAGTTTTCAAGGACATGAAATTCATTCCCAAGGCCATAAACTCAGGGGATATGAATTAAAACATCTATTAAAATGTTGAAGGAGATAGGGATCTTTATGAGGTTGAGATAATGCCTCACATAATCCAATTGGATTTGGATATCCTTGCAATTGAAACTGCTAGCCTCCATAAGGTTACAACAATGCCAGAGGTCATGACATGTGTTGACCTAGTATATGTCATCTTCAGGAGGACAAGATGTGAGGATGGGTTTTTAAAAGCCATGAACCAAGGGATCCCAATTTCTTTCATTTTAAGGCCTAGCTTTGAAGACTACTATGACCTACCTTTGCCATAACTAGATTATAACCAAAGCATCATTGACAACTAGTATGAGGCACACAAACCAAAGATAGTCTTGACATAATGGGTTACTAACCCAATCAAGGTTATTTTCATGGATGATGTAGGGAACATACTGAACCATTAGTTTAGGAAGGGATTTAGGATTGGTATTTCCCTTCTTAATAGGATATATGGTAATGTGTACATTAGTTATGTGGATATCAAAACTATCCCACTACTATAGATAATCATGGATGATTAGTAAATCTCAATCACTTTCATTGTAAGGACTAGATTTGAAGATTATTATGACCTACCTTTGCCATAAATAGATTATAACCAAAGCATCAATGATAACTAGTATGAGGCACACAAACCAAAGATAGTCTTGACATCATGGGTTACTGGAGGATTAGTAGATCCCCTAATCTAGTGTATGTAGTGAATGGTACCTAAAAAAATAGTACCCCTTTCTACATCAGGAGCTACCTATTTGAATCCATCTATATAACTACCCATCTAGGCCAAAACTCATGGTCTATGGTGTGAGATGAAATTGTGCCTAAATTATTCTATGCAATGCACATCTACTAATTCAAGTGTAACATCAAGGTAATTACATAAGACTTTTAGATAGTTTTTTATAAATCCATCACTAAATGTGAAATGCCAAGAGTCTCCCTAGAGGTTATATAGATACTAAAAGAAAAGGGAAGCTATTGGTTGTACCTAAATTTCACATTCATCTAGATATAAGGAGTAATGATAGGTCCCCTCAAGCTGCCAAGATATGTGCCAATGAAATTGGTAGAAGAATAAATGCCCTATCAACTTCTCCATGGATTTGATGGTGTATTCAAGAATAAAAAGAAGGAAGTCCTTGATAAAAATCCTTACAAGTTGGGTAGGACAAAGATTACAAAGTGTTAAGATATCATTATGGATATAAGGCATAAGGACTCATACCTATTTCCCAAATATGACTTTTGATCCTAGGACCCAAACAATGTCATTACAAAGCATCTCTTCAATTTCAAGAAGGATGTGGCATTAAAATATAATCAATAAGAATAAGTCCATGAATGGGTCTATAAAGATGTTATGAATGATGTAGTCCTCAAAAATGCTTCAAGAAAGAACATAGAGATTGAAATGAATCTAGATAGGGAAAACAATAAGGAAGACATCATAAGTCCTCAACCTCCACCAAATCATGGAATCATGTTCAATTCAAACTATGAGGAGAGATAATAAGAAATGGAAGAAGAGGATAATGTTCCTCTCATTAGGAACAAACCATGAATAGCTACATTGTAGTTCACATCAAGCATCTAGGTTATGCCTACAAACTTCAAACAAGAAGGAACTACCAGCCAACAAGGGCCTACTTTCATCTTAGCATCTACAATGGTAGTTACCATATATATCTTAAGTTAACCTAATCCTAATGTTATTGACCTCAAGGAGTTGTAGGCATTACCAGAGAGGAATATAGAAAAGGTTACAAAATAAAGAAGTCTACTAGGACTACTATGAGAGGGGTAGTGTTTCCTCCATCATCTCCCTAAATTTCCACTATAATTACTACACCACTACCTTCTTTTTCAAATGCCCAATCCTTAATAGGTACTATCATGAGCCAAGATAGTACTTCCTTTAGCTTCACCTTCCTCCATTTCATTGCTCAGGCTACTACACACATGGATTCTTCCCAAGAAACCATAACAAGTGCCTCATTTTCTATTGGTTCCCCTACACCTAAAAGACCATTTAACCACATTTAAAAGTAATTCACCTTCCACAAAGCCACCTAATCTCACAAAAACTATTATGGTGAGTATACCTTCAAATTTTCCCTCATTCATTCTTGACATATGCCCTGCCAAGTATTTATTTGATCCACTTGGGTAATTAGACCCAATAAATGTGTTCATCCATACCACAACTTTGGCTTCCTCCTCTACCCAAGCTCTTCCATTTTGGCCACCTCTAACACATCCAACATTTACTCCTACCCAAAATTAGGCTAGAGATATCATTTAGGTAGTAAGGTAGGAGAATCCCTAGACAACTCACTCTACCTCCCAACTTGGCATGAGGTTTGATTATGACATAAGAACCATGAAAAGGGTGATTAAAAGGCAAGTTGAGTAGTCATAATCAAGATTAGATATGATCAATGAGAGTGAATAATAACTCTTTACCTTGACAAGGAAGAGGAAGGATATCCTTCGAGAGGTGTCAGAATATATAAAGGACCTTATGTCCATAGTTTAAGCTCAATTAGAATCTAAAATTTCCTTGATGAACAGGATGTAACAGGAATTAAAAAGGTTGAAGGAACAAACACTTCCCACTATGCCAAAAATCATTTTAATTTCAATAATAAATGTTGTTATTAATATCTTCAACTTATATAAGGTCATGAAGAAGAGGAAAGAAGATGGGGTCATGTAATCCAATGTGGTTATTAAAATTGACCAAAATCTTGCACTTTATGATGCCAAGTTGGCCTACTTGGCTAGAGTTGTAAGAAGTAATAAGTTCTCTGATCTCAAGGTGCTACCACTTAAGGACATTATTCCTACACAAACCATTCTCATGAAAAGGATAATACTAAAGAGATGGATGGACTAGATTAAGGATGCAACTACATCCTTAGAGAAAATTTAATTCAATATTTAATTGTTATTGAAGGATACCATGGTCACTAGGGTGACCAAACATGATGGCTCTTTTATGGATAATCAAGATTTTAGAGCCCAAATCAAAGTGTTTGTGACCAAATTCTAGAAATATGTAGCTAGTGCAAAGACTGCTACAAAGGTAATGAACATTGTAAAATTTGATAATTAGAGGTTGGAGAAAGTAGATGTAATTGAAGAACTAAGGCCCATACTCATAGAACATGGCAAGCACATCTAGGGGATACCCAATGTATTTCAGCCCATGATCTTGGACTTTGCTCACATTGACCAAGATACCTAGAATGTGCAAAGGTATGGACTAAGGAGGAAGCAATGAAGAAACAAATATAGTAGCAAACATTGCAACAATTACCTTTAGGGTCTTAGAGAGTATTTATTTCATTATATAAATTCAAATGTAGAACATTCCTCTATATGTAACATTTTATCCACTTGGATATTTGGGTGCCTTTTGATGGGCCCACTTGAACTTGTATTAGGCATTTTTGATGACTATAAATAGGAGTTCCACCCCTCATTTGTAATGAGAAACAATTATTGCAAATAATAATACAAAAGAACTAAGGAATTCATAAGTTTGTCTGAAGTGCTTAATTTTTATTCCTCATGCTTTTAGATGACTAATAACTTATTTCCTAAAAATTAATTTGGAAATGTTACTCCATATATGCATTTATTAGTTTGAGTTTGACACTAAGATGACTAATCTATTAGTATATTTACTCTATTTCTTTCTCAATTGCAACTGAATGTGCTATGAAATTTACTATGAGTGATTAATATTTATGCAATAGATGCTTTTAGATATAAACATTTCTTTTCCTCTAAAGCTTCAACTTAATTTATTTATCTTTGAGCACTATGCTAGAGTTGATAGATGCTTTTTTCCTACCTAACCTTGGATCTACCCATGATTCACCTTAGCTTAGTTAATGAAGTGTCCCTGCATAACATTTATTCTCCCTATAGTAAGGTCTACTTGCAAACTTCTAAGTGGTGGACATATCTCTACTATTTGTATTATTTATAGTAATAATTGTGTTAATAACTCAAGCCCTGAGTCTACCAGGACTCATAATTGTGTTTCTTACTTTCCACTTGTTCCCTAGTGACATAGGGAACAAAATAAAGTGTACCAATAGGAAGGGAAAATTTAGCACTAGAAGGAGGGCCATTATGAAAGTACTTTCATGCATCTTTGTAGAGTTTTAGTGTGCTTCATTTAATACATACATGTTTACTTCAAAATGCATAAATATTGTTATGGAACACTAAATATTTGCATTATTTACATGAATATTTGCATCTTTTAAATGATTTCATCAAAGATAGTGTTTATTCATGGAAATATGGCAAATAACCTAGATATTTGCTCAATTTTGTGTAAAGATAGGTGAAATATGATGTTCTTTAATCATATTCAAGGCTATTTTGATCATCTTTGAAAAGTTTTACATAAATTTTCTAGATAATCCGAGTATTTATAAGAATTTATACAAAGATTAATTTATAAAACATTGTTTATACTAGATCTGAACATTTGAGATCATATTTACTCTCATTATCTTGGGATTAAAAGAACCTTTGCATGCATTTGTATCTAAAGTTGTTTTAAAGTGCTCAAACATTATTGGATTGTTAAATAAGGCATAGAAACACTATGTATTTTTGGTTTAAAACTAATATTTGTAGATTAACATGTAAGGATAACTATATTTGTGTAGATATTGAGAAATCTAAGGTTTCAAGGCTTAGATATTCAAAGATCAAGGTAAAGCTACTTGATTTGAAGCTTCTTTTTGAAAAATTGACCATCAAAGAAAATATAATTTTGAATGAGCTTACCCAGATCATTGAACAACATGATCTTCTATTAAAATTTTTGAATGAAAATCCTAGCTCCAATAAATGTAAATCAGCTCATACGAATGTGGTAATGTATAAGATCAAATATGAGGTTCCACCATTACTTTTGACTATAAGAATTTTTGTAAAAAATCTTCATAATTATTTGCTTGATTCTAGTGCTTCAACTAACATCATGCCTTTAAGAATTTATGAAAAATCAGGACTGAACTAGGTCAAATTAGAGAAGGTGGTGGTAAAGCTAGACAAATCAAGAGTGAAAGTGATGGGTGAGTTATTGAATATTCACATGTAGCTCACCCAGGATCCTCATATCCAAAATTTCATTGACATCTAAGCCATTGACATACTTGAGCCTTATAGATTTTTGTTGAGCTATGACTGGACTAATACTTAAATGGATATATGTCCACTAAGTGTTCTCACATGCGGCTACCTTGGTGTTGGATCCCCAGCTAGATTAGGATTGACTGAGAACCTAAAATGAAATACATGATCACTAAATACAATGCTAAGAATGAGAAGGTAAATTACCAATCCTCTGATTTAGGTGTATATACTTTGGAAACTACTAATATTATTGTAGATGATAAAGTAAAAGAAGAAAGCAAAGGTCCTTGTACATTTCACTTTTATGGTGCATGAGAAAATCAAGGTTATGGCACTAGGATTATTCTAACAAATCCCAAAGGAAAAAAGACTAGCTTCTTATATATTACATTTTACTTGTATTAATAATTTGGTAGAATATGAAGCTCTCATTTTAGGAATTCAATTTGCAATCAAGCATAAGGTAAAAGAACTATTGATCTATAGTGATTCAAAGTTAGTTGTTAACCAAGTATAGATTAAGTATCAGTGAAATATTTCCTACTTAAGGAAGTATAAATTTATAGCTTGGGATTTAATTGATCATTTTGACTTATTTAATATTGTTTCCTTACTTAGGGAGAAAAACCAATTGGCAGTTACTCTACCTTCAACAACAGTCAACCTAGTCCCTCTAGAGCCTTTAAATCTACAAGAATTCATTTTAAATATAATTTCATGCCCCTCTATTCTAGATAACATCAATCACTTCTAAGTTTTTGATGATGATAAATAAATAATCAATTTCTTGTGTAACTTTGGCATGTTTGAGTCCCACATTTTTTATTAACAAGATGAGAGTTCGATGGAAATATCAAGTGACAATGAAGATGGAGTGATTCAAATCAAAGACAACTAGATCCCCAAAGGTATGATCTCCTTGGAGAGGATGTTAAAATAGATAAGCAAAAGATCGAAGAAAAACAATCTAAGGTGAGTGGGAAAGATTACAAATAAGTTAACTTGGGAAGTTTCAAAAGTGAGAAAAATTTTAACATTGGTTTAGTTTTCACCAATTAAAAACTAAAAGAAGTCACTAACCTTATAACCAAGTTTAAAGGTGTTATTTCCTAGTCATATTATGACCTTAATATATTTGATACTAGTGTGATTAATCACACTATACCATTGAAATAAGCCTACAAACCTTTTAGGTAAAGGCAGAGGCCATTAAATTTAGTACTAGAGCCACTGATTTATAAAAAAGTAAAGAAATTTCTAGATTTAAGGATAATCTTCACCATATGACACTTGACATGGGTTACCAATCTTGTGTTGGTCTGAAATAAGAATGGAGAAATCAAACTTTGCATTGATTTCAAAAACTTTAATAGATCTTCAAAAAAGGAAAATTACCCCTTGCCATCCCTAGATGAAGTTATTCAATTGGTGAGTGGGTCTAGAATGATGTCATTTTTTTATGGATTTTTATGGCTATAACCAAGTCCTGGTGAATAAAAATGATAGAATGAAGATTGCCAACACCACCAAGTGGGGAACATTTTCCTATAAATGAATGCCATTTAGGTTAATCAATGTAGGAGTAACTTTCTAGTGAGCAATGGACCATGCATTCCAAAAATTAATTGGTAAGTAAATCATTATATACATGGGTGATCTAACCATTTTTTATAAAAATAGAGGTGATCATATGACACATTTAGAACAAGTGCTGAAGAGGTATAGGAGGTATGGCATTTCTCTAAACACCAAGAAGAGTATATTTTATATGACTAAAGGTAAACTTTTAGGACACATAATCACCTAGGAAGATATGAATATTGACCCTACTAAGATAAAAACAATTTCAAAGTTAGAAGTTTCTAATAGAAAAAAAGAATGAAGTTTTTCTTTGAAAATATTAATTTTGTAAGAAAATTTATTTCTAGTTTTTCAAAAATTGTGAGACCACTTAATGTAATGTTAAATAAGGATGTCAAGATATAATGGACTATTGAATCAAATAAGGCATTATAATACATTAAGGATGCCATTGTTTAGGGTCCTATCTTGATTATAGAAAAGAATTTTATATTTATTCTTTTGCCTCTGATCACACTATTGATTTTATCTTCATGAGTACCAATTTTAAGAACATAGAGCTCAACTATCCTATTCTGGATAAACAAGCCTATGCACTAGTAATGTCTATCAAGAATTTTAAACACTACATCCTAAGAAACAAGACTTATGCCATTGTGTCTGATCCAGTAGTCAAATTAATGCTAGGATAGAATAAACTTGGAGAAAGAAGAGGGAAGTGGATGACTAAAATCCAAGAATATGACTTAGAGATAAAATTCTCTAAATTAGTTAGAGGTTAAGGTCTGATCTAACTCATTGCAAACATTGATCCACATATTAACATCTTAGAGGTAGAAGCATAACAAGTATCTAATGATCATTGGTACAAGGATATTATTCACTATCTATTGCATGGAGCATGCCCCCCACACCTCAAAAGAGAGTATAAAAGGGCCTTCAAGATGAGATCATCCCAATTTATGATCAAAAGAGGATTCCTCTATATAAATAACTATGAATGAGTCTATTTAAGGTGTGTTTCTAGAGCTGAAGCCACTAAGACCATGGATAATTTCCATGACAAGCTAGGAAGTGGCCATCATTTAGGGCATACCACTACACACAAGATATAAAAAACTGGCTATTATTGGCCAACCATATTCAAATATACCCATGCCAATGTGTGAACATGTCATTAGTGCCAAGTATTTGATTAAAGAGAGACAAAGGCATCCATTCCTTTATAATTAGTAATTAAGCTAAATCCATTTGTGCAATGGGGCCTCAAATTTGTAGGACTAATTAATCCCACTCCTTAGTGGGACATAAATTTGTACTCACTACCAAAAATTACTACACAAGGTGGACTGTAGCAATGGCCACCAAGAATAGTATAATAATTGATGTAATCAAATTCTTTAAATAAAACATCAATACTCAATTTGGGATGCCCATATCTTTAGTATGTGATAATGGCCTAGCCTTTATATCAGCTAAATTCACTATATGGGAATAATAAAACTAGATAACTATAAAGTATGCTTTTAACTATTACCCTAAATCTAATGTAGTTTCAAAGTACACAAACAAAAACTTAGTGAATTCCATCAAGAAGTTTTCTAAAAAGAAACTTAGAGAATGGCAGTCCCTATTAAAATATGCTCTATGGGTAGAAAAAACTAGATACAAGTATGCACTCAAAGTGTCCCTATTCTTACTAGTTTATGGGAAACAACCTATATTTCCCATCACATTGAAGTTGACCACCTATGAGTTCATGGTTGAGTACATGGAACATAATGAAAGAGTGTAATCCTAGATATTAAACATCATCCAAATGGAGGATGCTAGAGATGAAGCATTAAATTACTTCAACAAGCATCATGATGTTGTTAAGAGATGGTTTGACATGTGAGCCAGATTTAAATCATGCTAATCATCAGAATTAGTCCTATTGTAGGACAAGGACCATTATAAAAAAGGATAACATGACAAGTTCACTCCTCTCTATATTGGACCATATCAAGTGGCAGAAATATTAGGTGAAAATGCATTCAGGATCAAAGACATGCAAAGGAATGACTTAGCCTTTCCAATCAATGGGAAATACATAAAAAAATATTTCTCTATCTCTCTCACAAATTCCAAAAGGAATTTAAGTTTGTTTAGAGTTAGATTAGGTAGGTGTATAATATTTTTATTTCTTATTATATTTTATTTTCATGTTCTTTCTCTCTTTCACTTTATTGTTTTGGTTTTGTTTCCCATTGTTTACTTTATTTATTTACTCTCTATTGGATATTTGTTTTTCTTATTATGTGTTTAGATTAGTAACAAGTCCTCTGGATAAGAATTTGTTGGTTCAAATTGTGTTAACCTGATCCCAAAAATGGAAGAAATGATTGTTGGTCTTAAATATTAGTTATCTAAAGTTTGGAAACCTCTAGCAGTGCTCTAATTTAGAAAAGTTGGGCAAGGTTAATTAAAAATTGGTTTTATCATGAAAATCCTAATTTATTTTAAGGCTGTAATATAGTTTACATGACTGATCATTTGCTTTAACAAGAGTTTGAATCTATGCAGATCATCATATTGTCACTTAAATTCACTAAATGATAACCAAATACCCCCATTTCTAGAATGGGGACCCTCCCTTATTTAAATTTTAAAATGCCTAATATGCCAAGATTGCCTAAGTCATTTGATTACATATGTATTTGGTTTAATTCACCAATGCTTTTTATTCTACATTTTTTGTTTAATTATTGATCTTATAATATATATTAACACTTAGAAATGTTCAAGTCTTTACAAGTTCATCAATTTTTATTCAATAATGAATCATTAACCATTGATAATTCAAAAATGTGTAGACAGACCTTTAATAAAGATGTTCTACTTGGTTCTCTAATTGGAATGAATGTGAAAAACTTCATCAATCTTATTAGACTAGACCTATACTTTGTTTTAAGCATGTACTTTCATAGTTTTTCTTTAAACTTGTTTTAATTTTCTTAAGATAGGCATTTGAAATTTTTTAGAAGACTAACTTAGTCTCTCACTTGATCTTGCAAGACATTAAAATTAAATTAATAGTTTGTAATTATTCATAGGACATCAAATTAAAGATATCAACTTAAGAAGATAGGTGTCCAACTCACTGGGATTCATAATGTATTAAATATTTATCACACCCTATATAGGGCACTTAGACTAAATCTACCAAGTTCATGAGCTACGTGGAACCATTTGAAGAGCTCATAGAGGAACTAGCCATTAGAATTTAAATCCAAGGCTATGTGTCAAGATGTTAGCACCTATAAGTAAACCCAATCTATTTAAGCCACCATGTGTCTACCATGCATCCCACTACTATCTAGAAACCTATAAGATGTCATTGTGTGTCTCAAACATGACCAACCAAACCTGAGTAGCCTTACAAAATGACATGTGTCTCCTAAGGGCTCATTTGTGATCAATGCATGTCCACACCATATTGCAACACATGTCTACCTTAGACCCATGTAATGATATCACGTGTCATTCCTATGAAATTTCACTTCAAAATCAACCAAATCCCCTCTAAGAGTGATGCACATCTACCTTAGACCCATGTGATGATGCCATGTGTCATTCCCATAAATTTGCATTTTGAGATCTTTTAGACCATCTCTAAGAGAGACATGTGATCTAAATTATTAATGCTAAGTTGCTAACAGTTGTCTTAGAGCCCTCTAAAGAAGACACCTAGTTAATAAAAGCCCTAATTATCTATAAGAGTGATGTGTGACACTCTCAAAACTAATCAAAATTAAAATTCCATCCAAGATCTCACCATGAATAAAAAGATGTTACATGGTAGGGTATGAATAAGTCATCACACTAAGCAGTATTTTGAGATCCCATGATCAATCAAAAGGTTCCATGTGTCTAGATGTAAGCCAACTAAGTAGGTTAGTCATGTCTAAGCCCCCTGAGCACCCAAATAGATTTGAGGTGGCAGGCATGCCACATGTCAAAAGGTGTCAATATTTAGATTTAAAGCTAAAATTGATGGTAAATCAATGCTAAATTTGAATTCTAAAAGTAATTAAATTCCAAAATCAATAGTTTGAAGTGATTTGAATACAAATTTTATGAGATCTCCATTAAAATGACATGAACCTAAATTATCATCTACGCTACATGAATCAAAGCAATCTTTTAAAAATCTAATCAACTCGACTAATGTTACCTAAATTTACATTTGAAGCTCTAAGCATTTATTCTCCCTATTATCTATGTCCTCAGTATGACAAATCTCAAGCTATTCATAGATTACAGTCATGCCACCATTAGCTGAAGCTCAAAAGTTGAAGAGGGTAATAGAAAGACATTGGTTGCTACCCAAAGATTTTTAAAATGGCACAAGTAGGTCCCTCCACTCTTGGCAAGGGCACCTCTTTCAAAAATGATGATTTATTATTCCAATATGGTAATTCAATAGTTTTTAAGGATATAAAATTCATCCCTAAAGCCACAAACTTAGGGGACATACATTATAGTAGCATCTATTATAATGTTGAAAGAGATTGGGATGTTAATGAGGTTGAGACAATGCATCACATAATCTAATTGTCTTTGAACATCCTTATAATCTAAGCTATTGACCTCTACAAGGCCATAGAGAAGCTAGAGGTTATGCCATACACTAACTTAATATATGGCATCTTTGGGAAGATGAGATGTGAGGATGGGTTACTAAAATACATGAACCAATGGCTCCTAATTGCTTTCATTATAGGGCCTAGATTTGAAAATTATTATGACCTACCTTTACCATAACTAGATTACAACTAGAGCATCATTGACAATTGGTACAAGGCACATAAACTAGAGAAAATCTTGATAGCATGGGTTACTAACCTAGCTAGGGTTGTTTTTATAGATGACCTCAGGAATATACCTATTTATTAATTCAATAAGGGAATCAAGATTGGCATTTCCCTTCTCAGTAAGATATATGGAAATGTGCACATTGGATATGTGGATATCAAAACTATCCCATTACTATAGATAATCTTAGAGAATTAGTAGATCCCCTTACTTGGAGACATCATTAGCATAATTTTGTGTATGCAATGAATGATTCCTAAAAAATGATGCCCATTTATACATTATGAGATAACTATTGGATGACATCTATGAAAATGCTCAACTAGGCCCAAACTCATGGTCTCCTACACAAGATGAAGTTGTGCCCTAATTATTCTTTATAATGCGCATCCATGACTTTAGGCATAACATCAAGGTAATTACAAAATACTTTTAACTGGTTGTTTATAAATCCATTACAAAATGTGAAATTCTAAGAGTTTCCCTAGAGGTTAGATAGACACTAAAGGAAATGGGAAGATAATGGTTGTACCTAGATTGAACAATCATCTAGATGGAACTAGTAATGGTATCTCCCATCAGGATACTAAGATATGTGTGAGTGAAATTGGTAGAAGAATAAATGGCCTATCAACTTCTCCATGGAGTTGATGGAATCATCAAGAATAAAAAGAAGAAATTACCCCAAAAAACTCCTTATAAGCTATAGAAGATTAAGATTACAAAATGGTAATATATCATTGTGGTTATAAGGCATAGGGACTCATACCTATTTCCCAAAGATGATTTTTGAGCTTGGGACCCAAAAAATGTCATTACAAATCAGCTCTTCAAGTTTAAGAAGGATGTGGCATTAAAACATAAGAATTAAGAATAATTTCATGAATGGGTCTAAGAATATGATATGAATGATGAATTAGTATTTATAAATTCTAAAAGAAACAACATAGAGCTTGAAATGAGTATATATAGGGAGAAGAAGTAAGACATCATAAGGCCTCAACTTCCACCAACTAATGGAAGCATGTTCAATGCAAACTATGAGGAGAGACAAAAAGAAGAGGAAGAAGAGGATAACATTCCTCTCATTAGGAATAGACCATGCAGAGTTCCACTATAGGTCACATTAAGAATCTAGGGTATGACTACAAGTTTCAAACTAGAATTAACTAGTATACAACATGAGCCTACCTTCATCTCATCATCTACCATGGGAGTTGTCGTAGAGAGCCTAAGTTAGATTAATCTTAAGTTCATTGACCTCAAAGAGTTGAAATAAGGAATTGAGATCTCAATGGAAGAGTTTCAGGCATTAGTTGGGAGGAATATAGAAAAGGTCTACAAAATAAATAAGTCTCCCAAGACTACCATGAGAGGGAAAATGTTTCCTCCATTAGATCCCTAAATTATCATTGGAAGCACTACACCATTACCTTATTTTTCAAATGCTTCTACCTTTGATTCTATTCCCACTTCCACATTTGATTCCCCTTCTATTAATTCTCCATTGGCTCCATTACCTTCATCTTTTATAGCTAATTCATCCCAATCCTCAATAGGTACTAGCATGAGCCAAGCAAGTACCTCCTTTGGGTTCACCTTTCCTCATTTCATTTCTCATGTTATTACACACATGGATTCTTCCCAATAAACTATTAGATAATTTGGCCCACATACAAATATTATACCTAAATTGATGAGATAAATAAAGTTTTGGATAGAATGAGTGGTCTAAATATATCATATTACTTACAAATCTTTTGAAACACTTTAATCAAGCTTAAAGTGCAATTTGTTGATCTTTGAAAAATACGTCTTGAAATAGGTCTAAAGTTGTAAAGGAAGAAGGATCATTAGGTTTTCATGGTGATCATGACCTTCATTGACATAAAGTAGGTTTCACAGGTCTCAAAAACTCATTTTGAGCCTTTAAAGTTATTTTCACTAGCATAAAAGAGCTAGACTATCATCAACACGTCATGCATCAAACTAGTCAATCTGATTGTACATTTAATAGATGCACTTGGGGAGTTTCTCAAGCCAAAATATTACATTGACATGATTTTTTTAATGCCAAGATCATGATATACAAATTTCATATATTCATGTCTTTTCTATCTCAAGATATAAAGCTTCAAAGTTAGACTTACATAGTAAGATGTGCATAAGGACATCAAGTTAAATCTTAAAAAATAGCTATTTGAATTCAAATGTTCTAAGGTGGAATGTGAGGATGAAAAGTGTCCAAATATAAAAATCTAAGATCAAATACAATGGTGAGTGCCAATCTAGTGATGTTAGTGGGTCTTGAATATCCAATAGTGTGCATTTCATCATGCATCAAAGATCAATGGCGAGCATCAAGTCAAAAAGTTATCATGAAGGCACTAATGACAAATGGAAAGATCTTTATTACCTAAGCAAAATTCTAATGGCATGTGTTTACTAAAAAGGCTAGTGGGCCCAAATTTATCAATTGTGTGTATTTAATCATACCAAATTATATTGATGATGAGTAAGAAGTCAATGGGTCAGTGAATCCTAAAAGAAAATGAGAAGATATCAAGTGTCCTAACCATGTTAATTTTGTAGAATATTTATGGATCACATTCATTCATAAATAAGTAGATTAAAAACAAGCAAGAGGTTAAAGAGTTAGTAGGATCATATGGAATGAATGGGTAGCTAATAGATGGCATAATTTGAAGAGCTCAGATCAAGATCCATGGTTAAAATTAAAAGTCAAAGCTAAGGACTTCAAGTGGAGGTCAAACATGTGACCAAGGTCAAACCAGAGCAATGTTATAAAAGGCATATGTTTCCATTAGAGCTCAGTCAAGCATCCATAAATTTGACATAATCATATAGTTAGGATAATTATAATTAATTTCCATCACCATTAAAGCACATTTTTGACCTATGATTCAAAGATTTATAACTTATAGATCCTATCTTTTGGGGTTGTATATTTCTTTCATGATTGTGATTATTGTAATTTAAATAAGATCTATGCATACAATGAGATCTTGATTTCCATAAATTATAAGAGGAAAAAATAGGTCTTTTAAACCATAATACAAAGATCAAATATAGACTATTAGTTGTTGAGACAGGACTATACAACCTATAAGTTTTCATCGATATTATAGCTATATGAAAACCAATAAATTAGATTAGTTTTCATTTTATAGTAAGGAACTATGCTCAGATGAAGTATGGGTAGATATATAGTTATGGAGAAATGTCTCATTCATCAACGTGGCTATATCCTTGATAAAGTAGGTATTTACCACCACTCAAAGTAGACATGGTGATGGCTCTATGAGATTCAAGATATGAATATTTTATCTTCACAAGCAGGCCAAGTAGGAGGCATAGAAGTTCAAGGAAATTTTTTAGGGATTGGAGAGTACAGTGGAGAATTTGATTCTTTTATAGATCCTTTAAATATTTTTCTAACATCAAGATCATGTCTCATCATCTATAGAACATATTCTTGTCTTCTAGTGCATGTTTCTTAGCCAATAATAAATTTGGAAGACTTTTGGAGTTACTTTAGGATAATTTGTTGATGAAGGATTAGTCGTGATTAGATATCTCATTGATTAATCTTAGTTGGTGTGCTCCCTCTCTTCTCTCTTCCCCTTTTTTTATATATCTCCCATTTTTTCCCATTCATAAAGAGGCACATTTTTTGGAGTATCAAGGGACTCTTTCAGATATTTCAAGATATTCTCATATTGATTAGGCTAAACCCTATATATCATTTGTAATAACTACATCTTGATGTAATAAAAGGCTTTTTTACCTATCTCTTACCTTGGATCTGTGTTCAGTGAGTTGTGCATGATGGCATTGTGTGAAGGAGAATATTTCTTCTCTATTGTCCTCCATTTTGACCTCTTTTAGGGTGTTTTCAAGTTGTCTATAGGTTTGGGTTAGTGTTATTTTTATTATTAATATAAACTCTCAGTGAGTCTTAGAACTCCTCTTTGTTTACATTCATTACTTCCTAAACCTAGTCCATGATATAGTTATGTAATCAGCTTCATTTTGAGGTTATATAAGCTAGCATTGTCTTGTGTTGATCTAGTGTGGGTTAAAGCTTATGGGAGTCTAACATTTTTATTTGGTGCATCACCTAGTTAACTTTCTTAGGAGCCCTTTCCCCCTTTTTTCCCCTGTCCCCTATAATAACATTAATTTAGGTGATTCATCAAAAGGAAATTGGCCTTCTTTGAAGGTTCATCCCCATCATAGGTTACCCATAAATTGGGGTTGTCCCAATATTAAGGCTTAGTCAAAGGGATCCTAAATAACTCTCTCCAAGGGTTTATATTAACATCATAATAGTTTTTGGCATGCCTAGTGGGACTTACTACATTGTTCACTAGTGAAGAGTTTTGGTGTTCTCTTCATCCAATTAGCCTTTGGAGGAAAGTGTTTAAACATCAATGGTGACTCTAAGCATCTATCAGTTGGTTTAAGTAGCCTAACTAAGTGCCTAATAATTATAATTTAGTATGTATAATTAACTATATTTTGATTAGTATGCTTATTCTCTACCTCAATATCACACTTATCAGGCAAATAATGTTTGTGTTCCCTCCAAGTCCTTATCATGGCTTTTGACCCCCTCCCACCCATGAATATGACCAAGGTCAACCTCCTTTACATTCAAATCAGTCTTCTAATTCCCCTTGTTAAAACCAAGCTTATCTTATTACATCCAAATCAAGAGTCAAGAAAGCATTATTAGTTTATATTGAGTTTATAAGGAAGATTGGTAGGGGTTTTGAGTTTTCTCTAGTCACCCCTATCCATATTATGCAAAATTCAAGGAGTGATCTTCAGTTGGTTAAGAATAGATGGTCAATTTGTGAGGGTGAAATATGGTCATCTTATAAGAATGAGGACATAGAAATGATGAGAAGTATGATTCAAAATGCAGATAGTGTGTTGATATCTTATAAAGAATAATAGACTCATTTGGATTAGTCTTATGGGTAAGTGCACACATTTGGGGGATAAAAAAGGGCACACCTGTCGACATGATTTTTCTAAAATTTTAGAAATATGAACTTTTGTAAATAATTTTAGATGGCTACACTTAAAATTTGAAGATGGTATAACAACATAAATTGTAACATTTTGAGTCAAGTTTCCAAAAAACTCTTTTTTTTTTTAAATGGTTAAGTATAAATAGGTCAAACATTTAAAATTTTAAAAATACCTCCTATTTTTTAATAAAACATAGTAGATAGATGGTCATGTATCCCACCATTTTTTTATCATCATTAAATATTGTTTGAAACCCTTTTGTGAATATTCAGATAAGATCTAGTGTGTTAGGAACTTTTTTATATATTTTTTTGATGAATATTTTTCTTTATTAATTTTTTAATTAAGTAGATCCTAAAAAATGACAAAAAATGGATAGTCATCCATGCAACCCACCCTAACTACCTCAAAAAAAATTGATTTTTTTTAATGTGTGTATAATTAGGCCTAATTTATTACCATATAAATTATTTTGAACTTTGATCAACAACAAACAATTAGATAAACATGAATAGGCATGTATAGGTAAGGCATGTAGTGGCCTAAAAAAGGTGTTGTTAGAAATAAATATAGTTTGAACCCTTGAAATAGCCCAAAAATTATTTAAATCATATATTTAGAAAGAGGATAATGTGCTCGTCATGATGGTAATAATTTTTTAAATTTTGATGTTAAAATCCTTAACATATTTGGAAATTGAAGTTAAAATTTGTTGTTTTTTCTCAAAACTCTTAGTGTCGGTTGTAGATTTATAGTCACAAGCCTTTGGCTTAGAAATCAAATCCATTTACAATCCTAAAGGCTCATTTTTCAATTCAAATTCAAATAATGTGCACATTTTATATAATAGATTCATGTTGTAAAATGCGTACATGTTATATAATTTAATATACAATACGTACACATTATATAACATGCATGTGTTATTTTTTTATAAGATGAAAACCATCTCCACAAGCATGTGTGAGTTGCACATGAATCTAACTTTGCCCATAAGATTATATTTACTACTCTAAATGTTAATTATATACTTTAAATTTATTTTAGTAAATATAAAAAATTAGGGTCACTCAACATCTGATAGAGTTGGTCTTATAGTTATACACCTTAAGATGTGGAAAATAGTTTTTCAAAATCCAATCAGGTCAATACTTAGTCATTTTCAAGGTCTAAGTATTAAACCTATGGATTTCAAGACAACATTTGCAATTTATATCCATTTATGGTAAACATGTAGTCATTTTTTAAGTTTTTGTGCATTTTGGATTGATTCTTAGCATTTTTATGAGTCTTAGGTTTTTCAAAATTAAAGTTTTCAAACCACTCACTTTTAAATTGATGCAAAGTGGTGTTATTTTGGTAGCATAGGTCACATTGATAACTTACACACATCAAAAAACCACTTTACATGTTAATTTCACTTGATCATCATCCCTCCCTCATACTTTATCACTTCTTACTCATCCCTCATTACCCCTAATCACACTCTCATCATTATTCATTATACTTAATTAGTACCTCATTAACCCTCACTAACCCTAGTCATCTCTAATCACTCCCTTATCATCCATAATCACTCCTCCATTGACCCTCACTATCCCTCATCGTCCCTAATCACTCCCTCCCCATCCTTCATCATCCCTAATCACTCTTTCATTGACCTTAATTATCTCTCATCATCTCTATTCATTCAATCTTATCATCCATAATCACTCCTTCATTGATTATCACCATCTCTTATCATCCCTAATCACTCACTTCTCATCCCTCATAATCCCTAATCAATATTTCTTCATCCCTCATCATCACTAATCACTCCCTCATTGACCCTCACCATCCTTCATCACTCCATCATTGACCCTCACCATCCCTTACCATCCCTAATCTCTCCCTCATCATCTAGCATAAGTATATACTCTAAATATATCTTTGATTCCAATCATATGTTGTTTAATCTGTTATAATAGAAATTAACTCTTTTCTAGGACTTATGTTGTCAATTCCCATTTGTGAAGGTCAATTTTATTACTGAATGAATTAGATGATCTTCCAGATTTATAGTCAAGAAACATAAGTATTAACTCAAAATAGATTCTAAATTTTACGTCATAAAATTATCACTATTATAAAACTGACTAAATGAAACTTTATTTGATTCCACCTTTGGTAGTTTGGTTCAAAAGATAAAAATTAAACACAAATCTCTTGTATAATTTTCTAATTCTAAGAAGATTTGAAATAGATGCAAATTTATTTAGTGTTCCCCATTCCTTTATTACTTAAATATTGGTTAGGTTAATGCACTCCTTGTGTGTGTAATGTGTCCCAAATATTTTATCTCTTACATGAAAAATGAACATTTATTCATGTTATGACAAAAATATGTTTCTGCAAAATGTGAAACACTAGTTCAGCATGGTGTAAATGTTCATCCCATGTTTTATAAATATTAATATGTCATCAAATTATATTTTAAAAATGGAATAGGTAAAGGACCTAAGGATTTAATTAAACATCTTGAAATTAATGAATTCATTAAATGATTTAACCTAAAAGGCATAACCAAATAGTCAATCAATCCTTCATTTGTTGTTAAGACTATATTCCAAATGTCTAGAGGCTTAACATGAATATGATGATACCTAAACTTAATATAAATTTTGGAAAAGAATTATACACCATGGATATGGTATAAAAATTCCATAATATTTAAATGAGGATAATAGTTCTTCACTTTAATCTTCTTAATATGTTTTTTAATTGATTCACAACTTTGGCACAAACACAATTGGGTTTTTACAAGGCAATGATTTGGGCGTGGTGTGTCCTTTATCCATGATTTCATGGATCTACCACTTGATCTATTCATTATCTATAAATGATATATTATATAAAGAGGTTTTAGGTAGAGGTAGTTAAGGGATCAAATCAATAGTATTATTTAGTGTATAGTATGAAAGAACGTATTTAGGTGACTAAAATATATCCTTGTGTTCATCTAGTTTAAGGTTCAATTATTTTGTCTTTGTTATTTATGGATAAACCACACTATCATATGTTGACATAAGGATATCATTAACCATTTAATTATTACCATTAAGACTATACTTATTACTAGAATTGATAATATTCTTTCACTTCTTGGCACTAATGAATGAAATCTTATGAACTAACTATGATATATGTTATTTTATATCATGAAAATATATCACAAAATTTCAAGGATTTACTTTATATACTACATGTCAATGGTAAAGACATTGTTGATCACATGTAAAAAATCACACACCTATAATTTTGAGATGTCATAAAGGATTACATCTTTAAAAAGTTTGATTTTGTACACCAAGTGACACTACTAGGTGATCCATTTCTCAAATCCTACACTAGACCATACACTAGCATATGGTTATGGATGATATATAAATTTCAGTTTTAATTTTTGAAAATATGATTTAGGATAAATTAAATTATTTTGGTTTCTATTTGAAATGATGAAGTGTATTGTCTCGCCATTGATCTACTTTTGTTAATGAAACAATATTTTTAATTCATATAATTTCATGTTGGGGGAAGTAGAGATATTTTTAGTACCAACCATATCATTGGGCTCATAATCTATTATCTGCTTAACTTTTTATAGTGCTAGATAACTTATACCCACTTCTCTAGATGTTCAAGTAGAGATTTCATAGTGTGAAACTCATCATTATATTGAATATTGAAGTTATGAATTAAGTACCACTTTTCAATCTTGGACTACTTGTTTTAATCATTTGAATATTGTTTTCCACTCTCTGGTATAATGATTAAATCAATATACATACAAATAGAAGGCCTTAAATATAATTATTCAGATCATTAAATGTCTTCATAAGGAAATAAATTGATTGGTTTCAAGAAATTACATAGCTTGGTGATCCTCATGTATTTACTACCCATTTTTGTGCTATGGTGGTTTCACTTGCTTCTCTTTTTCTGGCAGATTTTCAATTGTGAATTACATAATTTGTAATAGGCCCATATTTTTTAATAGGTGTTAAATATTTATGTTTCAAATTTTCCTTCACATAATTTTGATCATTCTGTCTTATATTTTATGCTATCACTCAACTCTCCAATTGTAGCTCCTAACATTGCTAAACCCCAACAAAATACCACCATCAAGGTATTGGATGGAGTGATTAAGGATGAGGAGTGATGAGGAAGAATTGAGTAGAGATGATGAGGGAGTCAATAAGGATGATGAGGGATGGTTAGGGTTAATGAGGGAGTGATTAGGGAGGATGAGGGAGTGATTAGGTATGATGAGTGATGGTGAGGATTAATGAGGTAGTGATTAGGGGATATGAGGGATGAGGAATGAGTGATTACAGATGATGAGGTATGATGAAGCATTGATTAGGAATGATGAGGTGATGTAGGAGAATCACTAACCAATATAAACAGTGATCTATTTTACATGTTTTAAGTCTTTATAAGGTGATAAAGTCATAATAAGTCTGCAAGAGTCTTTCTAAGTTTATTGTTTTGTGTCAATTTTGAATTAGAGTTGTATTGGACTTACCCTCCAAATCTTTCATTTGAATTTTTGAAATTTCATAGAGAATTTAATATTGTTTCAATAATTCCAACATTTAATTTGGTATCATTATAATTTAGTGAGTATTTTAGGATGTTAAAACACATATAACTAAACTCATATTTGAGAAATATGTTAGTAGTTAAGTTAGTTGAGGACACTCTCAACATACAAAAGAAGTTAGAAATCAGTTGATGGTTAATTGGTAATAAGAGTCTAGTCCATGTCTTATTTTATATTATTATTCATATTTAAGAGAGTTTGAGGGGGTAGGATTTGAAAATATGAATGTAAATAACCCCAAACAAGTGAATAAAGACAAGTTTTTATTATTTTCAGATAAAAAAGCAAATACACCCTGCATCTACTTGAATATGTGCAAAGATAGTTGATAGTGTGCATTATCATGAAACATGATTAGTGACAAGTTATTTGTGATATTGGTGTTAATGTTAATTTTAAAATACCTTTTCTTTTATGGTGATTATATCATTTGTCATTTGAGTTTTAAATCCTTTCAATGTTTAAATTACAAAATGTATACCCTGTGTTTTTACAAATTGTGCCTTGAAATTTGAGTAAAGGTCAGAGTCCTGTGGAAGAGGAGATTATATTTAGTGGTATTTTGGAATGTATGAGTAATTAGTAACTTGAAATAATAATTCATTAATATTTTTTTAAAATTTATGTTTTTATTCTGCTAGGGACATTATGTGTTGAATAACATAACCCTATCTTCTATGAGAAAAAGTTATGAGTATACATTTATGTGAGAAGGTATATGCATGTATTGGAGTGAAAATTAGAATGTATAGGTTGGTGAGTTGAATATCATATGATAATTAAGTCTTATAACTTTCAATTGTCTTTCATATATTTGGATGAGCTAAAATAAAACTAATACAGTCCTGCAATCATCAAGAAACTTAACATTATCAAAGTGGTATCTCATGGAAATTGGAAAATTGATTTTAATGGATGGAAGGAATTTATTTTTTATAGTGTGTAAAAAAAATTTAGATAATTTTAAACCATCATGTTGATTTACAACCCTTTTTGGAATGAATTAGAACAAATAACCTTTTCTCATATTACTACAGACCTGTGACTAAGTATACAGTCTATTCAAATTTGGTTAAGTCAATTTACTGTATCTTAAAAATGGAAATGTAACACTTAGAAAATGTTAATATGGTCAAATAATACCTAATAAAATATTTAAAATAATTTTAAACACCTTTAGAAGATCAAATTCTCATTTTGATCCTTTTTGGGTCTATAAAAGTAATCTAATCCCTATATTAGGGTTCTACTTTCAAAGTGATTTTTTAGGAGTTGTAATCATAAATAATTCATGAAATTTGGTGAAAATTTTGATTTAAACATGAAAAAATATAATATAGCTTTTTTAAGTTGTGTAAGTATGGATAAGTATAGATGGGGAAGGACTGTGTGGTAGATAGGGTAGAAGGAAACCTAAAGACCTAATCCAAGAGTAGAAAGAGCAAAAAAAAGCTATCAAATAGTTAAAAAAAAGCTTATAACTTTGTGAATAGATGGGATATGTTATATGGTATCCATAAAAGAGGTTTATTTGATGATTTGAGTCTATACAAGAAGAGTCTCTGATAGAGTAAGAGGTAGTGTATGATATGAAGATTATGTTGAGAAGTTAAGTAGGGTTGAGAAGAAGTTAGATAGAACTCAAAGGAGTGGAAGTAATTTTTTCAAATCCCTATTAAATCCTAAGGAAATAGAGACAATATTTGATCCAAGTTGTTATAAATCATAAACACTAGTAAGGGGGATAGTCTCAAAGTAAGAGAGATTGAATGCATTAAGGGGAATAGAATGAAGAGTTTAGTGACACCATCCAAAGAATAGTGGAGAATAAATGAAATTAATAAAATTTAGATGTGAATTTTAAATTTATGCAAGGTCCAAAGATAGAGATCAAGCAAGAAAAGACAAAGTGAAAGCTAGGTGGATATTGGTAGAGAGCTTGGACAAGCAGAGTATGTAATATGGATTTGCATCATGAGGGATGGTGAGTATTAATGAGGGAGTGATTATAAATTATGAGGAATCGTGAGGGTCAATAAGGGAATGATTAGAGATGATGAGGAAAGAGGAGGGAGTGATTAAATATGATGAAGTAGTCATTAGGGATGGTAAAGGCTAATGAGGGAGTGATTAGGGATGATGGAGTGATTAAAGATGATGAGGGATGTTGAGGGTCAATGAGGGAGTGATGTGGAATGATGAGGGACAAGGATTTAGTTATTAGGGATGATGAGGCATAGTTAGGGTTAATGAGGGAGTAATCAAGGATCATGAGTGAATGATTAGAGATGACTAGGGATAATGAGGGTCAATGAGGGAGTAATTAGGGACAATTAAGAATGATAAGAGAGTGATTAGGGGTGATGAGATATGAGTGGGAAGTGATCAAGGATGAGGGAGGGATGATGATCAAGTTAAATTAGCATGTAAAGTGGTTTTTTGATGTGTGCAAGTCATCAATGTGACCTATGTTACCCTAATAACACCACTTTTCATCAATTTCAAAGTGACTGGTTTGAAAAATAAATTTTGAAAAACCTAAGACTCCTAAAAATTTTAGGAATCAATTCAAAAGGAACAAAAACCTAAAAAATAACTATATGTTTACCAAAAATTAATATCAATTGCAAAAGTTATGTCTTGAAATCCCTCAATTTAATACTTAGACCTTGTAAATGACTAAGTATTGACCTAATTGGATTTTGAAAAATTATTTTCTACATAATAAGGTATGAAACTATGAGACCAAATCTATAAAATGTTAAGTGACCCTAATTTCTTACATTTAATAAAATAAATTTAAAGTACATAATTAACATTTAGATTAGTAAATATAATCCTATGGCCAAAGTTGGCTTCACGTGCAACTCCCACATGATTGTGGAGATGGTTTTTGTCTTATAACAAAGTAATGCATACATGTTATATAATGCATAAATGTTTTATAAGACATTATATAATTCATATGCATTATTCAACATGTATGCATTATATAACACGTACATGTTATTTGAATTTGAATGGAAAACTGAGCCTTTAGGCTTAGAAATGGCTTATATTTCTGAGCTAAAGGTTTGTGACTATGCATCTATAGTTGAGATCAAGAGTTTTGAGGAAAACCAACAAATTTCAACTTAAATCACCAAATATGCTATGTATTTCAACATTAAAATTCAAAAAAATATTATCGTCACAATCAACACATTATCTTCTTTCAAAATATATGATTTATATAATTTTTGGGCTATTTTAAGGGTTCAAACTATATATATTTCTAAAAACACCTTTTTTAGGACACTACATACCTCACCTATACATGCATATTCATATTTAGATAAAAAAAAAAATTGTTGATCCAAGTGTAAAATAAATTATATGGTAACAAACTAAGCCTAATTCTAAACACATTAAAAAAAATCAATTTTTGTTTTCTTTTTGATGTAGTTAGGGTGGACTGCATGGTTGGCTATCTAGTTTTTTGTCAATTTTAAAGATCTACTTAATTTAAAAATTAATAAAAAAATAGTAAAAAAATTTCAAAACACATTAGAAGATCTTATCTAAATATTCACCAAAGGGTTTCAAACAATATTTAACGATGCTCAAAAAATGGTGGGTCGCACGAACATCTATCTACTATGTTTTCTTAAAAAATAGGATGTCCTCTTAAAAATTTAGATTTTTAACCTATTTTTACTTAATTATTATTCAAAAAAATGGTTTTTTGGAAACTAGACTCAAAATGCTACAATTTATGTTTTTATTCCATCTTCAAATTTTGAGTGTAGCCATCTCAAATTATCTATAGAAGTTCACATTTATAAAATTTTAGAAAAATCATGTTCACAAGTAGGCCCTTTTTTGTTCCCCAAATGTGTGCACTTACCCATAAGACTAATCTAAATGAGCATGTTTCTCTTCATAAGGTATCAACACACTGTCAACATTCACGATCATGATTTTCATCATTGTTATGTCCTCATTCCTAAAATATGACCATTATATCAGAATGATCTCCAAGAATATTGATTTGAGTGAATGCACTAATTCAATATGTTATGTGAGATACATATTGTACAAGATAATAATGAGCACACACATACATACAACTACAATAAATAAACAAGAGGAATAAGACACAAATGATCCATATAATATTGTATTAATAATATGAAAGGGAATAGGTATATAAATAGGTTGGAGGATGAAAAATATAACCCATTCTAGTGAATGTGGTATTAAAATTTCCAAATAACCAACATGAAATGAAAGCCCCTAAGAAAGTAATATGCAATTGTGTAGCCAACACCCATAGGAAAAAAGGTATACACCAACCCCCCCCCCCCCTATAATCATAGCTTAGATAGGTGATTATACAAAAAAATGGGTCTTGGAAACAAGGCATGATGAGGTGCTCATGTATAATATAATCTCTCATAAAGTAGAGAAAAGGAGAAAACTAGTGGGAAAAACTCCTCCCTAAAAGAGAGACAAAGAAGAAGGGACTAAAAGACTACCTAGAAAAACATGTTGAAATAATCAACATTTCAAGTACATAGTGATGATCCCTAATATCCTACAATCATGAAGGATGTGTGCCTCCACATATAAGAGAGAAAATGTGAATGCAAAATGTCACATGGTGAATGATATAGTAGGTCCCTCTGAAACAAATGATGTCTCTTCCTTTTAAAAGAAATAAACCTTGAGTTGTAAAACTACTAAATTCCCATTCAAGTGGAATGCATGTAGGAATCTCGATGTAAATTTCTAAAAAATGCTGAAATGTCTCCATGTTAGTGCTCAAATATGCCAAAGTATGATCAGATATTATAGGACTAACTTCAGAAGATAGTAATGAAGAAGCATGCAATGAAGGAGAGAGAATAGCCAAAAAAGAAGATAGACATGGAACACTCACCGAAAGAATGTCCATGGGAAGAAGAGAGAAATAATCAATATCTATCAAAACTAAAGATTAGTCTACAAATGAAACACTCAAATCTACAAGATGAATGTCTACAAGAACATGTGAGTCATCAATACTCTCAATGTGTGTACTCATACTATAAATAGTGGAGTCCTCTAAAGTGTAAGTATATGAAGTCTCTAAAAGAGAAATAATCTACATAGAAATGATTTTAGAATTTATAATAGGACAACTAAGGTCTGGTAGAATCTTATCTTGTAGTGGGGGATTGACAGAAGGAAGAGTACTATCCATCATAGATGTGTTGTCATAAGAAATAAAAGCAAGAAGTGAGAGTACAACTATCTCTAAAGAGACAATAGGTAATGGAGGAGGGGGTGTGATGTAAGTCTCAGCTAGATCTCCAAAAAGGCTCTAAAAAGTTCTCCAAATAGTGGAGGTACACTCTATGTGCTATACATGGTTGTGTAAATCCCATGAAACATGCAACAATAAATGACCATAGACATAGTCACAAGAGTTAGCCCAATCATCGTATTGAGCTAGGTCAATAAGCTTAGGAATATATCTATATAATAATGGAATAAGTTCTTGATCCATGAGTGAACATTCCATATACAACCACCATGAAGCATAATTGTCATTTCCAAGAAGGATCACAGGAGATGAAATAACTCTCCTCATCTGGAATCTCTCAAGTGGAGTCAACATGACCACAACTAAGAGTAATAGTGCATGCTCTAGAGATGGACTTTAGACTATGACAAAAATGAGTCCAATCAAGTGAGATCAATCAGTACACAAATGATAATTCATGCTCAAATGGACATTAGGCTCTACTGACAATGCATCTAAGAATATAAGAGCAATATGTGTAATTAGTCACTAAATGGGCATAGGTAACAGTTACAAAAATTGAATGTGTGTACAAGAGAAATTAGGGCCCACAATAACTTCCTAATACAATCAAAAATGACCACCTTGTGTTTGAAATAATAAATCACACTCAAAGAATGAGAAATCTTTGCTTATGATCGAGTGATAGTGCATGCTCTAAGTATGGACATTAGAATTAACCAAAATGGATCCACACAAGTAAGAGAAATCAATGCATGAGTGAAAAAACACATCTCAATGAATGGATGTCAAACTCAACTGATAATGCATCCATAAATGTGAGTCATCAGTGTAATATCCACTAAATAGGCACAAATGAAAACTACAAACATGCCAAGTAAAGGACAATAGACTATGTTGATATGCACCCATATGAGGAGAAGTCAATGTGTGAACTAGTTAGGTATCACCCCAAAGTTTTGGCACTTTATAATTTAGTGAATTTTACAACTGCCACTTGTCAATGAAGTGGATTTGATCTTAGTGAATATAGATGCCAAAAGAGGCCATAGAAAACAAAGTATAATTTTTCGATATAAATATATCATACCACTAAAAATTAAAAGGAAAATCATGCACTTTAAAAAAAATTCACCAAAAAATGTTACTGTGTGTGCCCAAACGAATCTCAGAAGGATCAAAAATGAGGATTACTCAACAACATCTATGAAAATATGAAATTTATGGAAAACCTAGACACCAAAAATAAAAACAAATTGCACCAATGTGTAGAGCATAAAATTCTAACCCAAATAAACAAATCTCTGAAAAATAAGATCATATGACCAAGTTATGGTCCTCCAAAGTTGACTGATCCAAGGTAGACTGCTCATCCATGAAGGGGCTAGATTTGAAAAATAAAACCTCTGCTAAATTTTGCATGATGTCTAAAAATTTGGTGATTTCAACAAATCTAGAGGATTGCTAAAAAATTCAATCAACTATGGTAAACCTTTAGCCAAATGTAGAACCCATCTAAATCTGGCAAAACTACTAAATCTAGTGGTAAAGTTGATAGAATCTACAGAGAATAGCCTAGAAAAACTCACCAGATTAAATGTGATGGTCAAATGGCCATCACTGCTGCAATTTGACTTCCTCCAACTTCAAACTCTTGCCAAATGTGCCTCAGATATTGAAATTTGATGAAACAAAAGATGATCTATATATATTTGGGCCTTCTAAATTCAATGGTGAGGTTAAATTTGGCTGAAATTAGTTTGAAAATGCTGGTACCTCTCATATTTGGTAACCTTCTCCAAAATTTAAACCCTCATAAAAAAATCTTTAGAACTCAAAATCTGATGAAATAAAAGTTGATATTGACTTTTTTGAGCCTTTTAGACTCAATGGAAAGGTCTTTAATGACTCAAGATGTATCTAGCTATCTCATATTATAAAAATCTCCTTTTTCTAAATAGATTTTAAAGAAAGAGAAATTGATCATAAACCATATCTCTAATTTCTAAAATTTTATAAAAAAATTGCTAGTGGCAAATCAAATAAAGCATCACATTAAATCTAAATGACAAAAAAAGATTATGATGTCAAGCTTCTGTAATAAAATTAGATATTAGAAAAAAAATATAAGCTAGGCCCATATATGAAGCAAACAAGGAGATAAATTCAATACATAACCTCTCTCTTTCACTTTCTCAAATAAAATGGAAAAAACTTACAAACAAACCCAAAAATCCTCAGATCTAGATTGGCTCTAATACCATATCAAAATGAGATCTAAGAATAATGATCCAATTGAATGCACTGATTCAATATGTTATGTGAGATGTGTATTGTACAAGACAATATTGAGCACACACATACACGTAACTGCAAGAAATGAACAAGAGGAATGAGACACCAATGATCCACACAATATTGCATTAAGAATATGAAATGGAATAGGTACATAAATAAGTTGGAGGAGGAAATATATAACTCATTCTAGTGAATGTGGTGTTAAACTTTCCAAATAACCAATATGACACTAAAGCCCTTAAGCAAGCAATATACAATCATGTAGCCAAAACCCATAGGAAGAAATGCATACACCAACACATTATTCACCCTCCCAAAATGACCATTTATTCTTGACCAACTAAAGAGCACTCCTTACCTTTTGTAGAACATGGATATGGATGACTAGAAAAAACTCCAAACCCCTACCAATCTCCCTTATCAACTCAATATAAATTGATAATGCTTTCTTGACTCCTAAAAAGGATGTAATAGGATAAGCCTAGTCTTGACAAGGGGAATTATAAGACTAATTTAAATGTATAGGAGGCTAACCTTGGTCATATGCATGGGTGAGAGGGGGGAAAAATTCATAATAGGGATGATAGGTTGTTTGAGGGTCGCTTAAGACTGATCAAAATATGGTTGATTATACATACCAAATTACAATGATTAGGCACTTAGTTAAGCCACTTAAACTAGCTGATAGATGCTCAAAGTCACCATTTATGTTTGAACGCTTGCCTCCAAAGGTTGATTGGGTGAAGAGAACACCAAAAATCTTCACCAGTGAATAATGTAGTAAGTCCCACTAGGCATGCCAAAAACTGTTATGATGTTATTTGTACCCTTAGAGAGAGTTCTTTAGGCTCCCTTTGACTAAGACATAATATTTGGATAACCCCATGCTATGGGGTGGGGATGAACCTTTGGAGAAGGACATTTTCCTTTTGATGAAACACCTAAACTAATGTTATTATAGGGAAAAGGGGTAGAAAGGGGGAAAGGGATCCTAAAAAAAGTTAACTAGGTGATGCACCAAATAAAAATGGAAGAATCCCATAAGCTTGAACCGACACTAGATCAACACGAGATAATGCTAACTTATACAGCCTCAAAATCAAGATAATTGCATAAGTATTTCATGGACTAGGTTTGGAAATCAATGAATTCAAACAAAGAGGAGTTATAAGACTCACTAAGAGTTTACATTAATAGCAAAAATAACACTAGCCCAAACTTGTAGACAACTTGAAAGTACCTTAAAAGAGGTCAAAAAATATTACAATGGATAAGGAATATTCTCCTTCACATAATGCCATCATGTAAAACTCACTCAACATAGATCTAAGGCAAGAGATAGGCAAATAAAATATTTTATTGCATCAAGAGGTAATTCTTACAAATTATTGATAGGGTTTAGCCTAATCAAGAGGAGAATATCTTACAATATCTTAAGAGTCCCTTGATACTCACAAAAATGAGCCTCTTTATGAATGGGAAATAATGGGTAATATATAGAAAAAGGGGAAGAGAGAAGAGAGGGAACATGCCAACCAATAATGATTAATGAGCTACCACTTTCAATGAATGCTCTACCACCTTTTAACTTAATCAAGACTAATCCTTCATTGACAAATTATCTTGCATTAGCTCTAAAATTCTTTCATCTTTCTTATTGGCTAAGAAACATGAACTGGAAGATAAGAGTCTATTTTATAGATGATGAGTCTTGATCTTGGTATTGGAGAAAATCTTTAAAGGATATATAAAAGTATCAAATGATCCACTATAATCTCCAATCCCCAAAACTTGTCCTTGAACTTCTATGCCTCCTTCCACTTAGCTTTCTTATGAAAATAAAATATTCATATCTTGAATCTCATAGAGCCATCACCATGTCTACTTTAAGAAATGGTAAGTACCTACTTTGTCAAGGATATATCCATGTCAATGAATGAGACATTTCTCCATAACTATATATCTACCCCTACTTCATCTAATCATAGGTCCTTACAATAGATTTAAAACCAATCTAATTTTTCTTTTTTTTTCATATAGCTATAATATCAATGAAAACCTATAGGATATATAGTCCTATCCCAACAACTTCTAGTCTATATTTGATATTTGTATTAGGCCTTAAAAGACCTATTTTTTCCTCTTATAATTTATATAAATTGAGAACTCATTGTATGCATAGATATTATTTAAAGATCAATGGTCACAATCATGAAAAAAATCTGCAACCCCAAAATACAGGCACCATAATTTATAAATCTTCAAACCAGAGGTTGAGACTATGTTTTAATGGTGATGGAACTTCATAATAATAATCCTAACTATATGAATAAATATACTTAAGGGATGCTTGACTAATCTCTAATGGAAACATATTCCTTTTGAAACATTACTATGGTTTGACCTTGGTCACATGTTTGACTTCCACTTGAAGTCCCTAACTTTGACTTTTAATTTTGATCATTGATCTTGATCTAATCTCTTCAACTTATGCCATATGTTAACTCCCTATTAATTCTATAGGATCCTAATGACTCTTTTACCTCTCTCTTTCCATAAATCTACTTATATATGAATGAACATGAACCATAAATCTTCTACTAGATTAACATGTTTACGACACTTGAGACCTTCCCATTTGCTTTTAGGATTCATTGATTCACTAACTTCTCACTCATTGTCAATCTACTTTGGTATTATTAAATGCACACCATTGATAAATATGGACCCTTTAACCTTTTCAATCAACACATGTCATTATAACTTCACTCAGGTACCCTAGATCTTTCCACTTATCAATTGCATATTTATGCTAACTTTTTGACTTGATGCTCATCATTGATATTCGATGCACAATCAACTGTGCACTATTAGATCTTTAGGACCCACTAACATCACTAGTATTTCCACTCACCATTTGATTTAATATTATATTATAAGATTTGGACACTTTTCATCTTCACATTCCACCTTGGAACATTTGAATTCAAATGGATATTTTCCATAGCTTTAACTTGATGTCCTCATGCACGTCTTACTCTGCAATTCTAAATTTGAAGCTTTATGTCTTAAGATAGAAAATACATCAAGATATTAAGTTTTCATAGCATTATATAGGCATGAAAAACATCATGTTTGTGTAATATTTTAGCTTAAGAGGCTTCCCAAGTGAATCTATTAAATGTAGCAATCAAATTGACCTATTTATTTCTACATGATATGTTGATGATAGTCTGGCTATTATATACTTGTGTAAGAACTTTCAAGGTTAAAAATGAGTTTTTGAGACTTGTGAAACCTAATTTATGTCCATGAAGGTCATGATGATCATGAGAACCTACTGATCATTCTTATTTTGTAACTTTAGATCTGTTTAAAGACTTATTTCTCAAAGATCAACAAATTACACTTTAAGCTTGCTTAAAGTGTTTTAAAAGATTTATAAGTAATATGATATCTTTGCACTACTCATTCCATCCAAAAATCTATTTAGCTCATCCATTTAGCTAGAAGCTTTGTATGTGATCCAAATTAGCCAATAGTTATTTGGGAGGAAGCCATGTGTGCAGTAGCATGAGCAATTATATGCGTGAAAAGTGAACCCAAAGGAGGTACCAACTTGGCTCATGCTAGTACCTATTGAGTACTAGGTTGAAGTAGATATATAATACAAATATAATGAAGCCAATGGAGAAGTAATTATAGGGGGAAAAAATGTGAAAGTGTAAATATAAGATGAGGTAGAAGCATTTGAAAAATAAGGTAGTGGTTCATTACTTACAATGGGAATTTAAGGAGCTGATGGAGGAAACATTGCCCCTCTCATGGTAGTCTTGAGAGACTTCTTTATTTTGTATACCTTTTCTATATTCATCTCGATTAATGCCTATAAATCCTCCATTGAGAGATCAATTCCTTTTTATAATTACTCAAGGTCAATGACCTCGAGATTAGTCTAAATGATGATCTCTATGGTAGCTCCCATGGTAGATGATGAGATGAAGGTAGGCCCTTGTTGGCTACTAGTTCATTCTTGTTCAAAGCTTGTAGGCATACCTTGGCTGCTTGATGTGGCTTCTAGTGGAGCTATGCATGGTCTATTCTTAATGAGAGGAATGTTTTCCTCTTCTTCCTCTTCTTTTTTTCTATCCTCATAGTCTGCATCAAACATACTTCCATGAGTTGGTGGAGGTTGAGGCATTATGATGTCTTCCTTATTTTTCTCCCTATCTAGCCTCATTTCAAGCTCTATGTTCTTTCTTGTAGCAGTTTTGAATACTAATTCATCATTTACATAGCATCTTTGTAGAACCATTCATAGGCTTCTTCTTGATGCTTATATTCTAATGCCATATCCTTATTTAACTTGAAGATATTCTTTTTAATGACATCCTTTGGGTCCCAAGCTTGAAAGTCATCTCTAGGCATTAGGTATGAGTCCCTATGCCTTGCAACCATAATGATATCTTGCCACTTTGTAATCTTAGTCTTCCCTAGCTTATCAAGAGTTTTATGGGGGACTATCTTCTTTTTATTCTCGAAGATACCATCAAATCCATGGAGAATTTGATAGACCATTTATTCTTCTACTAATTTCATTGACAAATATCTTGGTAGCATGAGGGGAACTACCATTTCTACTTCTATCTGGATGACTGTGTAATCTGGGTATAACCATTAGCTTCCCATTTCCTTTAGTGTCTATCAACCTTCAAGGGAACTCTTTGAATTTCACATTTGGTGATGGATTTATAAACAACCAGATAAAATTCTTCTATAATTACGTTGATGTTATTCTTGAAGTAGTGGATGTGCATTATAGAGAATAATTGGGGATAACTTCATCTTGTGTAGGAGACCATGAGTTCAGGCCTAACTAGGTAGTTTCATAGATAAAATCTAATAGGTATCTCATCATGTATAAAGGGGAACCATTTTTACAAGATTCATTCATTGCATACACTAGATTGTGTTGATGATGTCTACAAGTAGGGGGATCTACTAATATTCTAGGATTATCTTTAGTAGTGGGATAATTCTAATATCCACATATCTAATGTACACATTTCCATATATCTTATTGATAAGGGTGAAGCCAATCCTTATTCCCTTCTTGAATTGATGGATAGGTATGTTCCCTAGGTCATCCATGAAAATAACCCCAGTTGGGTCAATAACCCATGATATTAATATTGTCTCTAGTTTATGTGCCTTGTACTATTTATCAATGATGTTCTAGTTTTAATATAATTATGGCAAAGGTAAATCATAGTAATTTTCAAATCTGGGCCCTATGATGAAAGCAATTAAGAACCATTGGTTCATGGATTTTAGTAACCCGTCCTCACATCTCATCCTCCTAAAGATGTCATTTACTAGGTCAGTGCATGGTATAACCTATACCTTCTTTGTGGCCTTATATAGGATGATATCTTGGATTTCAATGATGTTCCAAGCTAATTGGATTATGTGAGGCATTTTCTCAGCCTCATTAAGATCCCTATCTCCTTCAACATTATAATAGATGTTACTATAATGCATGTCACCTAAGTTTATGGCCTTGGGGATGAATTATGTCCTTGAAAACAACTAAATTACCATATTAGAATAAGAAATCATCATTTATAAAGGAGGTGACCTTGCTAGAAGTGGAGGGACCTGCCTATGCCATTTTTAAAATCTTTTGAGTAGTAACCAATGTCCTTTTATATACACAAAATAAGGTATGCAACTATAAGACCAAATCTATCAGATGCTGAGTGACCGTAATTTCTTATATTTACTAAAATAAATTTAAATTATTATAAAATAAATGTAAAAATATAAATATAAACTTTTAATTAACATTTAGAGTAGTAAATATAGGCTTAAATCCAAAGTTGGCTTCACGTGCAACTCCCACATGCTTGTGGAGATGGTTTTTATCTTATAAAAAAACAACACATACATGTTATATAATATGTATGCATTGTATAATATGTTATATAATGCATATGAATTATATAATGTGTACGCATTATTTTAATTTACACTAGCATGTATGCATTATTGTTTTCTCAATAACATGATCATGTTATGGATCAGTAATTACCAAGCCATAATTTAAATAACATGATCACATTAATTAAATAAAATGATTGAATTATTTAAAAATGTGGTTCAATTACCTAAAATTCCCATGGAATTTTACCCCAACTCCATGAACATACCCTTATGTATCCTCTCCCCTCTAAGAGCCTCAAACTCAACCTTAAAGAGTTCTTGATCATCCCCTAGTAAACCTTGTCAAAGTCCATCCTTGTCAAAATTCAGATAGGTAATATTAGACCAAGGGATAATAATAATGAAAATAAATGAGGTTATTAATCTTGGACAATAATTCCCCATTTATGCCATGGAGGGGATAAATATATTCTTTCAATAGTTTTGGAATGTGTGGGCACTAATTGAGGAAGATAATTATCAATAGGATGAGAAACAAGAGTTAAAAAGGTGGGTATTAACCATTGAAAAATCATTTGAGTAGTGGGAGAAAGAGTATGTAAAACTGGAGACAATTATTTTTCCCTCTCCTACCCCTATCCCCATTCCCATTAAAGATCATGAATCCATTCTATCATGGATCTTCTCCAACACATTCAACCTTGGCCATGTCATCCCCTCACTTGTGAGACCACCCTCTCCTATAACCATTAAAAAGGAAGAAAATGTGTTTATTCCCTACTCATTTACATCATGTAAATTAGTTTAGAAGGTAATAAAGAAGGAGAAGGTGTTGGATGTGGAGGTCCAAGCACCAATTCATGAGCCACTAAAGAAGCCATGCAAGGTACCTATATGTAAGGGCACTCTCTTACGATGCAAGCAAGGTAAACTTATTTACCCTAACACCATCTCTCTCTTATATAAATAACATGTTATATAAAGGATAGATGAGGAACTTGCACTCATAAGTGAACTTGAAGAGGATAATACAAGTGTTTATGATGAGGAGATAATGATAGGCAACCCACTTCATAAGGAAGAGCATGTTTTAGATTTCAAGTTGTAGGAGATTAATGAGAAATGATAAGATGGACTTCATTAACCTATTATGGAGATCAAGGGCAACTCAAGTGACTTATAATATAATGGCAACATTTGTGCTTGGATTGATTGAGTGAAATGGAGAAACTTAATGTTTTAAACTTGCATAAAGAAGACAATCCTCAAACTAAAAATAGAGTAGACCTTGATTGGACTACGGAAGGTCCATTCTACATAGATCATGAAGAGGATCAGAAATAAGTGCCTAAGGTTGTCCACTTCAATATGAGGTATTAGTTGAGGATAGCCCTAATATGTTAGATCTAAAGGAAAGCAAATCAAATCTTGAGCTAGCTAGGTGTGATATTTTAAACTTCGGATGTTAAAATCAAACATCATTTTTAGTTGAATAACAAGATAAAATATTGAATGAGGTTGATGAAAGAGACATATTGAGTGCTCAAGTTATATAGTTTGAAAACCCTACCAGTAAAAATCCTAAAGAGTTATGGTAGTGGTTCAATGCCATATCCAAAGAGTTTAAAGAGGATAAGAGACATGTACTTCCTCCAAAACATTATGAACATGTTTCTCTAAGCATGATCAATCCTAACTTTCACAATGATAAGGTGGAATAAATTGGTATTTTTGAACCACCAAGTGAACCAAGTGTAGTTGCTCCCAAGATCCTAAATCAAGTCTTCATGTAAGGCTTTGTCAAGGGTGATGAGGAACATCAAGAAAGTGATTCTGAAGTCCATCATGAACCAAGCTTAGAATACTTGGACTATTATGTCTACATTGGAGACATGTTTGTTCCATTTCATCTATTATAGATCACATCAAAAGGATTTACCATCAAGTTACTTGGTCTACCAATTTTGGTACCTCCAAAAAAAGGTATATTTCATCTTAGTTTGTTATAAGTGAATGATACTAAAAGTTTCCCATTTGACCTAGGAGGAAGGTGATTGTAAATTGATGTAAAATATTTTATATATTATACTATATTTCATTCTTTTCTCAAGTGCCTTTGTGTACATTTTTTTACTAGGTTAGTTTCCCTTGATTTGTGTACATTAATTTCCTTTCCTATTATGTGTTTCCTTTTCCAAAGTCCCTTGGGAACTTTGTTTTGTTTTGTTTCTTTTTTTTATTTTCACTTCAAGAGGATTTATCCAAAGGGGCAACCTTATATAAATTTATATCATCTAAGAATAAATACTTTAGAATCCATGCTTAATGGATCATACAAGGTAACTAGTCTAAGTTCTCAAGCATAACAGGGATGTTTCCCTGTGAGTTGCCAAAGATGTTGGCTAATTTGGCCCATATACAAATATTCTACTTGAATGGATGATCTGAATATATTTTTGGATGGAATGGGTGGACTAAATATCTCATATTACTTACAAATCTTTGGAAACACTTTAAGCAAGCTTAAAGTGTAATTTGTTGATATTTGAGAAGCAAGTCTTCAAATAGGTCTAGAGTTGCAAGGGAAGAAGGATCAATAGGTTCTCATGGTGATCATGACCTTTATAGACATAAATTAGGTTTCACAGGTCTCATAAACTCATTTTTATCCTTAAAATTTCTTGCACAAGCATAGAAGAATAAGACCATCATTAGCACATCATGCAAAAATAAATAGGTCAATCTAATTACACATTTAATAGATGAACTTAGGAAGCCTTTCAAGCCAAAATATTTCATAAACATGATGTTTTTCATGACTATATCATGATTTTAAAATTTAATATCTTGATGTCTTTTCTATCTCAAGATAGAAAGCTTAAAAGTTAGACTTGTAGAGTAAGACGTGCACAGGGACATCAAGTTAAAGCTATGATAAATATCCATTTGAATTCAAATGTACTAAGGTTGAATGTTTGGGTGAAAAAAATACAAATATTATAAGATAAGATAAAATCAAATGATGAGTGGTAATCTATAGATGTCAGTGGGTCCCAAAGATCCAATGGTGCACATTTTATTATGCATCAAAGATTAATGGTGAACACCAAGTCAAAAAGTCGGCATGAATGCACAACTGACAATTAGAAATATCTCAGGTACATTATCAAAAATATAACAATGTGAATTAACTAAAAATTATAATGGGCCCAAATTGATCAATGGTATATGTTTAATCATAGTAAAAGAGATTGACGGTGAGTGATAAGTCAACATGTTAGCAAATCTTAAAATTAAATGAGAGGCTACCAAGTGTCTCAACTATATTAAATTGGTAGAAGATATATGGATCATGTTCATTTGTAAAAAATCATATAAATTACAAGAAAGAGGTCAAAAATTTAGAAAGATCCTATATAATGAATGGGGACCTAACAAATGGCATAATTTAAAGAGATCGAATCAAGATCAATGGTCAAAATTAAAAGTCAAAGCTAGAGACTTCAAGTAGAGGTTAAACATGTGACCAAGGTTGAACTAAAGCAATGTTTAAAAATGCATATGTCACCATTATATCTTAGTAAAACATCCATTAATCATATGTAATCATATATTTAGGATTATTATAATGAAGTTTTATCACCATTAAATCGCAGTCTCGACCTCTAGTTTGAAGATTTAGAACTTATAGAGCCCATTTTTTGGGGTTTTAGATTTATTTTGAAATTGTGATCATTTCTCTATAAATAAGATATGTGAATACAATGAATTCTCAGTTTTCATAAATTTTAAGAGGAAAAAATAGGTTTTTTAGGGCCTAATACAAAGATCAAAGATAGACTAGTAGTTATTCATATAGGACTATACATCCTATAGGTTTTCATTAATATTATATCTATATAAAGACTAATAAATTAGATTAGTTTTAAATATATAGTAAGGACCTATGCTCAGATGAAGTAAGGGTAGATATATAGTTATGGAGAAATATCTCATCTATCAGCTAGCTATATCTTCAACAAAGTAGGTACTTACCATCGCTCAAAGCAGACATGGTGATGGCTCTATCAGATTCAAGATATGAATATTTTATCTTCACAAGAAAGTTAAGTGGAAGGAGGCATAGAAGTTTAAGGAGAGGTTTTGGGTATTAGAGAGTATAGTGGAGTATTTGATTTTTTATAGAGCCTTTAAATATTTTTTTCAATAGTAATATCATGACTCATCATCTACAGAATAGACTATTATCTTATAGTGCATGTTTCTCATCCAATAATAAATTTGGAAGAAATTTGGAGATAATACAAGATAATTTGTTGATGAAGGATCAGTCATAATTGAAATAAAAAGTGGTGGAGAAATCATTGAAAGTGGGAACTCATTGATTGTTCTTGGTTGGTGTGCTCCCTCTCTTCTCTCTTCCCTTTTTTCTATATATCACCAATTCTTTCCCATTCGTAAAGAGGCTCATTTTTGGAAGTATCATGGGAATCTTTAAGATATTTAAAGATATTCTCCTCTTGATTAGGCTAAAACCTATCAAACATTTGTAAAAACTACCTCTTGATATAATAAAAGACTTTCTTGTGTATATATCTTGCCTAGGATCTGTGTTGAGTAAGTTATACATGATGGAATTGTGTGAAAGAGAATCTTCCTTATCCATTGTCCTCCTTTATGACCTTGTTAAAGGTGTTTTTAAGCTATTTTTAGGTCTGGGCTAGTGTTCTTTCTGCTATTAATGTAAGATCTTAGTGAGTCTAAGAACTCCTATTTATTTGCATTTATTGATTCCTGAACCTAGTTCATGAAATATTTATGCAATTAGTTTGATTTTGAGGTTGTATAAGATAACATTGTCTTGTTTTGATCTAGTGTGGGTTCAAGCTTATGGGATTCTTCCATTTTTATTTGGTGCATCACCAAGTTAACTTTTTTAGGATCCCTTTCCCCCTTTTTCCCTTTTTCCCTTTTTCCTTTCATTAGCCTTAGTTTAGGTGATTCATCATAAGGAAGCTAGCCTTCTCTAGATATTTAACCCCATCATAGGTTACCCATAGCTTGGGGTTGTCCCAATATTATGGCTTAGTCAAAAGGATCCTTAAGAACTCTCTCTAAGGGTGTAGATTAATGTCATATTAGAAACCACAATAAGTGCCTCACTTGTTATTGGTTCCACTACACTTATAAGACCATTAAATTCCATTTCAAATCAATTCACCTTCCACAAGACACTTAATCTCACCACAACTACTAAGGTGAGTACACCTTCAAATCTACCCTCATTTATTCATGACATGGGCCCTACCAAGTCTTTATTTGATCTACTTGGGAAATTAGACCCAATAAATTTATTCATCCCTACCATAGCTTTGGCCTCTTCCTCTACCCAAGCACTTCTATTGCAACCACCTCTAACACAACCAACATCTACTGCTACCTTAAATTGGGATAGAGATATCATTTAGGTAGTAAGGTAGGAAAATCCCTAGATATCCCATTCTACCTCCCAAACTGGCATAAGGTTTGATGCTAATAAAGGAACCATGAAAAGGATGATTAGAAGGCAAGTTGAGCAGTCACAATCAAGCTTAGCTATGATCCATGATATTGAAGAGTCACACTTGACCTTGACAAGGAAGAGGAAATCTGACCCTAAAAAGGTGTAGGAATATGTAGAGGACCATATGTACATAGTTTAGGCTTAGATAGAATATGCAATTGCCTTGATGAAGGGGATGTAATAGGAATTGAAATGGTTGAAGGATAAAACACTACCCACTATGTTAAAAGGCACTTTAATTTCAATAATAAATGTTGTTATTAATGTCTTCAACTTGTATAAGGTCAAGAAGAAGAGGCAAGAAGATTGGGTCTTGCAATCCAAGGTGGTCATTAAACTTGACTAAGATGGATACTAAAGAGATGGCTAGACCATGAATATAAAGAATTAAGGATGGAAATACATACTTAGAGAAAATTTAATTCAAGAATGCATTGCCATTGAAGGATGCCATGGTCACTAGGGTGACCAAACTTGATGGCTCCTTCATGTATGATTAAGAGTTTAGAGACTAAATGAAGGTGTTTGTGGCTAAATTCCATCAAGACATAGCCAGTGCAAAGACTGATGTATAGGTAATGATAATTTTGGAATTTGTTAATCAAAGGCTAGGGAAAGTGGATGCAATTAAAGAATCACTAAGGCCAATACTCATAGAATATGACAAGTTCATCCAAGAGATACTTGATTTATTTCAGCCCATGATCTTAGACTTTGCTCAAATCAACCAAGATTACCTGGTATGTGAAGAGGTATGGACTAAGGAGGAAGTGGTGAAGAAATAAAGATAGAAGCAAGCATTGCAACAACCACCTCTAGAGCCTTAGAGAATATTCTATTTCATTTTGTAAATTCAAATGTGGATTATTCCTCTATATGTAACATTTTATCCATTTGGCTATTTGGGTGCCTTTTTATGGGTCTACTTGAATTTGTATTGGGAATTTTTTATGCCTATAAATAAGGGTTACCCCTTCATTTGTAATGAGAAATATTTGTTTCAAAAATTAATACAAAAGAGCCAAGGAATTCACAAGTTAATCTGAAGTGCTTAATTGTTTATTTCTGTAGTTATTCTTCATGCTTTTATATGACTAATATTTTATTTCCTTTAAATTAATTTAGAAATTTCACTCCATATATGCATCTATTAGTATGAGTTTGACACTTTGATGACTAATATATTAGTATATTTACTTTGTTTCTTTCTCATTTGCAACTGAATGTGCTATGAAATTTACTATGTGTGAGCAATCTTTATGCAATATATGCTTTTATATATATGCATTTCTTTTCCTCTAAAGCTTAAATTTCATTAATTTATGTTTGATCATTATGTTAGAGTTGGTAGATGATAGTTTTATGTGTTTTTACCTTGGAAGTTAACATAATCAGTGCCTTTGATCATCTTAAGCAAATTCTCTTTTTTGGCTTACCCTACATAACCTTGAATCTACCCATGATTCACCTTATCATAGTTCATGTTGTAAATATTCATTTTTGTTTTATATTTTTGGCAATAATTGGCAAAGATTGAAATAATTCACAAATATTAGCAAATTAAAGTGTCACTGCATAACATATTTTGTCCCTATAGTAGTGTCTGCTTGTAGACTTCTTAGTGGCAGCTATATATCTAATATTTGTGTTATTTCTAGTATTAATTATGTTAATAACTCAAGCCCCATGTCTTTTAGGACTCAAAATTGAGTTTCTTAATTTCCCATTCTTCCCTAGTGACATAGGGAGCACAATAAAGTGCATCAACAAAACCTCCCACTATAATTAAAATTAGTTTATTGATATATCATCTTAATGATTTTTAATACTTAAATAGGAAAATCAATATCCTTAAACCAATTTTAATTATTATGAATTTGGGTTACCATATTTATAAATCATTATGCAACTTTTTAACCCTCCTTAAGGGTATGTATAATAGAATTTTGTTGGAAGTTTCCCATAATATCATGAATTCTACAAATGATATTAACAATATTTTAGGACAAATAATTCTTCCCAAGAATCCAATTAATAATATTTTGAGAATCACCATAATTATTACCCCACACAAAGATCCCACAACATTTGTAGAGTGACTGATTTGGATTCCAATATTTTTAACAAAGGTAACAATGAAATTATCCTTGTCATCCCTTAGAATCCCTCCACTACCCACTAGGATAAGGTTTCCTTTAGAATAGCCATTAAAATTCAATTTAACCCATCTAGTAGAGGGTAATATCCATTTATGAATATTTCTAAGATACCTTTTATATACCAAGTATTGACTAGTAGCCACATTGATTTACTTGGAGGTAGATAGAGAAGATTCAAACTCATTAATCTTTAAAAAATCAACTAAGTTGAAAACACCAAATTATCCTTCAATAAATTGATTTATTTAAGAGATAAAATGTCAAATTTACTCTTAACCCCTTAAAAAATTGTGGAGTTCCTCTATTTATAGACTTCCCAAAAAATATGAAGAAGAACCATAGAATAAAACATTTTCAATTTTTTCTAGAGAAGGGAGAGTTTTATTGAGTCTAAAGGTCTAAAAGAGAAGGAGGTAAAATCCATTCAACCCCAAACTTATTAAAAATATTACCAAAGATTTAAAAGGATAATCCAACATAATGTGAGATATAAATTCAACATCATTTTCATAAAGAACACAATAGTTGGGATTAAACATTCCCCTTTTCTAGAGATTATCCGTAATGAGGATTTTATTTTGAATTGAAAATCAAAATAAAAAATAAAATTCAAGAATCATCCTTTTATTCCATAACTTTTACCAAGAAAATTTATCACTATTAGTTTTAATAGCCATAAATTATCCTAATTTAATCAAGAACTTACCATCCAAATTGTCATCCCAAATGAGCTCATCCTCATCTAAGTAATTCCCAATTAAATAGATTTTAAATAGAAGATAAAATCTAAAATTAATTGAGCCTGAATAGGATTAGCATTATCCAACTATGAGTCCTTCCTTTGTCTCCCCATAGCACCAACATAAGTGTATTCCTGTACAATATTCCCATAATTCAATTTTACGTAAACTAAATTTCATTTGTTGGATAAATATGAGAAATAGGGTAGTTAAGGATCCATTTATCCTCCTAGAATTGAACCTTATCTCCTCTACCAATTCTCCATTTATTCCCTCTCAATATAATATGTCTACACATAATTAACCAATTCTAAATGTAAGAGCCTTGAGAGAGATTGTTATCCAGAATCCAAGTAAAATTATCCTTCCTAGTCAAATATTTATTATTCAATAGCTCATTCCATAAATTATTTTCCTTAAGGAACCTCCAACCCAAATTTGAGTTCAACACCTTGTTCATTGGCCACACCTTATAGATCCCCAAACCACCCTTATTAAAAGTAAAATAAATTTTGTCCCAAATAACCAGTGTAAATATATTCCTCTCATCATTACTAGTCTAAAGGAAAATTTTTTGAATTCTCTCAACCTACTCTATAACCTACTTTATAATTTTAAAAATAGACATAATGTAAACTAGTAAATTCTATAAGATGATTTTAAACAATTGTGATTTCCTAGCTTGTAAAAATAACTCACACTTCCATCTTGCCAATTTATTTTGAAACCTATCCTATAAATAATTCCACAATCCAATAAGCAATATATCCACAAAGAAAGGCATACAAAAATAATAAGTAAATATATATTTAAACTTTCATCCAAGAATATTTATAGTTATATGTTGCCTAAACAAAGTAGTGTTAACAAAAAATAACTCATTTTTTTTCCAAATTGATTTTTTAACCTAAATAATTTTCATAGTCTTCAAGGAGAATTTTAAGAACCTTGAATTCATGAACTAATTTCTTTTCCATAATGATCATATCATCAACAATTTTTTGATGAGTTATAGGATAAATATTAGATGTATATTTAATTCCTTCCAATATTCCTGAAGAAACCATTAACGATAAAGATGTACTTAGAGATTCAACAAAGATAATAAATAAAAAGGGAGAAAGGGGGTATCCTTTCCTAATTTCATGAGCACTAAGAAAGAATCACACCAAAGATACATTAATAAAGATAGGGATATAGATTTAGTTAACAATTTTTTTGATATTTATATTAATCTAGGTGAGTCTATTTACAATTTTATTACTAGACTTACTAAGTTGTATCATAAAATTATTCATTACATAAGACCATCCAAAAAATTATCTAGATTATATTTGTGTAGTGAATTTCCTTTTAAATATAAAAAAGGCTTTAGAATATAAAACACAATAGAGTATGATGCTACAATTACTTTTTTCATAGGATAAGAAAATAAATTAAAACGTGTTGGATTTAAATATAGAGCTTCTACTAGTTTAAATTTTGATAATGTATAAATGTTAAAGTCCATACACAATATTAGAAATGAGTTGGTCATCATAAAATTAAAATTGAATGACAAACATTCCACACCAGGAATAACTCCTAATCCTTGGAAAGGTAAAAATTAATAAAAGGTTCTCTATTTATAAATTTATGAAATAGACCCTGATCTTAACATATGTGTAGTAGATGTTTATAATTTTAAATGTTTTATCCAAGGGAAATATAATATTTTCATTGAAGTATATGATAGTATAAACATGTGTGGTTTTGACAAGTCTTTGAGAAATATCAAAAATGATAATATTTATATTGTTTAGATCATACAAAGGGATTTTAATTATGTACCTAAAGATAATTCAAATGAAGCTAAAAATCAAAAATATCTATGCAATCAAACATATATTTCTAAACCATCCATGCAAGATAGAGGTAAAATTGTGTATATTATTATTATTATTATGGATAATGTTTGCTGAAAATTCTCAGCAATCTAACCCTTTATCTATCGGATTCTATAACATGTACTATCCTTCTTATAAACCCAAAATGTTTACTCATATATGTCATCCTAATGTTGGTGTTTGTAACATTATGGATGATATGTCAAAAATTAAATATGGTTTATATTTACTTTAAGTTTTTGGTTTACCTAGTCATCTTGACAAAATTAAATATTGTTAAAAATTCAAATCCCAAGAATGTAGTAGGATTACAAGAAGAGTCTAGAAATAATGAATCAAATTCTATTTTTATTTAGTAAAATGATCCTCCTAATGATTACATTTTTTTTTATGTTTATATTAAAATTGTTTATAAAGTTATCCATAACTATATCCTTGATACATGATTTTCTAATAACATCATCCCTAAGTTTATTGTTAATCAAATAGGCATATATTATGAAACTGATAACAAGAAAAGCACTTGTTTTGATTATTTCCAAACCAAGAGTTATAGTAAGTTTTGTGACATTGTTATAAAAATAGCTCAAGATGAAAGAATCAAGTGTATTTCAAATGTACAAGTTTTAGAAATTAATACTAACTATGCTATGTTTTAGGAAGAGATTGGTCAAAAGTAACTAGTTCTTTCATAGGTAAGGATACCACTTGGGTCCCTATTGTTCATGAAATTGCATTTATGCATAGAGAGGAAAGGAATAGTAATCCTATAAAATCCATGCCAACCATTGTTTCATATTTTTAAACAAGAATTGGTACTTATGAGTTGATAACTCTAGATGAACTTGATTAGTAGAAAATAAAAACTATTTCTAGAGAAACCATCTAATCTTTGTACTTTGATGGAACTTTTTCAAAACATGGGAATGGTGTTATATTTTTAAAATTTATCCCATAGGTAAAGTTTTTTGACTGATTATAAATTATCATTTTAAATCATTAACAACATAATTTAATTTGAGGATTTATGTTTAGGTCTTAAAATTTTTGTAGAATTAAATATCAAGCTTTTAGATGTTTTTGGAATTTCTTAGTTAATTATTAAACAAGTAAGAAAAACCTATAAAATAAATTATAATCATTTCCATAGATATCCTCAAAATATTTGGTCACTTCCTAAGATTTTTGAATCATCTAATATCACACATATCCTTAGCGAATTTAATACTCATGTTGATAATCTTATTTTTTTCTACTAATCCTACCTTAAGCGATAGCAAATAGACTGTAGATTATTATTACTTTGAGATTTTTAGACCTAAAGTGTCTGATATTAATTATAAGTGACCTATTTTTTTACTTCGATGAACATATTCATTCATTTTTTAAAGGTAATTATTTTTACCATGATGATTATGTGTTGAATTATGATGATTATTTGTAATTAAATGCTAACAAAATAACTAATAGTTTGGTCAATTTATAATATATGTTCACATCACATGATCAACATAAAATACCATGTACGGAGGAATAATATAGGAGAGTTATAGGTGAGACTAGTCCCATTAATCTTGTAGTTGAATAAGATCCTAAATTTGTATATTTAGAAATTTTTTGTATTGTTTAGAAAAAAATTAAATTCACTAAATTATTTAATGAGTTGATAAATATTTTTTCATCATCCTATAAATACATAAAGGTTTATTATATGGAGATAATAAAACATGAAATACCTATTAAGTGAGGTATAAAAGATGTTAGGCAAAAAGCTAGAATAATAAACACCTTATTGGAAGACATCATCAATAAGGAACTTGATAAGATGTTAGATAATGGTGTCATTTATTCTGTATGATATTCAAATTAGGTAGTAATTTTAGTTCCTGTTAAGATAAAAACTAATGCTATCCATATGTTTGTATATTTTATATATTTAAATAGATCAAGTGTTTAAGATAACTTTCCTTTTCCTAACATATATTAGATTTTGTAGAAAGTTGTAGGATCTAAATTGATGTTGTTTCTTGATGTATTTTATAGTTATAATAAAATCCTCATGAATATAGAAGATAAATTAAAAAAATAAGTTTTATACACGTAGATAAGTGTTTTATTTTAATATAATATCTTTTGTTTTAATGAACACATGTGCCACTTTTTAGAGAGCTGTGCACATTGATTTCAATGGCTTGATTGGCATCATTGTTCAAGTCTACCTTAATAACCTCGTCATGAATTATATGAATAGAAATAAGCATATTTATCATCTATGTGAAATTTAGATTAGATGTAAAAATTATGGTATTTATCTCAATATTAATAAATAAATTTTTTGAGTTACCAAAGGAAACCTATTAGGTCACATTATTTCTAAAAATAGCATTTCTATTAAACCTAAACACATAAAATCTATCAAAGATTTACCACATCCCAAAGACCAATCTAGTCTTAGATTTTTTTGGTAAAAATAATTTTGTGTATAATTTTATTTAATATTTTATTGATAAATATAACCCATTACATATTTTATTAAATAAAAATCAAACTTACCTATGAGATGTAGGTTCAGATTCAATGCTTAATGATCTAAAAATGTCATTGCAAGTTCTTATGTTTTCTAAATAAAATCCAAATAAACCATTTATTTTGTATGTCAATGTAATTAAAAAAATACATAGGTGTTGTCATTTCTTGACATGATCGAGATCATGAATAAATACCTATTATCTAGATGATTCATGTTTTGAAAGATGTTGAAACTAGGTATCCTTTAATTGAAAAATTCATTGTTTTATTAATCTCATATTTAATTAAATTTACGTATTTGTTGATGGAAAATAAATTTATTGTGCATTTAAATGTAATTATTTTGTCTTATATTTTAAATAATCTATTTATTCATGTAAGGTTATCAAAGTTTATTTATAAAATTCAAGAGTTTGATCTTGAATTTTAAACTTCTAAAACTATTACATGAAATAACTTAGCCAAATATTTGGCTTAAAATGTGACCTCTAGCATAATTTTTTTAGTTATTTATATCAATTATTATATTAATTATAAACCTAATTTCCAAACCATGAGGGTGGTTATTTGAAAATAATTTAACATAGTAATTGAAATGCATGACCGATATTATTCATTTTCATAAGATGACTGTTACCATGACTTGATTTATTATTTTATAAACAAAGAATATATCAATAAAATAGATAAGTGAAAAGGCGAGAAATTAAATATATTTAAGTTTTTAATGATGTCATTGAGGTGTCCTAATGAATGTATGAAGTGCCTTGATAGTCTAAGTGACAATGACAAAGTGTGTAATGTACATGTTCTAGTATGCTTGAAGTATGATTGTTTGATCTTCTATTTTTGCATGGTCAGAGATGTTTAGAGATGTTTAGGGATGATTATGGAGTATTTATAATGTGAAAAAGGTCCCTAAGATGTATTCTAAACTTTGAGTTCTTGTTTTCATAAATATAACTCATCTGGTTGTCCATAGTTTTCATCTAGACACTTTGGGTCCAATGGTAAAAAATCTAAGTAGGCAATTTGACTATGTCATCATTTCCAAGTGGGAATAAATAAAGGGTAATTGGTAGTATGTTTGTGATCACATTATTCCCTAGGTTTTGTTCACTAAATCTTAGGTCACACACCTAAGCACAGTTAAATGTATGCAAGTGCAAAGTTGGGCTCCCAAGTAATTTTACATTGTGTTCCTATACTTAGCCAAATTTACATGAGGTAAGAAAGAGTTGAGTAAGTATTTTGATGGTATAATATCTCACACATGTGGATGTTTCAAGATAAGTTAATCATATGGATTTTTTTATTTTTTTACGTAGTTGATTTGCATTAAATTTTAGATCATACGATGTAGCATGACAAAATATATGCACATGCAAAGTTGGGTTCTTAGGCATTTTGATAGTGTTTTCTATATTCAAATGTAACCAAGTAAGTAGTTTTTTGATGTCATATCTCACACGTGTGAATGTTTCAATAGTATCTTGATATATGGATGGAATCTATTATGTGATAGGATCTTATGCACTAAATTTTAGATCATGCGACTAAGTGCAATGAAAGTTATGCAAGAGTAAAGTTCACCTTCTAGGCACTTCCAAGCATAGTTGGCTCTATGGAAAGAAATTTTGAGTGAGCATGTTGATGATGGCATATATCACATGTGTGTGGGTTCCAGGAGCAATTTGATACATGGTTGTATTTTCCTATGTGAGGATATCATATGCTATAAATTTGAGAACATACGATTAAGCAAGGTAAAATATATGACTATGAAAAGTTGGCCTTATAGGAAGATAATAAAGGTTCCCATACTTATTTTATTTTTTAGATGGTAAATTTTTAGCAACATTGATAGATCATGTTGCTCTAAGAAGTCAGGAAATAGAGAGATGGTGTTAGGTCTTCAATGTTTAACATTGAGTAGAGATAAAGATCAAGCTTCTTCCAAGGATCAATAGTGAGTGGGTGAGAGATAAATGGTTATTACTAAAGTCAAGAGGTTAAATTGATAGTTATTTAACATTTCTAAAGTGAGGACAATCCTGAAGAGATAGATAGAGCATGTGAAGTCAAAATTTCTAAAATACACAAGATGAGGTCAACATGTTTAAGGTTTAATGTTGAGCATTGATGATCTATGCATTAATGTTCAAAAAAGATAAATGGTGCATACTTGATATGATCATTGAGGACCTGAGATGTGAGCATGGTGTTTTAATTTTAACTGACTGTTTGTATTTGAATTTGTAAAGGAAAAACTAGTGCTCTATATTTTGGCTATAACTTTTGATCTAGGAAAAATTTACTCATGGTGTAAAAAGTGAAATTGTATAAGACTCCAAGGTTCATATGGAAATATAGACTTAAATATCTAAAACTCTATACAAGCAAAGTTATGAAGGTTTAAATTTGAATGTGTGTTCATGCATGGACTGTAAGTGACCAAAGAAGTGTATTCAAGCTTGTTTTGATATTGTTTCAATATCTATTGATGAATTGGCTATTGGGGAGTGTTGTATATTCCATAAGGATGATATGTGTGCATTATGAAGGTTTGTCCAATCATTTGTAATATAAAAAATGGTTTAGAAGGTAATTGTGTATTCATTCATGGTAACTATGTGTATAGAATATTGATTGAGATTACATAAAAGAGAAAAATGATGACTAAGCATTTGAGGATGACTAAGGGATCATTTAGTGTGGAAATATGCATTTGGAAGTGGTCTTGTGTTCTTGTTTTGTTTTTTGACATGTTAAATTGGTGAATAGGTCTATATAATACCTATAAGAGCTACAAGGGTCTTATTAGAAGGTGCAGTTGTTTAAGGGTGACCCATAAATGATATGGCCAACCTTTGTGGATTATTTTGAGTCATGTACCAAAGAGATAGTTTCCTTAAGGGTTAAGGCAAGCCTAATGTCTAACCAAGTTGGTGATGATCATGAATTCTCAATAAATAGTGAAATCAAAGATGATGATTTCTAGACTAGTGAGATTTAGAGTGTTGTACAAATATGGAGCCAAGTGAAGAAGAGAAAATTTCAAAGAGGAGATATAGATCAGTGAGGACCAATAGAGAGTGAAAATTATCAATCATATTTGTCTAATCAAGTTGGTATAGGAGGACACATAGGTCATTGGAGCTAATGATACTAGAAGAGGCATAATGAGTGAGTATGCTCAAGAGGCTATTTGAGAGAGTGTGTATGGTGAGTGAAGTCAAGGTGAAGGTTATGTGTGCCTAGTGGATGGGTTGAAGGATATAACAGGTTGATGATGGTGTGTATGACTTTTAGGTCATATTTATGATGGCATAATAGTGCTCTTATAGATTTGAAGATTAAGTGTGAGCGAAGGTGAAGAGTGATAAGTAAAGGTCCATCATCTGATGTTAAAGACATCAGTTCAAATATGGATGTGTTCATAGGTGTTGTTGTGTAACCTTAGCATCTAACAAGGTTAAAACCTCCTTGCAAGGTGAAACTTACTAAAGGTCTAGTTTTTGTGGTAGTTCAGCTAGATAAGTGTGGTACCTCATTCTGGGATTGTAGTCTCACTAAAATAAGGGATGGTATTTCTTTGATTAGTTGTAAATGGTATAAATTTTTTTTTCTTTTTATTATAGGATAATAGTCTAATTTTAGGTTCCAGTGGGTTTTCTCCCCCGAGAGTGTTTCCCACATATGTCATCTGTTATGTGATTGATCTTGAGTTGTCTCTCTTGCTCATTGATATGAATGATGTGTATGCTTCATGAATGCTTATGGTAATTGATTAAGGACTTGAAAGGATTGAAATTGAAGTTGGATAATTTGGTCTCACTAATTTACCCCTCTCTCAGTGATTGTATCATTAATAATTGGTATTAGAGAGTGTCCTTTGTAATAAGCTTAACAACTTGAAGGAGATTTTGAGTAGGTACAAAGATGGATAAATAGTTGAAGAAAGAGAATCAATAGTGTAAGGATGAGATCAAGGCACTTGAATAATAGATATGTACTTTGAATAAAGATGCCTAAGAATATGATAATGTTATCAATGATCTCAAGGTTTAGTTATTCGATGCCAAGACAAGTTTGAGTTTTAAAGAGGAAAGTTCTTCAAAAGAAAAGGATACCATGTTTGATAAATAATCTATCCATAATAGTAGAGAAGATGATATTAAAGAAGAAGTTAATTTATAAGTTGAGCTCATGAGTGCACTTAGTGAACTAAAGGAGCAGAACAAGAGAAATTATAAAATGAAGAATATGATCAAAGGTCTTGAAGCATAACTCAATTCTCTTGAGGGAAGTTTGTTTATCATATCTAAGAAAGAAGAAAATAAGTATCAAAAATAGATCAAGTCTATTGAAGTGAAATCATATATATTAGTTAAATACTATAAATGTAAATCTAAAAAAAAGAGAAGATGAGTACACTCAGCTAAATATTAAGATGGGATCATTGAAGATTCATCATGAGATTGTTATACTCAAGTTGGATAAACTTGAAAAGAATCATGAGAACCCTGAGTATGTCAAGGAGAATGCAAGCTTTGAAAGTAACACAAGAATGTTTGTTAGACAACCAAATGATTCAAGGTATGCTAGTTTATTTCATGGTTATTTTTATACATGTAATAATTATGGTTATAGAGCTAAGGACTATAGAATGAAGTTAGTCAGGTGTGGATATTCATGGAGATATTGGCCAAAGATTGATCACAATTCAAATCTATCAAAAGGTATGAATGATGTTATTTGTTTTAGTTTTCATAAGAGTAGATATATTACTAAATTATGTCCAAATAGTGTTAAGAGGTCTTCAAGGTATGTCAAAGGATATAGATCTCCTAGAAGGTTTGAGAAAGGATAAATTTAGGTATGGAAACCAAAGGTAATCATTAATAATTCTTCTAGTCATAAGGCTGATAATAAAGTTTCTCTAGTAGGCTATGTTTTAAATTAGGATAAGCTCAAGGATCAAGTAGGTAAGATAGATATAGAATACAAGAAGATTCAAACTTTGGTATGGAAACTTGAGGAAATAAAGGCTAAGGAGACTAACTCTGTTGAGTCCAAGAGTCTTGATGGATTGTTTACCAAATTGGAAAAAGAATCAGAAATGAAGGATTCAAGATTTTCTATTGACAACATTTATTAATAAATATGAAGAAAATAATGAAGTTAAGGATTTAGTTAAAGTCAAGCAGGACTGAAAGTGTGATGAGATTATGGAGATATGGGACTCTCCAAAGTTTTGGGACTTTTAGTTTCTATTTTCCAAAGGGGCATCTCTATCTAGGCTTCAAGGAGACACTTTTTAGATAGAGGAAGCTTGGTGGATGTTAGATATTGTTTGATGAGATGGTATGAAAACAAGGTATGTTTGTGCATTATTTTTATAAATCTTTTGTTGGATAAAAGAAGCTTGTGAAGAATATCAATGTTATTATCTTGATAAGGAGTTAGCTTTTTGATCATGGTTTGGATTCTTTTGTATAAAGGTGTGTTTCAAATATCTATTTGCATATCAGTTTGTGGTAGATGCCAAGTGAGCCTATAAGATGAAGGTCTTTCTTATAAACTTATTTTCTATATCTTGTTAATCGTGTTGAAGGCTTGTTAAATAGTTGTGTATTCCATGGAAGTTCATAATGTTCTAAATATGAGGTGTCGCTATATGAGTATTGAATATGATTGGATAGTATTTAAAGACTTGTTGAAGATGTCTTGTTCCTGATGAAGCATAAAGTTAAGGGGAGCTTTGTAAATGGTCAGGTCTTAGGATTAGAGGTCTAAGTAATTGAATCTAAGAAACAAGGTGTGGAGAAGCAAGTTTGTGTGTTCAATATTATGATTCCAATTAGAGGTCTTTGGTTCAAGGGGAAACACAAGTTCATGTGTTTTCTCCAGAGCTTTATGGAGGAGTTGTAGTATAGGGTCCAAATGGGTAGAATCAAATGGCATAATGAGTTTGATGAATTTTAAATGAGTGTTTGGTACTTATAAAGGTTTTTGAACTTCTTTTTGATATGTTACAAGTGTTTTTGTGTTATAAAAGTATGTTGAAGATAAATTGAAGATTTTTTAGTGCTCTTAGTTTTCTCATTTTTTGACTTAAGGGTAGGTAGGCCTAAAATGGGTTATAGGAAGTCTATGTTCCTAATGGTTTGGAAGCTTAAATATTGGTCCAAAAGTGTGTAATGTCTATTTCTAGGTGTGTAAGAATTTTTAGAGGTGTGCGTTGACTAGAATGAGGTTTGTTGATTTTTTTGTTTTGAGATTCTAGGGTTTTAAGATCTGCTAGAAAAGTGGTTAGCCTTGTAAATTCAATTTTGAGGCTTTTTAATATGTTTAATTGGCCAAATGGGTTTTCAAATAAATATTCATATAGATTTGAATGTTTGTGGTTCTCAAGTTATTCAAATTTTTATCAATATGGAGGGCTAAATGGTTAGTAGGTTTAGGAAGGAAGTATGTTTCAAAGGATGATCTTGGTGATACAAATTTGTTTGATTGAGGGGGAATATGAGAGTGTTTCAGATATGAATTTTTAGGTCTTGAAGATGTGTCTATTGAAAATTATGGGCTCTACAAGTTCCAAGTACGGTTATAAGAAGTCTAGACAGGCCTAGTGTGACGAAGAATGATTTTTGATAAATTTCTCCAAAATATCAAGGTGTGTTTACTTCATGGAGAGTTCTCAAGTTAGTTCAGATTACTTTTTCCTATTTGTTGAGTGGCATGAATTTCTATTAATGGTCCTTGTGGTAGCTTAAGATAGAAGGCTAGTAAGTCTATATGGTGGTTCCCCATGATGTATGGAGATTTGAAGATGATAAAAAGGTGAAATGGCTTAGATATTTTATGGACAGTACCTCTCAAATGATTCTTTGTGAGTTCCATTAGATTCTATTGGTTCTTTGAGTTCTTTCTTCATTGGTTGTTGTGCTTGGTTGAATAAGAGCATTAGCATGGAGCAAGAGGAAGTTGTCAAGGCAAGAAGAGGCATGCTCAAGGTAAGGGGAGTTTGTATAATATTTATAATATGGTAATTTCATATTTTATGGTTTATTTAGGTCATTATTATTATTTGGTTCCCACTTTGTCATTATGTCAAAGGGGGGAAAATTTCCTATTGTGGGAGTGCTTGAAAAGAAAGAAGATGAGTTGTATATTGCTATATATAATGGTTGTTGACATCAATGAAAAAGGGGGAGATTATTCAAGATATTTTAGTGATTTCATGGTGATTTCATGGAGGTGTCCTAGTGAGTGGTTGAAACACCTTGATAATCTAAGTGGCAAGGATGAAGTGTGCAATGTTCTTGTTCTAGTATGCTTGAAGTATGATTGTTTGATCTTCAATTTTGGCATGGTTATAAATGTACAAGGATGAGTATAGAGTATTAATCATGTAAAAAATGTCCCTAAAATTTCTTATAATATTTGAGTGCTTGTGTGCATAAGTGGAATTCATATGGTTGCCCATAGTTTTCATCTAGACACTTTAGGTTTAGTGGCAGAAAGTCTAAGTAGGTAGTTTGATGATGTCACCATTTCCATGTGGGAATGAATCAAGGGGAGTTGGTCATATTGTTGTGATAAAATTAATCCCTAATTACTATGCACTAAATCTTAGGTCATGCTCCTAAGCATAATTAAAGATATTCAAGTGTAAATTTGGGCTCTTAGGCAGTTTGACATTGTTTTCCCATACTTAGCCAAATTTGTATGAGGCAATAAAGAGCCAAGTAAGCATTTTGATGGTATAATATCTCACACATGTGGGAATTTAAAGAGAAGGTGATCATATGGGTTTGTTTAATTTTGTACCTAGTTGATTTATGCCAAATTTTAGGTAATGTGATGTAGTGCAATAAAATATATGCATGTCCAAATTTGGACTCTCAAACATTTTGATAGTGTTTTTTATGTTTAAATAGAGCTAAGTAAATAGTTTGTTGACATCATATCTTACACGTGTCAATTTTTCAAGATTAGGTTGATATATGGATGGAATCCCCTAGGTAAGAGGATATTATGTACTAAATTTTAGATCATGCGACTAAGTGTAATGAAATTTATGCAAGAGAAAAGTTGGCCTTCTAGCTAGTTACAAGCATAGTTCTATGGAAGAAAATTTTGAGTGAGCATGTTCATGTTGTCATATCTAACACGTGTGTTGGTTAGATTGAGATCATATGGTCCAAATTTGAGAACATTGAGTGAGTAAGGTAAAATATATGAATATGAAAATTTGGCCTTCTAGGAAGATAAGCAAGGTTCCCATAGTCTATTCTTCACATATTAATGTTCAAGAAACATCAACGGAGCACGTTTCTCCAAGCTAGGAAGAAATGAGATGGTGCCAAGTGTTTGATGTTTAATATTGAGTAGAAATAAATATCAATATTCTTCCAAAGATAAATGGTGAAAAAGTGAGAGATAAATGGTGCATATTAAAGTTTAAGAGGTCAAAGTGATAGTTGTCTAGCATTGCTAAATTTAGGACAATCTCGAAGAGATTGACAGAGCACATGCAGTCAAAGTTTCCAGATTGCATGAAATGAGGTCAAAGTTCAAAGTTTAACTTTAAGAATTGGTGTTCTATGCATTAAAGTTTGGACAAGATAAATGGTGTTTAATTGATCTGATCAGTGAGGACACAAGATGCAATCATGGTGTTCAAAGTTTAACTATGATTGTTTGAATTTGAAATTTTGAATTTTCATAGGAAAAACTAGTGCTATATATTTTGGCTATAACTTTTGATCTATGTAGAATTTTCTCATGGTGTAAAAAGTGAAATTGTATAAGAATCCAATGAAAATATATAAATATAGATTTGAAAACATGAAAGTGTGTGAAAACATAGTTATTAAGGTTCAAAGTTGACTGTGTGTTTGTGTATGGACTGTAAGGGACCTGAGAGGTGTATTCAAGCTTGTTTTGACATTTTTTGATATCTATTGATTAATTGGATATTAGGTAGTGTTTTAGACTCAATGAGGATAATTTGTGTACATTATTAAGTTTTGACTAATAATATGTGGTATGAAAAATGGTTTATAAGATGACTATGTATTCATTCATGGTGATAATGTGTATAGAATGTTTATTGAGCTTGTACAAAAGAGTGAAATGATGAATTTAAGAATTTGAGGATGACTAAAGGGTCATGTAGTGTGGACCTATGAATTTTTAATTTGTCATATGTTCTTATTTTTTTGTTGATGTGATAAATAGGTGAATAGGTCTCCATGAGACCTATAAGAGCTACAATGTCCTTATTAAAAGGTGTAGTTGCTTAAGGGTGACCCATAAATGTTATGGCCAACCTTTGTGGATTGTTTCGAGTTATGTCTCAATGAGATAAATTCCTTAATTTTTAATTCATGCCTAATGGTGGACTAAGTTGGTGATAATCATGAATGTTCTATAAATAGTGAAATCAAAGGTGGTGATTTATAGACTGGTGAGATTTAGAGTATTGTGCAAATGTTGATCCAAGTGAAGGAAAGAATATTTGAAAGAGAAAGTATAGGTCAATGAGGACCAATAGAGATAAAAAAAGTATTAGTCATGTTTATCTCATAAATTTGGTATTAAAGGACATATAGGTCATTAGACCTAATGAGCCTAGAAGAGGCAGAATAAGTATACTCAAGAGGTTGTTTAAGAGAATGTGTATGGTAAGCGAAGGCAAGGTGAAAGCTATTTGTGACCATTGGATGGATTGAATGGAAGAGTAGGTTTATTATGGTGTGTATGACTTATAGGTCATATTTTTGATGTCATAATAGTGTTCTTGTAGATTTGAAGATTGAATGTGAGTGAAGGTAAAGAGTGATAAGCAAAGGTCCATCATCAGGCATTGAAGACATCAGTTTAAATTTGGATGTGTTTATAGGTGTTTTTATGGTATCTTAACATCTAAGGGGGCTATATCCTCGTTTTAAGGTAAAACTTGCTAAACGTCTAGTTGTTGTGGTAGCTCAACTAGATAGGTGTGGTAGATCCTTATGGGATTGTAGTCTCACTAAAATATGGGATGGTAGTTCCTTAATCAATTATGGATAGTTTAAATTGGTTATTTTTAATATAGTATAATAGTCAAATTTTAGGTTCTAGTGGGTTTTCTCCCTGAGAGGGTTTCCCACATATGTCATGTGTTATGTGATTGATCTTGAATTGTCTCTCTTGATCATTGCTATGAATGATGTGTATGCTTAATGAATGCTTATGGTAATTTATTAAGGACTTGAAAGGATTTAAATTGAATTTGGATAATATGGGCTTAGTGATTCACCCCCACTCTTAGTGATTGTATCTCTAACAAAATTTCATCCCTTAAAATTTGTTTTGATATAAACTTAAAGTTACCATGAAGGTACTTGTGGTTTAAATTTTGTAGTGAAAACTACTACATGCAAAATCATACTTGTAAAATATTATTGGATTAAATTATTTTGATATTTTAGTAAGCTATTTAGGCCATGTATTTGATATCAAATTTTCACTGGTAGAGGCAAATTACTAGCTATGCCTTTGAACCTTGTTATTATTGAAAAAAAATTCACTAAATGGGGTATTTATTTTATTTCATACATCCACCATCTATATTTAGTTGACCATAAGTATATCTTAACTAGTAATTATTATTTTAATAAATGTCATAAATTTATAACTTTAATAATTTATGTTACAACTGAAGTATATTCTTTCTGTTTAAAATCAAATTTTATTAAGATTTTGTATTCCTTATGAGATAATATCTAATAATAGTCATCAATTCATTTATAAAGATTACTTATATTTTTTAAGATGTTATTTAATTATTTCAAGTCATTATTTAAAGTATTATCTTCAAGGAAATGGATGAGCCAAATCTACTAACACAAATTTGATTTTAATTATGAAAAAGTTAGTTTGGGAAAACAAATGGAATTGACATGTAAATATATATGAGACATTATGGGTTAATTGTATAATGGTGAAAGTTATAATATGTTATTATCTAGTTATGTTAGCATATGATTTTGAAGCTACTTTACTTACTGAGCTTAAAATTAATTATGATAAGACTACCCTAGTATTTAATAGATGATACTAGTGTTATAAAACAAAGACTTAATGACCTCTTAGCCCTTGATGAAACTAAGACAACTAATTTACAAATATAAAAAAGAGACAAAACAAAAATTAATATTTTTTTTGATAATAAAGTTTTAAAAAAGACTTTAAAGGTAGGTGATTTAATGTTTTATTTGAACAAAACCCTTAAAGAACCTAGGAAACATCACAAGTTTGATTCACTTTGGCTTGGTCCATACAAAATAGATCTTGTTCTTGGTAAAAATGCATTTTATTTTCTAGATCTTGATGGAAATTGACTGAATTATTTAGTTAATAACTATCATTTGAAGATTTTATTTAATTAATTACATTTTATTCTTTGGTTTTTCTTTGTTTTATTTTCTTGTTTTAGTCTCTCTCTTTTTCTATCTACTTGTCTTGTTTTGTTTTGGTGAGTATGGCTCTCTTTTTAAAAATTGTGATTTTTTCATCATTATGAAGGGGTAGGTAAAATATTATTCCATATTATTGTAAGTATATCTTGATCAAGGATTTAAAAATTTTGTTAAAATTTTGATTAATCTATTATAAATTAACAAGTACTGAATATTATATCATTATAACATTACTTGATTTCTGAATTGATATTCTAGGCTAATGCATTGGTTTTTTCATCCAATCCAAATTTCCTTATTTTAATATTTCACATTATTCATCCCATACTATCCTAACAACCCATAATTTAAGTTCAAAATCTTGAAAGGGTTAATGCATAGATGCTTAGGAACTAATTGGCTTGGATCACACTCACAAGTCTATAAAAATGCATAATTCTGATTACAACCTAATTTAACAAATGAAATTGACTATCAAGGTCACTAGTGTTAAAAAAAATTAGTACCTCCTTTTCTTAAAAATTATTCTAATCTCACATATGAAGGGATAACCCATAAAACTTAAAATCGATGATGGGGGCCAATTTATGTGCATTCATTAAGTATTTTATATTTTGTGATTAAATACAATATTCTACCATGTTGATTGATTTAATAATTCATATAATTATAATTGAATTATACATATCAAAAATTGATCAAGTTTTTTTGTGAAAAGGTATTTCATGCAATCAAAATTACAATGGTGTTTGGTGATGTCCATAGAATTTTATATTTGTATGCAATACATGATTAAAAATTAGTGGTGTTGGTTTAAATATAATTTCCATATCTTGATTGCAAAGTGTTTTCTCATGACATTAGTTTTCAAGTTTTCTCACATATTCATGCTTCATGTACAATCTGACTTAAACATACATTTTCAACTCATAATTTCCTATGATCAAAATGATTAGATTTGTCACTAATCTGAACAAAACTTTATAACATGGCTCAAACGTGCAACCTTTATACTATTTATCCTTGGTTTTGATTTTGATAACATTGAGTGGTTGTCATTTTATTTTTGGTGTTGTTTTTTTTTGCTTTGTACCATGGTGATAGAGGGATATGCAGTCTTGCTATAAACTTAACTCTTTAAAAATATTACTTTGGTTTGATTGTTACCATTGGTCATTGATATTTGTATTTATTTTTTTTGGTATTTCAATGTTCCTAGGTTGGAATTAAGGGTGGTCATTTGATTTTTTATTATATATTAATTTTTTAATTAATTTACTTGGTGAATTTGATATAATGTTAATATATTTGGATATATTGAGACACTTTAAAGTCTTGTTTGAATTAAAATCCCAAAGTTTCGATGGATGGATTGTTTATGTTGTGATCTATGACATTAATACTCAAATGTGACCTCATTTTTTATGGTTAGTAAGAAAAATATGAAATGAATTATATATAGGATACCAAGCTTGTTACCATTTTATTTGGTAGATATTTGTTTCAATTTTGTTTGGCGGTGACACCATCCACCAACTTGGGACACACATCACTCTAACCACATTGAATATACATGGGAAACCATAAAGACGTTAGTTTCATATTTGATGTCATTATTTTAAAAATATACAAGGGATGAAAAATTTGAAATTTGTTTTTATTTTTAGAGACTAAAGAAATTTAGTTTAGACCCTCTCAATTTGTCCAAGTAGTTTTTGGGAAGTATGCGAGCAATTGTTTATTATTAAATTGGTCAACAAGTTTATTTATTTGATGAAAATATTATTGGTAATCATTTCAAGTGATTATCTCTTCTTGATGCATGAAAATATGTGGAAGAGAATTGGATTATAGTTTATTTTGTAAAATATAGTATTTCATTTTTGGTTATGTGATTATTGTATCAATTTACACTCAAGGGTGTTTCCTTATTCATAATTTCTAAGGTTATTAAATGTCATAGTTTTTATCTTGATATTAATGAATTATATGCATTTGGGATTGGTTAGTTTTATATTTTTTTTATGAGGTCGTGCATGTTTAAATAGCTATTTTACAAGATATTAGGTAATATAGTTGTGAAATTTGTGTTTTATTTTCGAAAATTTGATAAATAGTTTGAGCATGAATTTATTTTGATTGATATTATCATTTTTGTAATTTTTTAAATTTTTCTTAGATAAATGGGTATTCCCACTTATATTTTATTCAAAACCATCTATAAGATTATTGATATTTCTATTTATATCATGTTTGATTTCAAAATTGCAATTCATTTTTTTGCCAATTAAATCTTGCATTTAAAGGTGGTTGTGATTATAAAATCTATTCAAAATATGTTAAAGTTATATATGTGATGGAAACAACTTTATTTGGTTTTATTTAGGTTATGTTTCTATTTAGTTTTATTAATATGGTACCTTACCATTATGTTATCAATCCTTTTTCAGTGTGTTGTGAAGTGTAGTAATGAATTGATTCTTGTTTGCATGCACATTATTGAAAGTTTAAAATAGTTTCATATATGAATAGTGTTGGTTTTCTAATCCTATAAACTCCATATTAAAATTATCATATTCCACTAAGATGAAATTTGAAGGTTTTCAAGCCCATGTTTTGTGAAAACATGTTGCCCATAAAATTCAATAAGTGCATAATACAAGGCAAGTATTTTTTTGTATGGTATGAAAGTTGGAATGGATAAACATGGTAATTTCCATACAACACGATAAAATAATGAAAAAGCTTCTAGGGTTTGGTTTGGTTATTATTTTGTGTGTTTTTTACTCGCTTCTTTGCATGAGGTTTTGATTAAAATTTTCGTAGAATTGGTCATGGAGGTTGTTTTCATTGTTTATATTTGAATATAAAATTTAGTTCAAAATCAAAGGGAATATTTCCTAATTGTCTAACAATTTTTTCAATTCATTTTGTATAAATGAAATAAATGATATATATATATATATATATATATATGAGTGTATTATTCATAAACAATTAGAAATATGGACCTATTTATTTTGAAAAATATGTTGCATTTATTTTTAGTAGACTGAATAGTCCAATCTTGAAAACTATTTATATTTGGCATTTAAAGTACCTTAACATTTTATGAGGAAATTGAATAGATAATGCAACTGATTTTATTTATAGGAATATAATAATATTTATTTTGAGGATGGAATTATATGACTGAATGAATGACTTTAGCAAGGATATCTTATTTTAATTTATTTCAAATTTAGAAAATGTTAGGGTGGACACTAGATTCAAAAGATTATAATAGGAATGTGTGGGGATGAGGTAGTTATTAGTAGTCTAGTGGATCCCATTCATAAGGTAATCACCATTAAAGATAATTTAGTTATTATATGGCTACCAATACTTTACTTAGACCATTTCATCATGAAACTCTTTTCTCAATCCACTTTGACTCAAATAAATCAAATTTTTGAATAATCATTAATGATATCCTAGCTTCATCCTTAAACTTTTAGAGGAAATATTTTCTATAGAGGTCAAAGATAAGCTAGTTGGGAATAGCATCCATATGGATGAGGTATATCAAGTGAATTTAATTTACACATATCCAAATATGCTTTGAATAATGATCCTCTTATTTTTAACCATAATCAATTCTTTCTTAAATTCAACCATAATCTAGTAAATCCAAACCTACCTCTATAAATTATACGTAGACTTGATACACTTGTACTTGATGGCCCTTCATCCTCAAGCAAGAAATGTGTTGGCAACCCTATGTCCAAACCCCTGGTGACCCATGAACTAAAGAAGGTGAAACTTAATATTGATGATGATGATGATGATGATGATGATGATGATGATGATGATGATGATGATGATGATGATGATGATGATGATGATGATGATGATGATGATGATGGAGGTACAAACTTGGTTGAGTTTCCTCTCATTATAAAGGAGTACACCGATTAACAAATATATAAGGGTGATCCTCTTATTGATTTAGTTTTTGGGAGTGATTTGAATTCATAAGTTGTTGTAATATGATGATGTTTATTTTTTTGTTGTCTCAGTTTTTATACTATTTATTGGGAAACTTGATATGTTTTTCATGTTTTCAATTCTATTTTTTTCAATGGATGCATAAATCCAAACAATTAAATTTTTAACAAAATTTTAAGTTTTAATAGCATGGATAGATGTTAATATTTTTTAGCGACTTTGATGATCATGTTTAGTTTTGGCAATGATTTTAATTTGTTTATGCAATGCCACTTAATTTGATAATTGACTTGTTAGACATTTGATCATATGATGTTTACTTAGAAATGCAATGTTTTTTGGATTTATGATGGTATTTAATGTTTATATCATTGAACATTGAAAGTTATTGATTATTTATTCATATGCTCATGTAAATAGTTGTTTAGTGATGTTGACAAGTCAAAGTCCCCCCACCCATTAGAAAGTATTAATGTGTTATATATTATTATTTTTAATCTAGTGAGCTCTATTCAAAAGTTATAAATATAAAATCAAGTTATACACTTTATAATTCATAAAACAAATAATTATAAAGTAATTTTATTTTAAAAAATTAATTGAGTTTATAACTATAACTAAATAAAGTTATTTATAACTTAAAACATAACACATCTTCAATGAAGATTGCTTTATAAGGAGATTTAAGACACATAATAAGAGGAAGAAAAACATAGGTAATAAGAGATTTTCAATTTTTCAAAGTTTTGTGGTATATTATATATATATATATATATATATATATATATATATATATATATATATATATATATATATATATATATATATATATATATATATATATATATATATATATATAAGGATCCAATTTCATTTATCTTAAGTCAAATGTATCTTAGATTAGAATATATATTATTTTGTATAAAATAATATCCTTTGTGGTATATATATATAATATACCACAAAGGACATTATTTTATACAAAACAATATATATTCTAATCTAAGATACATTTGACTTAAGATAAATGAAATTGGATCCTTTTACTAAAGATGTATTCATATGAATTATACAACATTTTTTTAAGACAAACAAAACTATTTTAGCCTTCAATTGCTTCCTTATTGGGCTCCATGGAGGTTATGGTTGTTTCTGTGAGTCAATTGAAAGAGGAATCAAAACATGTTCCTTCATGACTTTAGTCATGTAGTGGCTACATGATAATATGTGTAATGAGATTCTTTTGTTTTAGTATATTTTGTGTTATATACCTATTTCTCTAAAACATACTTAAAACACATTATATAAAAATCATCCTAAATTAATAGAGACTTATCATATATTTAATTCTAATACATAACTCTAACTATATGGAAATGTGTTCAAAAGCATGGATAACAAGTAGGATGAGTACAATAGATGAGGACAATAACATAAAATTTATGGGGCTCATAAAAAACTAAAAAACCATAGCTTGAGAGAAAAATAAAAATAAAAAGACAATCCATAGATGAAAATTAGTAAGCACTGACTTAAGGGAGAAATAAAGAATAAAAAGATAAATTCCAAAATTGAGAATTGGTAAATAATGGCTTATGGACAAAAATAACAAGGTATGGTAGTCATTGACCTATAAATCATGTTAGGTGAATTTATTAGAACATGTAAGTTAATCAAATATGCCACAACATCCTATGTCAAACACTTTATTATAAATGGGCAAGTTAACCAGTTACAACTCCATGGATAGATACATGAATTAAAGTAACACAAAATCAATAATTTTTTTCAAGTGGATCATCAATAAACATGATGTCATAAATGTGAAAAGATAAAAAATTAATTAATATCATTAATAACTCATAGGAATTCATCAAGGTTGAAAGAATGGACAAGATAATTATAAGTTCCATCCAACCACTAAGGATAACCAACTTAATTTAAAAAAACACACATACACAATCACCAATAAATTTTATAAAGATCTAATCCAATCCATCATCACACCTAAACACCAATAATAATTTTATAAATCCAACCATCACCACTTTCCAAACCAAAAACATTCCAAGCACCAAAACTTTACATGAATCCTCCCATAAATATTTATGACCATTGAATTTTCTAACATAAAAGAAGTAAAAAACAATGGCCATTCCATTCGTCATTGATCATAGAACCATCTCTATCCCCAATGAAAAACATATATCTATAATGGAACTAAAACCTTATCCATAAGGATCATTTTCATGGTTTCGATATGAGTTTAGAAATGTAGAGGACATGTTCAAGTATATCCATGCACATATGGCAGAAATTGACCACACTTGAATGGAATTAGACTTTGAGGAACTAATTAAGAAGGTACATAACAAAAAAACTTTGGAATGGAAAAAACAACAAGTACCATCTCGTGGATGAATCTATACATCTTTTAAAAATTCCCATATATTTTGTTAGAAGATACAACTACTAGAATCCTACTCAACCACGTCCATGATGAAATTATATTCTTGGAGAAACATCATTTTATCATATTCAAGGACATTGAAAGGGTAACTTGATTTAAGAATGAAGTAATAAACATAAATAATATAAATAATGGTTTAATGAAAATCATGTATATTGTCAAATACCTTTAGAGAGTTCACATTAAATGTAGTGTCCACTTACCATCCATAAAAATCAAGTTAACATGCATGTGATTAAGTCCTTGGGGTGGATGGTGTATTTCACTAATAGAGAATATTTTAAGAGTCCTAAGAGTGTATTAGTTGAATTTGACATGACCTTGATGAAGATAATATACAACTTCTACCAAGGTTTATTGGAATAATTCAATGCTAATGTCTAGAAAATAAAGAATGGTAAGCCTGATTTATATTATGGATCTTTACTATGATGTCTAGCAATGTATTACATAAATACCTTACAAGGAATGAATGAAAAAATAAAATGGGGTGAACATAAGTCTATTGGATAACATATAAAAAATTTCATAGACACTATGATAACTAAACATCAAGTTGTCACAGTACTCACTTTGGGAGTAGACCTAAAACAAACCCTTAGTTCTCAATTTAGGATCTCTAGTAAAGTTGTATATAATTACACCAAATAATTTTTATTTTTAACCATCAATGATTTAATTTACATCCAACCATACTCATTTCATACCACTATTGTCCCACCATTCCATATGAAGTTACAGATGATGATGTTGAATAATTTATAACACTCACATGGTCCTTCCCCAAAAACCTAGGTAAGGAAAGTCCACCCAAAAAAAATGATATTATTGAATAAAAATTGTACAAAACTCAAGGTCAACCATCTGTCAACATAGATTTTGAATAGGAATAAAAAATAGAGGAATCCCAAAAATAAATAGTGGCACTTGAGGTCATAAGTGAAAGTATAGGGAAGACTACCACCCAGTTCTAATTTGAAGTGATATCATCCTAAACATGTGAAATAATCACCACACACTAGATATAGGAGATATAGACATATCCAAGTAACAAAAATTCACACACATTTAGCAAAGATATTGGGAAAATGGGTAGTGGTTTTGCCAAAATAAAAAAGTAAATCACACATTCTCCACCATAGATATAAAATATGCCACACATGAAGAAACATAAATGACTGAGTAAAAGGGCCAAAATTATGACCACAATAGTATACATATATGGATGACCATGCATTGCCACATATTGAAGAGTCTCAGAGTCAGAAGGACATAATAAAATTAAACAAGAAATAGAAGGAAAAATTATTGAGCTAGAGATAGAAATTAAGGAAACCCAAAAATAGTGGCAGCCATTAGATTGTCTAACACACACAAATAAGCATCTGAAGTATTCACCAAAGTAAATTACTTGAAGTCACAAGCAAAACATTAATAATAATAAATTAAAAATGAGGGAAAATAAAAGTAAAAAATAAAAAAAATACAAAAATAATTAGCAAATAAAAATATGAGGAAGAAGCCATGAATAGGAGGCTGAGGAAGAAGCCATGAAGAAGAATTCTAAGGAAGAGGTTATCAATAATAAATTGAAATAAGACTATGTGGTGAATAAAAAAGTAGCAAGACCTTAGAAGTAGATAAAAAGTAAGAACATTAAGAGAAAGAGAAAAAATATAATGAAGAAGAAGGACATAAATATAAGGTGGTTAAATACATCACCAAAGCTCATAAGGAACAAAATAATAAAAAGGTAATCAAATATAGTGCCCACAAAGTAGAAAAAGAGAAATGGAAAAAGTGGAAGAAGACTCCACCTCAAAATTTGAAGAGAAAAACAAAAAAAAGCTATAGAAGATGCCACTCTCAAAGTAGAAAATAAAAAAGTGGTTGAGGTTGATCTTCAAAAAGATGAGGAAGAAAGTAAGAAAGAGGTGGTTGAGTAATTTTCCAAACATGTATAAAAACTAAGGAATAAATTAGTGGAAGAAGCTACCAAAAATACCATAATGAAAACCCCACCATCACCCTTTAAATAACAAATATTCTCCCTAGCACCATTCATTTCCACATGACAAATGACAAGCATTTCTCCCCATAAACCCACTCAATCCATCGTTATTATTCTACCGCAAGATTAATTTTTCCAAATCAAAGATATTTTGGCTCAACACCATTCATCTACCACCCTCCATACTATAAATAAGTCCATGAGGCACAAACATACTCTTGAGTATTTTATCTCCAAATAAAAATTAATATTTGAGGAATATATTTTAGTAAATTTCCCAGTATGACTGGATGTAGATATTTTTATACTATAAGAGACATTAGAAGACACAATCCAAGAAATTACAAAGTCAAGGCAATAATTTGAAGTAGATGCAAAGTATCCTACTACCCATAGGTTCAAAGACACATTACAAGATTCAATCAAGCACTAGTTAATATCCATGATAGAAAAATTAGAATACATTACAAAGTGATATAGAGGATTTTAAACTCCATAATACAAAGCCATTGGAGGAGAGTAATCTGCACTAAAAGATATTAAAATAACACATTACTTCCATTCATAAATCACTATAATACACTTCCACCTATTTTTATTTCACCTTGGGGTGATCAACAAAATTAATGGTCAAGAATAAGGTTTTAAAAAACATGAAAAATGAAGTTAATCAAATTTATGCCTGTTATGATGTTTTGAAGGATATAATAAGCATAAAAAGGGGGAAAAAATCATAACTAGGAGAAAAATTCTTAGAGCAACAACAACAATGAGAACAACACATCATGGAACTTAAATAATTGGGTAACTTAATAAATCAAATCAAGGAAAAGTTAAATAAAGTTACCAAATAAATTGAGACTTATTTCAGTGTTATTTATACTTGTCCTACACCATATGACATAAACAATTTGGTTTAGTAAAATATTTGTCTAGAACAAAAATCACAACAATTCAACAATTATCATACATAATAGAAATCATTTGAGACTTAGATCACTATGAAAAATCAACATTTTTTGTAGTTGGACCAAAGTAAATAATTTTTTTTTGGTGAGATTATTCATTTGTGTTGTCTCAAGGATGAGACCAAGGTGAAATTCTTGTGAAGATGTTGGTAGGATTATTCATGAAAACTACTTAAGTAAACAACCCATGGAAGTCACTGATCATACCAAAACATCAATTATACTCATACAAAAACTATGACATCAACTATACCTTTTGGGATCCTATAAAGCATCACAAAAATATAGAGAAATGTATAAATGACATGATTATTGGGCTATTACATTGTATTCAGACTTAATCACATGGATATAGATGATCATATCCAATCTTTTAATATGATCTATATACACTAGCATTATGCTCTAAAGTTTTTTATGTAACCTCATATAGTATATCAATGAGGAAAACATATGGCTTATTAATTATATTTAAGCATCATTTGTGTTATGCTTGATTTTGCTTAAAATATGGATGCTAACTTAATATAACCAAAATATTTACCAAGGCATTTGTATAGATCATTGAACTATGAATATGAAGCTTGATGTCATTTTCATGTCAATAATAATGTTTTTAATGATATCTTATATTGAATAGGTACATGTCCATTCTTATATTGTGTAAAATTGGATTTATTGATAATGTTCTCAGTATCTTATAAATAAAGGCCATCTCCCCGTTATACACAATATATTAAGAATATTATCAATTAATCCTATTATATACAAGATAAAGATATTTTATGAAATGTAGATTAGGTAGCTAGCCATTCTACATGTCATCAAGTTAATAATATTGGCATTTTAAAAATAATCCAACATTCCTATCATGTGTATAATGGGCACATACCCAGTATTATATATTTATTTAAAATGGGCTCAATTTCTAATGTTCTTAATATATTTTGAATAATTATAGAAGATATTAAGATCATTTTAATTAATCCCACTTTACACAAGATAAATATATTGTATGTCATGTAATTTTAAATTAGTCTACTCATTCTACATGTCATCAAGATAAGAATCTTGACCTCTTACAAAGAAGCTAACATTTTTATCTTGTGTAGAATGGGCACATGCCCATTATTATAGACTTGTGTAAAATGAGATCTACTGATAATTGTTATGGCCACCATGTCCCTTTTCATAGAATTAAATGGGACCCAATTTTACCCTAATAAGTTTGTGAAGAAATCCAAAAATCAAGCCCTTTGAACTATATGTTTCTATCTATAAAATCAAGTGCATTCTTAAGAGGCACCACTCAATTAGCACAATATGTATATTCTTGTCAAAATATGTTGTTCTCCTATCTCAATTGATGAATCTATCTTTTTTTTCAAGTTTAATTACTTATTTTAAAATTTAGTTTATTATCCCCTCTAAAATAATTTTGTACTCAGTATTTTGAAATGTGATTTTTTCTTTCAGACATGTAGTTTCAGATTGAGGTAAAAGCAGGTTTTGAAGGGGCCCTGAAACCCTGTTACAAAGAAAGAAAGAAAGATCATCCAAGACCACAGGCAAAGCCTAAAAACTACTACAAGGAAGTAGCAAAAATAGGTTTTAAATGGACCTGAAACCACCAGAAATACTTTTGGTCAAAACCCAGATTAAACAGAGATCTGGTATCACCGAAGGCAAAGGATTACAGAAAGAAAACAAAAAACAGGACCAGTTACTAAACCAACCAAAAGAACCAGATTATTCATCCAGTTCTAATATCATTTTCATAGTTTCTTTTCCTTTCATAACAGTATCCTGGGCAGTGGTTGTCGCCTGCATAGCTCCTTTTTGTGTAACCTTCTTTCTATAACTTTGTCTCGTCCTTTTATTGGGTCCCTCCAGGACTTTGGTCTCCTCATTGGCTCTTTTACCTATATTGACAGCATCAGCACAAATATTGGACGTAACTTCCTCCATTTTCATTCTGTTGTCCTTAATAAGTTCCCAGAGGTTATTTTCATAGGCTTTGAGCTTGACTGGGATCTCCCTTATCTGATTTTCCATATTGTTTATTTTGTTCCAAACAGCTTTCAGGGAATCTTCCATAGTTTCCAGTTTCCTCTTGAGATCCATAATCTCCCTACACGTCCAAGAATCAAATTGGGATGATGCCTCTACTTTACAATTAACCCAAGCCATAGGTGTGTGTGTTTCATCATTCTATTTTTTCCCTCTCCATTCCTCAGAATTTTTATTGGGACTGTTCCTGGCTTCTTCAAAGATATCCTCTCGACTCTTTTGTTCCTGCTCTTTAATTCTAGTTTGAATTTCCATATCTGTATCTTGATTAACATCCTAACCTGAAGTTTCCTTTTCGTTCTTTGAAGTTGGGTCCTCAACAGGGTCATCCTTGACAAATTCATCCTCTGACACTTTCTGGTTTTCCTCTATATCTACAGTTCTGTTTGCAAAATCCTCCTCTGTGTTGACATCATCTTTTTCATTCTTCTCAGAACATTCTTCATCCTCATTAGAGTTTGTATCCCAGCTTTTAGTTCCTTCTTCTTCTTCCAAGTTTTCCTCCCTGGGGTTTTCAATTCTCTCTTGTTCTGTATCTTCTTCTACATTCTGCTTTTTAACACTAGGGAACTTTATTTTGCCTTTCCTGTTTACACTTTCACTCTTTCTGTTCCCTGACACCTTAATTTTCCCCTGTTTGGGGTGCTTTACCATTGCACTATTCTTGCAGTAGCCTTTGATAAGCAGAATAAGGCCTTCATGTAGGATAGGGTGCATTTCCTTTTTCCTATGAGCATATAAACTTTGGACCAAGGAGAAGCGAAGATAAAAGGGAAAAGATAAACTAACCTTGTACTTGAAGTGGTTAAGGAAGACAAAATGGAACTTGTGCACGCGCTTGCTTCTTCCATCTAGGATGAAGTACTCCCTTATGCAGCTTAAGACATCCCTCCATATCCCTTTTATCTGATCCAATTCATAGAAATCCCCATTCTTGACTAGCTTCTATTCTTCCTCATCCGTTTTGGGGAACTTACAAAAGGCCTCATTTGAGATGCTTGTCTGCTTGGAAAATTTAAGTCCATCCGTAGGCAGCCCTGTAACCTCAGCTATAAAATCCTCTGTTAAGTTCACTATGATACCATGCAGGGTGACCCTTTCATCAGACCAATTTTTGAAAAAAGCCGTAGTGATATGCGGCTTTGATCCATGGAGTCTTTCCATGTAGCTCGCAACTTTTCCTTTCTACAGAATTCTCCAGACTTCTTGTTTCTCTCTCCATTCATCATAGCTCTTGGGTTCCTATTTTCGGGGTTCTCCCTTCCTTTCATGTGCCATACTCATTTTCTTTGAATCCCAGTTGCTATGGTTTTTACACTGAACCCACCTTCTGCCAAATTGATTGGAAAGTCAGCTTTGTTTGTGCTTTTTCAGGATCCGCGTCTCACTCTTGAGGGCCTTCCTCTTTAATGATTATTTTCCTTTCCCCACGCTGCCACTCCTCCTACTCATTATATATTTATTACTCTCCAATCTTTCCTTCCTTTGTATGGGTTGCATCATAAAGAATGAGTGCCCTCAATTCCACGTTCTTTTCTAATGTTTCATGCCACCTCACTGTTTGACCTTCCCATACTGCACAATTAGCTAGCCAATCTACAACACCATTGGCTTCATGAAAGGTGTGGGTTATAATCACTTCTTCAAATTTATTTAATAATGTTTTCATCTCCATTACCTTATCCTTTATGGTCCAAGACACAGTATTTCTATTATTAAGAATATTTATAATATTCAAAGAGTCCCCTTCAAGCCACAATTTGGGATATCCTAAGTCCACAGCTAATTTGAGGGTCTGAAGGGCAGCTATAGCTTCGGCAATGTGGCAATTCGATTTACCAATGGGGATTGCAATAGCATCAATTACCATTCCCATATCATTTCTCAAGACTCCACCACAACCTGCATTCCTGGGGTTCCCTTTGGCAGCACCATCAAAGTTTCTTTTAATCCATCCTTGAGGAGGAACATTCCATGTTACTCCAGATCTGGATTATCAGGTTTACCAATAGGATTATCCGTCCTCAAGGGATTATCCACTTGAAGGGTAGAGCTTGGATTCTTTTGTAATAAAAAATTCTCCTTTAAAGCTCTAATGATGTTCTATCCTACCACCCATCCAGGAAGTTCTTTATTTCTAAAGATTTGGTTATTTCTTTCCTTCCATATTCCCCACCAAATATGAGGAAGAGTTATTTTCCATAAAAAAAGGACTTCGGGATTCTTTGAAGGGCAGTACCAGCTTTTGAGAGATAATTCCACATTTTTGTGGTGAATCCATGTAATGCCCCACAAATTGAGAATCTCCTTCCAAACAAGCTGAGTGAAGGAACAATTCACGAACAAATGATCTCTATCCTCAAGGTCTTTTTTAAAAGAATACACCTGTTTACAATATTAATTCCGTGTTTTTGTAAATTATCCAGAGTCAATATTTTGTTTTGGAGAAGGGTCAAAAAAAAGAATTTGATTTTGGGGATGAGCCCCTTAATCCAGGCTCTCATCCATAACGGTTTGCTACCATTTCCCTTAGAGGAGAAAATAGATGAAACTTTAAACTGTCCACTTGGCTCATTGTGCCAAACAATTCTATCTTCTTGGTTAGGATATAGAGATATAGCATTTAGAGATAATTAAATATCCTTGAGATCTTGATCATAGTTAGTGAGGTTTACCCAAGAGTTGTTCTGCCAATATTGATTAACCGTTATTCCCACTCTTTGCTTGCATCTATCTATCACATCTTTATCTTGGATTTCTTTCTGTAACGGTTTTCCTCTTAACCAAATATCTTCCCAGAACTTCACCTTTTTACCATTGCCAACTTTCCATGAACTTCCTTCTTCTAAAACATGTTTTGTTCCTTGGACTGCCCCCCATATGGCAGAAGGATGAGAAATGTCCGGTGTGGTAAAGAATTCAGGGAGTGACTTTGCCTTGAATAAGTACTTATGCTTCCAAATTTTACTCCATTCTTTATTTTCCTGATAAACCCTCCACCCCTATTTAGCTAAGAGGGCTGTGTTCATACTTATAATTTTCCTTATACCAAGTCCACCATCCCTGATAGGTTTGTAAATGTTATCCCATGCTATAAGAGGCATTCTCCTTTTCTCCTCAGTACCTGACCAAAGAAAGTATCTCTAGATTTTTTCTATAGCTTCAGCAAATTTAGTGGGGATTTTGAAAAGACTCAAAGCATACGTAGGTATGCTTTGAAGACTTGCTTTGAGGAGTGTGAGCTTTCCACCTTGGCTTAGAAGACTGCCTTTCCATCCTGCCAATTTCTTGCTAAATTTATTAATAAGTCCTTCCCAAAAAGCTTCAGGAGCTTTCGACCCTAAAGGGAGACCAAGGTAAGTGGAAGGAAAAGAACCTATGGAGCATTCTAAGATTCTTGCTATTTTGTTCTATCTATAAATTAGGGTATTGATAAAGAATACCATGCTTTTGTTCCAGTTAATCAGCTATCCAGAGGCAGAGGAATATAGATTTATAGCTTCCTTTAGAGTTCTATCTTCTGTGACTTCAGACTATCCCATGAAAATAGTATCATCCACAAATTGACCATGGGAGCATATTAAAGGATGCAAAGAGGGTTTCAGACCTTTAAATAATCCTCTACAAACTAGGTCCCCAAGGTATCGCCCCAAACTATCAGCCATGATAATAAACAGAATAGGATAGATAGGGTCCCCCTGTCTTAATCCCCTAGACGGATTGAAAAAATGAGACAAACTCCCATTTACCAACATAGCTATAGAAGTAGTAGTTATCAACTGCTTGATTATATCAACCACTCTTTGTTCAAAGCCAAAGGCAATAAGGCTTTTTGAAAGGAATAGCCAATCCACCCTGTCATATGCTTTAGCTATATCCACTTTCATTAGGAACCCCTCTGTGTTAGAGCTGAACAGTGAATGAATATTCTCATGCACCGTTATAACTGAGTTGAGAATTTGTCTACCTAGAATGAATCCATTTTGCTGATCAGCTATTAACGAAGGGATCACTTGAATTAGTCTGGTCGTTAGAACTTTGGAAATTATCTTATAGAAAGAGTTGCACAAACTAATCAGTCTGAACTGATCAGGGCATTCCGCTCCAGCCTTCTTTAGAATAAGGTACAGAAAAGTGGCATTAACTTCCTTCAGCATCTGTTTTGCTCCAAATAACTCCTTCACCGCATTGCTGACATCCTTACCTATAAGTTTCCATAGCTTTTGAAAAAAAACATGGGGAAACCATCTGGTCCAGGTGCTTTTTCTCCTCCTAAGGATCTAATAGCTTTGAAGATTTCCTCCTCCTTAGGTATAAAACATAACATATTATTCTACTCCTTCGAGATCAATGGAGGAATCACTCGTAGGATATCAGCCTGGCTTTTCAAGTTAATGTTTCTATCAGCCTTCATCAGGGAAGAGAAAAATGAGATCAATTCCTCCTTTATTTCCTTTTCCTCTATTATCTTCTGATCTCCTTTTATCAAATGATGAATATGTGTTTTCGCTCTATGTTTCAAAGTGGAGAGATGGAAAAACTTAGTATTTTTATCTCCTTCTTTCAACCATTGCACCCTTGATCTTTGTCTCCAAAAGGTTTCCTCCTTTGTTATAATGTCTTGATATTGTACCAATTGTTCACTTTCTTCTCTATGGGATTCTGAGGTATATCCATTTTGCTAGATTTTTTCCTGAATTCTACTGATATTCTCCTTGATGGTCTTCTTTTTCTCAAAAATATGTCCAAAGCAGACCTTATTCCATTTCTTAACTTCCTTTTTAACATTTTTGAGTTTGGAGGCAACTCTGAAGAGTGATGTTCCCTCAATAGGAATATTCCACCACTCCTTTATTTTGCTTTCGAACTGTGGATGCTGCAACCACATCTTTTCAAATCTGAACGGGTGATTCTTTTTTTGATTCAATTTGACCATTGTGAGAATAAGAGGGAAATGATCCAAGCCTATTCTGTGGCATGCTTCCAGCTTACAAGTATAGTCTTTTATCCAGTCTGGGGAAATGAGAGCCCTATCAAGCTTGGCCTGTATACATTCCTTGTCCAGTCTCTTATTGCTCTAGGTATACTGAATTCCTTGCAGCTCCACATCCATTAAACCTTCTTTACTTATAAACTCCATGAGATCAAATCTCCCTTCCATTTGAATAGTGTTACCACCCATTTTCTCAAAATCATAGAGAGGAACATTAAAGTCTCCCATTATAATCCATCACCCACAGTAATCTTTGCTTCTGAGTTTTGAGAGAGATTCCCATACCTTCTTCCTTTCGTTCTTGGCATTGGGAGCATAGATATTTACAACATACCATCTTTCCTTTTGGTCAACCTTAGTTAAATTGACAGCCAAAAAATTTTTACTTTCCATCAAAATAGAACCAGCATATTGATTTTTTTTCCATAATATCATGGTTCCTCCTGAGGCACCTTCAAAGCTACTGGCCTTAATGGTGTAATATTTAAAGTCTTTGATCTGTTCTGCTTTCTCTTTACTCATTTTAGTTTCTTGAAGCAGAAGGAGGTCTGGCTTTTGCTCTCTGACAAAATTCCTAACTAAATCTACTTTATAAATGTTATTTAGCCCCCTAATATTCCAACTAAGAATCCTCATTTATTTTTATTGCTTTGGAGACATTGTTGCAGAGTAGTCTGCTTTCCATCTCCTATATTGTGCTTACTTTCCAATTCTCTATTCTTCTTTGCAGATTTTTTCCCATGTTTATCTGGAGATCCTACATCCGGTTTAAATTTGGCTTGCTTTTCAGATCCTTTTCCTTCTTTACTCCTTAGAGGACTATTTACTTTCGCACCGCCATTTCTTGTCTTAATGTGATTAGTATTGTTCTTTTTCTCTCCTTTAATCTTTTGGTTTTTAGAGTTTTTTCCAACCTCTTTCATTTCTTCTGTCTTTAGGGCCTCTTTTGCAGGAGTGTTATTTTCAACCGTTGATACCTCCTACTTTTCCCTTATCTGAACTTCACACAAATCCCCCTCTCCTTCTTCTATATTGTTTCCCCCATCAGGTAATACTTCTCCTTCCTCTAATTCTTCATTATCCTTTACCTTAGAAACTTGATTTTCTATACTTTGGGTGTTTTGGTTTTGGAAATTAGCCTCTTCTTCTGTTAGAAAATCTGATTTTTTGTCCTCTGATCCCTTCCCCTTCTCTTCCATCAGGGGACTAAATTTTTTTAATGGGGGACCTATTGTTCCTACTGAATTAGGGTCGCCCTCTTCTTCTTTTGTAGAGATTTTAACCTTATCTGTGTGTTGGTCAGCTAAGGCATCTTGAGTCTTCCTTATCTTTCGAAATTCTTCTTTTACCTTCCATATTTTCTTTTGTTGAATCTTTATATTTCTCCCTTCCTGAAAATTTCTTGAAAAGGGTCTACCCCTGTTGGGGCAATTCTTAGCCCAATGCCCTTGATTTTTGCACGCATAACAAGAATTTGGTAGATATTCGAAGACAATTTCTTGGGTTTTCTTACCAAGCTTAGAGATTAATTCCACTTTTTTGGGGAGATGGTTAAGGTCTGCCACTTTAACATAAATTTTGGTGTTTTGGAGTTTTGTTCTTGAAGCTGTGGCATTATCCACAGCCACTAACTCACCAAATGAACTAGCTATTCCATTGAAGATGTCCTCATGCCAAAATTCCAATGGAAGCCCAGGTAGTCTAGCCCAAATAGGGGTTGTTAAGAAAAATGAGTCTAATAAATCCATTTTTGGTTCCCATTTCTTGATTGTAAGAGTGCTTTTTCCAAAGGACCAGGGTCCTTCACTCAGAATCTTATACAAATCTTCTTTACAATTAAAGATAAAAGAGAAAAAACCATTCACCATTGGTGCAATGTCTACTTCTCCGTGTATAGCCCATTTCTTTCTGATCATAGACCTGAGTGAATCTATATTTGGTCTTGCTCCTAGAAACTTTCCAACTAGGGTGAGATCCATTGATGATACAGAGAAATGAAGTAAAGGGTCTGGGATGAAAATTTGAAACTCACCTTTCTCCCAACATGATTTAGATGTTACCGGTGGGAAGAGGGATTTCCCTGTCAGTTTTTTCCCAAACAACGATGACCAGGTCCTTTGTTCAGGGGGCCCTATCTGTCTTTCAGAGTTCTTTTGTATTTTATAATCGGATTTGTCTTTTGCTTTCTCCGTGGATTGTTCTAACGCATTTTTCAATGGTGAATCTCCGGCCCCATTATATGACTCAAAAATAGCTAAAAGACTTTTTGTGTCTGCGTCGGTTAGTAAACCTGACTCTCTGCATTTTCATCCTTCCTCTGTTATACCCCCAGGATCTGTTCCTCCTGCCAAATTCTCCCCGTTTCTTTTCCTGCTCATCCTGAATTCAAATTTTTTAGGAGCGAGATATCATCTTTACAACTTGTTATTTAGACATGTAGTTGATAATGTGGTAGCTTTTACATTTCTCAGAATCTTGAAGTCCTATTGATTGCCTCTTAGATATAATCAATACTAAGAAAATATGAAGTTTTTTTAAATGTGATTTTTTCCTAACTTTAAATTTTTATTTCCTACATGTCCCATGGATGTCAAAGTTTTTGTATGATTTAAGAAATGTTAGCCAACTAATAGGAACTACATTCCTTACTATATTCACAAGGCCTATCAGTTTTTATATGAATGTAATAGCTTGGGACTTGTCATCAAATTAGATAATTCCAATTTTAACCCATACACCACTCCAGATATGAAAAACTTACAACCTAAGAGGCCTCTACCAATTAGTGTAATCCACATACCCCATCCATACACCTAGTGTTCCATTTGCCCAAGAGTACATATCCAACATAATATCACCCTGGGGGCCTTCTAATTATCCAAAATATTATCTTGAGTAACACTTGGAACCATACATAGACTCCCCAAGTGCTAAAATGGAATATTTTGGGTGTGTGCCTTGCACACTATAAATATTTAACAAGTTAATTGAGTGAAACCCTCATAATATTTAGAAGAGTCAAAGTTCATCACCTGACCATAATACATTGATAAAAAGGATTTAATGCTAAAATATGCTTTGAACACTAAATAAAAGATAACTAAAATTAAAAGGCTACTATTTTTTTTAAAACACCATCAAATCATAGCTAATTCACATGCTATGAACCTTTATCACCATTATAATAAGAATAAATTTCAAGAACATAAGGTCCCATCCAAGTTGAATGATTAGCTACCATTTTACAAATTATAAATTTCAAAATCCCTTAACATTGAGTGATTATAAAAGGGTTTATAATCTTACACCTATAGAGTCCATTACATAAGTGACCAATTAAAATTAGGCTCTAGATTAGCATTGATTATGGTAGCCTCACCCTCAAAGCCAAAGCTAGTATAAGATTTCAAGGATAAAAATTTCATAAAAGGGATTATGTGATACAAACATTAAAAAAATGTGATCAAATCAATAGAGGAAGTGAAAAAATAGAATATGTTGATGAAATCTCATGGGATGAAACTAAATTCTTGGATGACTTATTGGTTATCTAAAATTAAAGGCTTCAAAAGGCACCCACTAGACCTGAGGTATTTTCTTATGGAGACTTGTTTTAAATAGCCTAATGTTTTTAAGTACCAACATGACATGGTCTAGTCCATGAACTTAAAATATTAAATAGTATATATCTTTGGGTTCTCTTATAAGAAGTATTATTATCTCCCTGAGCCTAAAATTATATTAGTAAAGAATTCATAGAGTATTGGCTTGAGTCTCACAATATGTTATAAGTTTTTAAGGACTAGTAAGAGGAACCACATCATTAGGTTAACAAGTACAATATCAACTCTTACACCATTTTAACCTTTAGAGAGGGGATTAGGGTTGGTATGATACAATTAAATTAGCTCTTTTGAGCTAGTGACATCATACATGTCAATAGTTCCTATATTCCCCTCTTTTTCATGAATCTCTAAGAATAGTAGGTATAATCCCTATGTGTTCTCATCACTCACAATTTATCCCAATAGGTAAGTAGATTCAGGGTAGGGTGAAACTTTTACATGATATCTTACTTGGTTGATGCTTGTTGTGTCCTAATGGATTTTAAAAGCATTAATTTTCCACCCTGGACATTTGAATGCTCCCCATTTGATGTGGTATTCACTAATATATACATCCACCACTTCATGGCATACATTAAATATACGTGTAACCACTTCTACCCCCATTTTAATTGATAACTAATGGAAGGAGTATTCTAAGCTTATCTAAGGATATGAGACCCTTCATCACTATAATTAGGTCATATTGGTATTATAATATGTTCATGGTAATTAGTATTGAAGGGATCATTAGTGATCCACTAAGGGTACCTTACTATGTTCTCACTAAATTATCAAAATAGGAAATATCCTTTTACCTAATTAATGGTATATCACATCTTTATTTTGATAGGAGGCAAAAAGTGTATTCACACCTACCCATTATCATTGGGTATCAAGAGTATAAAAGTATAATAATGATGAGAACATTCTAAACATCCCTCAACCTACCACTCCATAATAATATACAACGGGAACCTTATGGTAATTTCCATTGACATGTGGAGGCATTGAGGTCCTTTTCAATATAATTTACTACCATGAACCTCATGTGGATGATCAATGTCACCTCGACCTAGCTAATGATGATGAGGTGATTTTAAATTTGAAAGAAAAGGATCTCCAAGGATGAATAATTATCATAAAAATATTATAATAGATATCATAAACACTCCAATTATAAAATTATACATTAAGAATGAAAGCTAAGCTCAAAAGCATCATCTTGTAGGAGTTCCCTTCAATAACTTCCCCTTCTCCATACCCCAGGTAATTTCACCCATTATTAAAAAATAATTACATTTTTCTAGTAGATATGAGTCTTAGAAAATATTCCTTAAAGCCTAACATAGTGTGTCATCTAGTCTGGTCACCCCTACATATACGAGATCAATACCACATGTTGTTACTCCACCTAATGGTCCACCTCAAAACTAAGCTTCCATGGGCCCCGCTATAATTCATAATGCTCCCTTGGATCTTGATTCCTCATTTCCAAGTGTGTCACCCTCAATTTCATGTGGTATTATAACTATATACACTATAATATAAGGCCCCATTTCCCAAATGTCCCCAATTTATTCCACTCCTTTAGTAGTTTCAATTTCCCATGTTGTGATAACTCATCCTATAGTATTATTACCTTATGTTGCTTCAAATATTCCTATGTTTCCCATACTATGATGGTTTCAATTCCTAAAAGTGATCTTATCATACTTGAAACTAATAATGCTTCAAGTAGTCCCACATTCATAAGTTTCCCAAGCATAAACACTCTTTCCATGGGCATTACTTCCGTTCATGCAATGAAATTATACACTAGACATGGTTTAGAGATATAAATTTCTTAGGGATCTCTATGCCCATTTGCCATCACCTTAGCTACTAGTAATTAGCTATGACATACTCATTAATTGAAGCTAATTTTTGTGAAACCTGATGTATCTAGTAGCTCCATAGTTACACCTTTTGTAATGAGACCCTATTTTCCTACCTCTTAATTTTAGGTCCCATATATCCCCTCTTAGTATTCACAACAACTTAGCCCCATATTAACATCAGTTATCCCATGGGATCCACTCTCTTCTCATACCCCCATGGATTTAATCTCATCATACCCATCTACTCTCTTATGAAGATGACTAAGCTCCCTATCATCTTTATACCTTCTATCTAGATGACACCAAAGTAATTTAGGGACCACATGATGCCATGGGTAGCCCCTTTTCCATCCTAACTTTTAATCCCACTCCTCTACATTTTTATACCACCTTCATCATATATTCACTCACATTATACTTCCCTTCATGTATTCCCCCACTATCCACTTCATTATCTACATCTATTATTACTTTTGGAACCATTAATCCAATTCAAGGATAAGATTGTAAGGGATCAATTCAGGAAACAAGGTTGCAAGGGTTTGAGATGGTGTATCAAGAATACCCTAACATTGAATTCAAATTCAATAAATCCACATGTATAATTAAAAGATTTGAGACTCAAATATTTATCCAAGAGGGGAAGCCAGTGGTCTGGTGGATAGATGAAGATATCTTCTCTCTAACCTAGAATACATAGAATATAGAGGAGTAGAATATAATAAAGGATCCCATATCAATGGTTAGAGATTACCAAAATATGATCAAGAACATAATATAATACCTCAAGGATAAATTGAAGACTCTAGATTCTTTGTTAAAGATCCCCTTTCCATTCCTTAATACAAGAGGTAAAGAGTCTTAGTGGACAAGGTTGAGTGAACATTAGCTGGCCCATTCCTTACTGCAAGAGGTAATAGGGTATTCAACACAAGGGTTGTGCTCTATCAAAATGTACAAGAGTGTTAGGAATATAGAACATAGAGAAATATTAATGAAATAAAGATGGAAATAAAATTCATAAAACATAATACAAGAAAGACACAAATTTAATGTGGTTCACCCAATATGTGCTACATCCTCATAGAAATAGCCAATTCTTCTATTACTTAGTCCAACAAATGAATGGATGAACCTACAATACATCCACTGTAATCTGGTCTTCACTCACACATAGTGCATCATCATGATTATAATTCCTTCATATTAAATTAGGGTTACATATTAGGGAAAAAATGCATGAACATAATGTATACCATCGGATCTATGACCTAATATTGAATGGTCTAGAATTACTATGAAATTATAATATATTATAATGCATTTTTCATAAAATTTTCACTTTGGGAGCAATATGAATACAAATAATATTTTCAAAATTTTATAAATTACTAACACTTTGTATCTTATAGGAATCCATCAAGTCTCAATCTCTCTAAGTGCATACTTTAAAGGGTACACTAGGAGAGAGTTGGGCAGACCATTGGTACTTCATAGGATTTTTGTCCCTCTTGCCACTTTTTATCTACACACTTTTCTATTGAAACCATTATCCCTAAGCTTGTTCTTCTATATTTTATCCTTTATAATCACTCATTACATTTTATCCTCCTTTTCCTCACCTTAATCCATTTTTGTCAATTAATTGTGCTATGTTGACTAGGTTGACCTTGTATAATTTTGGGTTATTTTTGCTTAGGAATTAGTTTAGCCTTTGGCTTACCTAGCTCATGACCTAGTGAATAATTATTTAAAATTATGCTAGGTCAACCCTATCTGATGGAATTTTGAGAAGGGTTAAGGGTCAAATATGCCTATATATACAAGTTCATTTCCATATTTTATTATGAGAAGAAGAATAAGCAAAAGTGAATGATCGTCTGCTTATTAACCATTATACTTGACAAGCAAAGCTTAGGGTTCCATAATTTCTTTAGAGATATGGATCTTGTCTTGTGGAGAAGTCTTTTAGATTCATTGATGGGTTATGTAGCCTAGATGTGAATTGTCTTTACCATCCTTACATACTGCAATAACCTCTTATGAAGCACCTTGGCCAAGGGAGAGATTGAGGCTTGGTGGGTTCATCTTCAAAGGTAAGTATTCCTAACTTTATTTCTCCTTTGTAAGAGTAATAGATATGCATTTATACTTCACTTCCATGCATTGGGATTATATATACATTGACATGGGTATATATCCTTTATGCATGTTTAGTTTTATTATTTATAACCCCCACTTTGTGCCATAAGCTTTGGTAAGCACTAGATTAGATTTAATTTAATTTTTATTAGTTTAGGTGAATTATCAAAACTTAGGATGCCCTTAGGGTTATTGCATTATTTTTTTAGATTGGAGGCTTTGGAACCCACCTTAGCATGGTGTAGTACTATAATAGATCCCCTAATTAGGTCTAATAGATCCCCATATTGGTCATGTTCTTGATTAACAAATGTATCCCCAATCATAAGTGTATGGTATGATATATCTTCTCCACATTATGATTGATTTATAGACATGATGCATTTTTTATTACATACATTTTGGTGAAGCCAACATGAATTTAACCTTTTTAGGTTTTTATTCACTTATTTCATCATTTTATCATTTTATTTTTCATATATTTGTGACATTGGGTTGACATAATACTAACTTATATGCATAGGTTTTATAGAATTCTAGTTTAGATTATTAGGTTGACCCAGTCGACCCTGTATGCTTTCAGGCATTAGAATTTGCATACTAGATCAACCAGTTGACCCTATAGATTTTTAGTCTATCAACAATAGGTTTTTACAAAGATTGGTCAACCCAGTTGACACAATTAGTAGAATTTACAAGTAGAAATCAAGGTTCTTCAATAGTAATCTCACTTATCTACATCCTCCAACCCACCAAGGTTCCTTTCTATATTTCTTTGTCATTTCTAGAATTTGTTACAGTTCTATTTTTCATAATTTTTAGTCTTTAAAACTACCCATATATAATCAACTAGGTTGACCCTATCGGTGTAGTTCACTTTTAGACTTTTTGCTTTCACAGTACAAAAGTGACCCTGTCGACCCTGTTCTATATCATTTGCATATAATTTTGATTGAATCAACATTGTACTATGTTTAAAAGTTGGAAATAACCTTTATATGCTATTAATTAGCTCACATTTTCATTTCTTGTTGCATTCTTAGAATATATCACATAGTTTGATTAGGTGGTTTTCAATATACCATTTAGTTTCACTATTTTTTATTTTATGCACACACTACCAAATCATAAAATCTTAAAAAACATTTTAAAAATTATCTACCCAAGGCCTACCTACTTGGATTTCATCACCAAGGGTGAAGCTAACTTGGTTTTCTATCCAAGTATAAAAATTTGGTTAATGGTATATTTGGGCTAAGCACCCAACACCCTTATCACTGTGGTGTGTGAAGTGAGGGGGTATGCCCCAATACCAAGCCTATATCATTTCCAATACATATCCCTTTCAAACCAAATGTCTTAAAACCATCCTTAGATTGATTTCTAGTTCCTTACTTATAGCTAAATTTTTATCACATCTAAAATTATATTATAATAATATAACAACATTCAGGTTGACCACCTAGTTAGCATTTACTTTCCAAGTTGATTGTTTACTCTTTGCTCAATTGTATGTTGTATTGAAAAAACTTATATTATCTAGTGTTGGTGCAAGGTTTTGTGTTATGTACCTCAATTGGATCAACCTCAGTGATCCATTTGATTGTATGTTTCCTTTCATCTCTTGATTTCCTAAGTACTTAAAAAAAATTATTATCTTAGTGCACAGTCATTTATGTCAACATAGTCTCTTAAAAACTATTTATTTTTCCCTATTTGTTTTTTTAGGTTAACCCAATTTACCATGTATACTTTTTTAGCCTTTGTTTGTTTTTCTAGGTTGGCCTAATTGACTCTTTATAGTTTTTAGGTCTTATTTTCTATGCTAAGTTGACCCAATCAACTCTGCATAGTTTGTTTTCACTTCCTATTTCCTTACTTTTACATATCTCTTACCTTGTTTAGTCATTATCCTTCATCATAAACTTTATATTTAAAGATAACACTGAGTTGAATTCAATAGACATGATGAGTTGTACCAACCCTCATAGGGTTTCCCATAAGTAGAGTAGGGATCATCTCTTGGATGACAGTAATGTTCATATACCCACTCACACAATGAACTATGGGACCTCTCATCATTCCTATTCATAGTGTAATTTTTTTTTCTCACTAGAATATCAACCCAATTTATAGTATACCCTTGAAATGATCTTCCTTATCTCCAAATTTCCTCAACATCAATGAAAGGATCCTTCTACCATTTACAATCTCATGATTAGTGGTCAAGTTGAAGATCCTCATTCACCTTCTCCAATATTATCATAAGGATTTATGGGTACTACCTTCTTTTATTATTATCCTCTTCCCTTTATTATGACCCCTTCTCATACTATGACCTCTTCTTCTTTTACTTTTTCTACTTCCATGACTAGTATATCCACTAACATGGTAGGTTTTACATCTAGTGGATCTCTCCTACGATCCACTCTCCTTAGTCCTTCCAATAGTGCATCATTTTCTACCCAAGGTAATCATGTTTCTAGTGTTTCCTCTTCTCATCCCTCCACTAGTCTATCTTTTGCCACATAACTAAATTTTGCCAATAGTGCCTCACATTCTAATATTTCCTCTCAAATGAATAATTTTCAATCTCATAATACAAATCAAATTATGATAATTTAAAATCACCTTATCCATATTCAAACCCACCCTCAACTAATGTCTTGGGGCACACATAATAAAAATGTTCTCCTACCTTCTCTTCATGATTCCCATGGTCATCTCATCCTTCAACCTCCTTTGGTCAATGAAACCATTAAGAATATTCAAAATGAGTCTCTTAACACTAAAATTTCTATAATTTATATATGAGATATCACCCTTACCATTCCTTATAATGGATCATTTGATCCTACCCTTCATCTACAAACTTTTAGAAGTATTTATAAAGATTGGGTTAAATTGAATACCTTTTCTACTACCAAGCTCTTAGCCAAAACCCTCAAAGGTGATTCTTTAGATTGGTACAACCAACTTAAAATGCATTTTATTACTAGTTTGAAATATTTAGTGAATGTTTTAGTCTAAGAGTTCCAAACTAGTGGTCTTCTTAAAAACACTTTGGCCCACTTTATAAACTATAAACAACATGAAAACAAAATTTCCCAATATTTTGTTAAGACGTGGAAAACATTTTCCAATAGATGTGAACGTAACATGGCCAATGATAACCTTTTTCATCTCTTTACCAATGTTCTTTTTCCCAAGTTTCAATATCAAGTCCACACTCTCTCTCCATGTACTTTGGAGGAGGCTATTGACCAAGATAAATGTCTATATTTCCTACATCAATTTGAGCCACCAAAAACTTTTGTGGGTCCTCATATCTTACTCAAGAAAAAAAATCATAATGCTACTAATGATGGTGTTATAGACCCTTATGATACCATTTAAACTATTCAAATTGTTGTTCCTAACCAATCTTTGAAACCAACTCCCCCTTCTCAATAGTATACTAATCCTCATTTATCTTCACCTAATACTATTAATGTTCACAAACATTTATCCTCAAATGAATTACTTAAGAATATACCTAGGATTCTACTATGATAAATTGATCCCACTCATCTTATGAAATCCTAATATGATCCTAACAAGTTTTTTTGGTTTCACGCTAGTTGGGGTTATTATCATGAGACATGCAGGCAGCTTTGTAATTTATCTATGGATTTTCTTTTTGGTCCTCATTTTTATCATGATCTATCATTAAAAAATGTTAACAAGCCTATGACATTGATTTTAAGGCTCATGAAACACATACTAAATCTCAAGCCTTAAATGAAAATAATTCTCATTTGGCTATATATAAAGACCCTCTTCCTAATCACTAACTTAATCAAGATACCCAAGATAAGCCCACCCTTTCCACCAACAATGTATAAATTATTTTTGACCCCACTTCTAAAGAGAATGTGGTTAATATGACTACTATGTGAAGGGTGGTTGCTTTCATTGATCCTAAACCTATGTACACCCCTCCATTTTCCCAAATATTTCATGGTATCTAGGATTATTCACCAACTCATTTAAATGAGTTGGGAAAATATGGCCTTATAAACTTTGATGAACCACTTCTAACTCCTCCTATGTATAACACATCCCATTATATTTCTACCATCCCTCCATCTTATTTACCTCACATGAATGACAATCAAGCTTTTATTAACAATTATTCTACCTATTCTCAACACCAACTTGAACCAACTACTTCACCTTATCAATATAATTTATAACATTAATTTAAACCTCATTATTCTTATCAACACAAATTCTAATTCACTTTATCTCCTCCTTTCGAGGACCTTATTAATCACTGTGCCCCAATTTTTACTAATATTCTCATGGGTTATGATGAGTGGGATCCCATCATAGAACTAACTATTCTCCCATCCCAAATTCCATTGTTTGATCTTATAAAGATCTCTCCATACCATCAAAACCATTTTATGCAAATATTTTTTTAAATTAACATCCCTCATCCTCCCCTAGTAAGATGTGAAGTAACCTTATCTGGATCGAAAGATAGGATATTACAATAATTTGAATAGATGTCCATCAATGTTGATGAAATAATGGACACTTATCTTTCCTTAAAATTTCCTATCCTTCCATGATTCCTGATGAGATTCTAATTTATTCAGATGATCCTCCTTTATTCATTAGTATGAAAATAGGTGATATCCAAGTCAAGCATGCATTGATTGACAAAGGTTCTAGCACTTATGTTTCCTCTCTCAATTTTATCAGAACCCTTATATATTTTAAATTCAATCTTAAATCCATACATAACACATGAAAAGGATATGTTCAAATTAAAATTCCTCCTTTAGGTTATGTTTGGCTTCCCATTAACATCTTGCCTATCACCATTCATGTGAAGGTGATGATATTTAAATTTCCTCACTCTTACAACATCTTTCTCAGTAGGTCATAAACTCATCATATGAGAGCAGTTACTTATTCTACCTAACACTACATTAAATTACCTCATAATAGATCCATATATAGGATTCAAGGTGACAATAACCCTTAGAATTTCAAAAAATTCCAAGACCATGGTGTTTTTAATATTCTTACTCCTGAACCATTGCCTAGTGTTCCATTTTGTGTCTCAATGATTTAACTTTCCTATTAATTCCACTTGAGGTTACAATGGGCATCCTAAAATCATTGGGAATATTCCTCATAACCTCTTATATTCTAATGATGATGATCTTGATGAGATTAACCTAAATATTAAAACTCTTGATCTCTCAGCTCATCTCATTTTTTAGCTTCTTACTTCATTGTAGCCTCATTATCATAAACTACCCTATGATGATATTACCATTATCTTTAATAATACTGAAGATTATATTCACCACACTTCATAAAATGAAAAATCCATCCCTAATTATGTCATTTATCTTCACACACCTAACTATGATGATGTTTATTCCTTAGACAATCCATTCCTAGGTGGTCTTATTTAGGCCCGTGATGCTACAATTTTTTGTTATCATTCCTCTTTGATTTAGTATTTTCCCCTATTCCATAATTTATAGTTCTTAATTTAAGTATTTTACCTCTTTATCATAGGGTATATATGGTGTTGACACCTCTAGTTTTTGAATATCCTCATAGGATTATGCTCATAGATCATGTTATGACTAGGCCTTACCATTTTTCAGGGTACTATGACACCTATAGCTTTCTTATCATCGAGATGCATGTGACCCTTCTTTGATATTATATAAACCCCACCCCTCCCTTAGTATATCCCACATAATAGCGCATTCTTACTCTTACTATAGTTTATCCCATTATTGCTCCTATTATAGTTCAGCATATTCATGTTCTCACTATCATTGAGTTTATCCTTGCTTCTAATCCCATTGCTCTTTCTATTAAGTCTAGTCTTGTTCGTTACCCATAATCATTTTCTATTTATGATGGTTTTATTCCTTTACCTTATATGGATTTGTTTCCCATCGAATGGGCCAACAAGCTTTCCCAAGCTTCTTCCATTCCTATTACACCTCATCTTATGACTGCTTCTACTAAGCCTACTCACAGGCATATATATTACTTCCATGAAATAAATACCCACTATTACATGCATTATTATAAGATATGAAAATATATTGATACTTTTCATCCTTCTACTCCTCAGTCCTCAAATAAGGCCATATCTCCCCCAAAAGTAATACCTAAGTATATTCCAAGTATGGAAAGGTGTATTGTATTTGGCACCAATGTGGCACCCATCACACTAATCATTGTCACATCCTTTGGAAACACCTTAAAGATCACCTTATAGTTATTTCAAGACCTTATATCATTCCTCCCATATGTCATTCCTATAGTAAGGCTCCCCCTTCTTCTCCCATGGTTTTATCCCCTCCTATGGTCCCTTCATCACCTTTTATTCTTCCTCACATGAATCCTTCACCCATAGACCTTCCCTCACCTATGAATCCTTTTCCACCTATGATTCCCTTAACTATTGATCTTTCTCCACTTGTGAGTCCCTCACCAGTGCATCCTTCCCCACTAGTGATTCATACATCTCCCATAGACTTCACTCCCATACATTCTAATGAGTATCCCTTGCCTGATAGCCCTCCTCATCATGATCCAGCTATCATTCCTACCTTTTATATTGAGGAGATTAGATGATAAGTATTTTTTTAGTTTTTAATGAAAATAGATTATACATTAGCATTATTTCATGTCTAGCTTCATAGAGACTTATCAGACGTTATGGATAATATGTATGGGTAAATATATCAATACTTATGAACACATGCATGGTTTTCTTACATTTTCATTTCGATTGGATGTGTGCTCCAATATTATCTTTATCTAGTTGTTATATCATTTGACATTGTGTCAAATTCTTATTCATCTTACATGGTGACTTTACTTTTTGTAATTTATATATTGCTTCTACTATTATTTATGTTTTCTTATAGATGTCTTCTTTATCATTGCTTTATTTTCCTTCTTGAGTTTATTTCTTATAAATTCCTTTATTTTATTTTCATGAATGTTTGTTTTATTATATCTATATACATGGATAATTATGATTGTGACTTGGTTATATAAACCTAGTTCTTTTTAGTTATTCACTCTTTACATTGTGATCAGTTAGAAAACAATTAATCTCATTATAATATCCCTTCATTGGTCTGAATTGAATCTCCTTTATTCCCTTTATTCCCTTTTTCAAATTAAGCATATACATGGTAGAGACTTGAGATAACATGATGGTTCATTTTCAAGCCTACATATACAATTTAAAAGACTTTTTTTACTTAGGTTCCTTTAGCCTAAGCCTATAGCTCATTTATGTGTATCACTCTATCTCTCATGTTTGGTCATTCTAAGTCCATATGGAAGAGGAATCTTAAAATCCTTAAAAACATTCAAAATCCAAATCATTTAACAAAAGGCAATGATATAATAGGAAAAAACATTTCAAATTTATCAAAAGTCAAATCACAGTAAAAGATGTGATTCAAATCACGTCTCCTTCTTCTATTTGAAGATCAAAATCCATAGTTATCCTCATGATAGTCTTGAGGTCTATTGGAGTGTAGTGGGCCAGTAAATTAGAAAAGGAGAATTAAAAAAAAACTTTTAGTGCTACCTAATTTCTCATGTAAGTACCCAATCTTTGTAGTAGACCGATGGCTTTGTAAGGGGAACTGAGGAATGGGGAACATGTCATGAGAAGGTAGGTCTATTTTACTTTTCTTGTACCAATCTAACTTCATGATTTGATCTTAGTAGCATGCTTATTTTCCTACAAATATTTATGTCTATATTGAACAAGTTTCCTTTGTACATTGATGGTCATTAGTCATTTGGTGCCTTCTCATGTCCCTATTATGCCTCAAGTCTCCTAATCTCTTCTCATAAGATGAATATGTTATGGTTTTTACATTCCCTTTTTCATTCCCTATATTCTCCATATTTCCTCTTGAGAAATATTTTTTAATTCACAGATCACTCCCTTTGGGATTCCATTTATGAGTTACATTATAAGACCATAGATAGGATATGGCCTTCCTCACAAATTACCACAATTTAACATTCTTATTACCAACATCCCTTATTACTAGATTGTCACATTTATTCCACCTCATTGGTGTTTCCTTTGTGACTTAAAGTGTAAGACCATGGATAGGACCTGGTCTTCCTCACAAAATTTTCCAATAATCCAAGTCACAATCAAAATTATATGTGTCAACTATGAGATAAGATGTGATTGAGTATGAAGTTACACGTCATTAACATGCTTCCCAGCTTGATTTAATATGTTTTATACTTACCTCATTTTTAATTCATTTATTTTATCTTTTTATTTTTTGATTGCATGTAAGAATCTAACCATTTATTGAATTTTTCATACTTCCCAGCTTGAATTAGTGTGATAAATTTAAGAGCAATTTTTGCCAATTTTGTTTTTCTCTTATACTTCTCAATGTGATTTAGTATGATTGATTGACTTAATTGATTTTTTTTTAATACTATCTTGATTTAATATGTTTTATACTTCATTTTTATTTCACTTATTTTATCTTCTTATTTTCTGATTGCATGTAAGAATCCAAACATTTCTTGAATTTTTCATACTACCCATCTTGAATTAGTGTGATAAATTTTAAGAGCAATTTTTGCCAATTTTATTTTTATCTTATACTTCTCAACATGATTTAGAATGATTCATTGACTTAATTTATTTTATTTTAATTGTAAGACCATAGATAGGAAATAGCCTTCCTCACAAATTAACACAAATTAACATTCTTATTACCAACATCCCTTATTAGCAGATTTTCACATTTATTCCACCTCATTGGTGTTCTTTTTGTGATTTAAAGTTTAAGACCATGTATAGGACATGGTCTTCCTCACAAAAAAATTCAATAATCCAAGTCACAATCAAAATTACATGTGTCAAATATGAGATAAGATGTGATTGAGTATGAATGTACACGTCATTAGCATGCTCCCAACTTGATTTAATATGTTTTATAATTCATTTTTATTTCAATTATTTTATCTTCTTATTTTTTTATTGCATGTAATAATCCAACCATTTCTTTAATTTTTCATACTTCCCAGCTTGAATTAGTGTGATAAATTTAAGATCAATTTTTGCCAATTTTATTTTTCTCTTATACTTCTCAACATGATTTAGTATGATTGATTGACTTAATTGATTTTATTTTTATAACATTTTGTTCTTTCATGTTATTTCCACTTTATTACATTATTTTCACACTTCCCAACATGATTTAGTGTGATTTTAATTGTTTTAATTTGGTGCCAATCTTTCACTTGGTTTAAAAATAAAACCTTTTTACCATTTTATTTACCACTTTTTTTGGTTCTTTATACTTAGTCATTTTTATTATCATTAAACATTTCCCAAGATGAAATATTTTATTGATTATATTCTACCAAGTCCTTTTTTCTTATTTATTTTTAACCATGCATGTGTCCTACATAATGCTAGAAAAGAAACCATAACTCACATATTTCCCATATCATATACAATAATAGTTAAATAAATGTACTAGAAATAAAAATATCTAAGCATACACAACCAAAAAAATAATAAAAACACATACAATCAATATCTAAATACCAAAATGAGTCATCCCTATATATATCATGAGTTTGAATATAATAATCCAACCATATACAATGTTCTATCTCTATTATTGGACCCTATCATGCCTATCTTGTGGCCCAGCCATACTATCTATAGATGCCTTAGTCTAACCCATCCAAATACAATGTTTTAAAGATGCTATCTAGGATCTCAATCCTAATACATACCCCTATAGATGAGCCAGCTAAGCTTACACCTATGCCAGCTAAGCTAGGGTCACTAGATGTGTCTCCCTCTCCTACTCCTATAAATGTATCATATGGGTCAAGGTTGTCACATGTGTCACTCTTTCTTGGGCTTGTGCCTATCCCATATATGTCATGGCTACTAAATTCACATCTCTATCCTTATCTAGGACCTACCATGCACATGCCTCTCCTATATTCATCTCTATTAGTGGCTACATCCCCTCTCTATGTGCTTGAAACTACCTCACAACCTCTCTAGTTAGTTTGAACTAGCTCACCTAAGCTAGGGTAGATGGTACTTTAGGATCCTCCAGTGTAGTAGGGTCATATAGCATCAACACCTCATCTAGAATATCATGGAGTACTACCCTCACTAGGGGCTCCCATCTGATCTCCTCATCCTCTGCCACACCTAAAAAATCACACTAGATAGATATTATATCATTGATATATCTCAAAATCTACTCCATATCAAATAACTTAAAGAAAAAAATTAACCATCTCTTATTACCTATATGTGTGTTGGCTACTACTATCTCATAATCTATGTGACCATCCAACACAATCTCCTCATTTGTGTGTCCTCTAAGAACCTCCTTTATATGTCATCACCTAAAAATAAATCCTAGAGTCACCACTCATGCCCATCTCAACCTACACTTGTATGGTCTCTTTATCATAAAAATCTACTCTGGCCCACCTACTGGGTCATCTAAGATGATGATAGCTGATCCAAGTGGATCTCTCCATTTGTGAAAAAATAAAAGTTTCCATATTCTAATAAAAATTATTTCACATCATAGATCTTGTCAAGAGCTTTCTGACGCTTTTCACGGTTTGCAAAATGGAGCCCGAATGCTCAAGATATAGCCAGTTGAAGAAATCATGTGACCAGGGTGTCAAAAGTGACGTGGCACATTTGAGAAATGCCAAGTGGACCAATATCCATTTGACACATGGAAAATAAATACGGGAAAAAGAAATTTTGTTAGGTGTTTTATTTATGCACATGATATTTGACATTTTCAAATGGAAATAGGCGCCAAACCTCCATGCCACAAACACTAAAATATGCATCCCTCCTTTCTAGGCATTGACTAAGCTAGGTGGTAGCCAAAGTTGGTGCCCAAATCCTTTCCATTTGAAAACTTCAAAAAAATTGCTATTTTAAGCTTTAAAACAACCTTTTCCCATCAAATGTGGGACTAATTCCTTGGTCAAAGTGCGCTCATGGAGGAAGGACACCCTTGCCCACATCCCTAGGCACCTAGAATGGAGGAGGGCAGTTTTGAACTTGAGACCTAGCACCTAAAAGGATAAGGCTTTGACCACTTCATCCATGGTGGTTGAAGTGTTATAAAAGGGAGTAATTTTTACTTGTATGGACACAAAAATCTGATTGTGTTTTATTTTTAAGAGGCCGAGAGCTAGATAAGAGATTGGAGATGGCTTTAGCAAGCAGATATTAATCCAATTTTTGACCTCTATACAAAGGGTAAGCCTTTCAGTTATTATTTTTAATTGAAATAGAATGTTATTTTTTGTATAAACCAATAGTTGAAGTGAAGGGACCAAAGCACATTCAGAAGGGATTGAAGACTGAGGAAGGATTCTGTGTGATCGAGCTTGAGTTTATCAGTGAAGGTGGAATTCTTGGATAGAGATCAGGCCTGAGGAAAGTTGTGCAATGTTTCCAATTAATTTTTAAGCCATTTTTTGCACAAATTTAATATAAATGGTCTTCACTATTGGGAAGACTCAGAGATGTAGGCAATCAATGCCGAACTCCGTTATCAATTTCATGTGGTAATTTGTCATGATTGCATGTTTTATTTTCAAGTATTTTGATTTTTAAGTAATCAAGAGCACATGTAATATTTGAAAAATTGACAATTTATGACATTTAATTTTTAACACAAAATCTAGTTTTATTGGTGAATGGAAGATATTAGTCTTTTTGACAATTCTAATCCAATTCGATAACCGAGAATACTTTGCCAAACAATTTAAAAGTTCTTTTGAGTATTTTTGAGAATTTGGTTATTTTGAGAAATTTAGAATCTGTACATTTAAAACTTCACTTTGAGTTTTTCAGTGGTGTTTATAGATCAAGTTGTTATCAAAGTAGTTTATCAATAAGGATTTAATAGTTGGTTGTTTTTGCTTCTATTTCAGCATTTGTTTCAATTTTTGTGATTCGACAGGTGCAATGGGCAAGTTATCAAACAGAGCCAAGCTTGATGAGCTTGAAGCATATAACCAACAAATCTAGGAAGAGAATGCTTTCCTAAGAGTGTAATATCCCCTTCTAATAGGGATATATGAAAGACACAAAACACTGATACCAAAGACAAAAGCTCTGATACCACTGTAATATCCCTTCGAATATCAAAACAAAGCTCCAAATTGCTTATCTGAATTTCTGCAAAATATCTTCAAATAGATGAATAAATCACAGTATAATTTCTTATTTATTTGCTCATAAGCTTACAATTAGAGATCCTCTGTCAGGTATACAAAGAATATCGAAAGTTTGGCCTTATACCCTGAATATTCCGCGAACTGGGTTGAATCTGGCACGTCTCGGCCTGCTGTGTAAAATAACACAGTCACCGACATCGGTTATACTGTCGTCATCGGTCGACCTGTAGTGGTCCCCTTGCCGACGTCGGTGATGAGTCAACCGATGTCGGTCTCTGTAAGTCTCTGTTCGCCGATGTCGGTTCCTGCACTGATCTATACGAACCCGTACGGATTCTGTACGGCCACAAATTAAGCACCACTTCCCTGTTTTCAACCCCTGATCTGAAATATATGTCTCTAGCACAGTAGATCTCTAGCTGTATAATTTATTGAATCAAAACATAAAGCAATAAATACCTGGAATATCTGTGATAACTTCTGTGTGAAGTTATCTCTCAAAACTTGAAATTCTGTGATAACTTCTGGATGAAGCTATCTCTCACTTTGGCAATAGATCAGCTGATATTTCACAGCCTCTTAATTGCACACACTAAAGAGGGAACGTTCTCCAATGCAAATGGAATCCTTGAACCCTAGGATCAGTCTTCACAGAAGAAATTCTTCAATTTTCAATAATCAATAATCAATAGCATAATCCATAATGGCCTCCATGTGAAACCCTTATACCCTCAAAAGATATGCTTGCCCTAATTAGGGTTTTCTTAAATTAGCATTAGGGTTTCTAATTTAAAATTAGAGCAAATAATTAATTATTAATGAGACCAAATAATTAATATTTGATTAAATCAATCAAATATTAATATCTCCCTCAATATACGTCAGATCCTCAAACCGATCGAAGCAGGTGAATCAGGGAGTGATTCTGCACATGACCATACCAAAATAAAGGTGCTCCACTACATATCAAATATCCCTAAAAAGTAGGAGCTTAGGCTCAATGCATCTGAAATACCTTGAATGAAAACCAAATGTAGAAATTATGTGAATCAAAGTCAAGCCAAGCTCCATTATGACCCTCTATCCATCATATTAGCCTACGAAGGTCACATAATAAGCTAATCATCAAGCCTGTCAATGTCCACGAAAAAGGGGACATGACAATCCGCCCCTCCAAAAATTGCTTGTCCCCAAGTAATCTCGGAACAATGAACTATTCGATCCACCTGGATCCCAAATGTAGTTATGCTCTGCACTGCTGTGAATTAATGCAAGTACCTGTAACATCAACAGAAGTAGAACAAAGAGGAACCCATAATCAAATTGGCGAACATAACTCAACCAATCTCTGAAATCACAACTGCCCTGGATGTGTCGATACTGTAGATTGTGTACTTGGCAACTGCAAATCCCATCTACAAAAGATGGTGTTAATCCATCCCATAACTGATCCCTCTGTAATGGTGGTACAACCAACTGTACCATACTATCAAATGTGTGAGAAGAATCAATATGGAGACTCGACTCCACTGGTATCCCAAACTCCTCAGAATCAGGTACTCCCAAGTCCTGAATATGTGTGTGAGCCTCAACCACATGCTCCTCATAAGCAGCTATAGCAACATACTCATCATCCACACTCAGTGTACTAACATCTGAGTACACCTCCACACTCTGAATGCAAGCATCAGACTCATCCTCACTATCTAACTCCTGAGATAGACTCACCTTAAGACAAAGCTCATCCACAACATCCTCAACTACTCCTGCCTGTGAAGATAATGTAGATAAATCATTACCTGAAGATGTGTTAATATCTCCCTGTACTGGATCAGCATGACTGTCAAACTCATCATGCAAGTGGCTACATGTCATAGGGAAAGCACTACGATCCTTGGGCCTATTAATTAGATTCTTTAACCACATACAAGCTCTAGGTGAGACATTTCTCCCTTTTGTCCAGACATACCATAAATCTTCTGCCAAGAGTTTGGAAATTTTATCCTCCTCCTCAAACAAGATTGTGAACATAATAGAGTGCATTGATGCCAATATATTGCTAGAATGAAACTCATCTAAAATATTCCAAAACAAAACAAAACAAAGCTCCAAATTGCTTATCTGAATTTCTGCAAAATATCTTCAAATAGATGAATAAATCACAGTATAATTTCTTATTTATTTGCTCATAAGCTTACAATTAGAGATCCTCTGTCAAGTATACAAAGAATATCAAAAGTTCGGCCTTATAGCCTGAATATTCCGCGAACTGGGTTGAATCTGGCACGTCTCGGCCTGCTGTGTAAAAAACACAGTCGCCGACGTCGGTTATACTACCGTCGTCAGTCGACCTATTGTGGTTCCCTTGCCGACGTCGATGATGAGTCGACCGATGTCGGTCTCTGTGAGTCTCTGTTCGCCGATGTCGGTACCTGAACTTCCTGTAGATGCGTATGGATTTTCACGGATCTGTATGAAATTTGTACGGCCGCTGATATAACACACCATGTATGCCTGATCCTGATCTGTAGAATTATGGGCTGACACAAAAGATCTATATCTGGATAATTCTTGAATCAAAAACCCAAAATAAAGAAAATACCTGTAAACCCTTGTGATAGCTTCTGAGTGAAGTTATCTCTCAAATACCTGTAATACTATGATAACTTCTAGATGAAGTTATCTCTTAATTCGGCAATAGATCGGCTGATCTTTCACAACCTCTGAATCGCACACAATGAAGAGTTGACGTTCTTCACTGCAATTGGAATCCTGGAACCCTTGGCTCAGTCTTCACAGAAGAATTTCTTAACAAGAATCAATATCAATAATAGCCATGGATACAAACTCTCTCTCATGAGAGATTCTTATACACCTCCAAAGGTGTGCTTGCTAAAATTAGACTCCCTTAAATTAGAACTAGGGTCTTAAAATTAGACCAAGTCTTAATTTAGAATTTGCATCCTCAAATTAGACCAAATCATTAATAATTAATAATTAATTAATAATTAATAATTAATAATTAATTAATAATTAATTAAAATTAGTTCGAATAATTAATATTTGATTAAATCAATCAAATATTAATATCTCCCTTAATTCATGCCCGAAAGTGCCCGAACAAATTCTGACCCATCTCTATCAAGACCCTCTATCCATCCTATCAGCCTACGAGGGTCGCATAATAGGCTAATCATCCGCTCGAAATATGTCAACTAGAAGGGGACATGACAGTCCACCCCTCCTGAAATTGCTTGCCCTCAAGCAATCACTGAATACCCGGATCCCAAATGAAGTCTCGATCTACAGTGCTGTCAACCAACACAAACTCCAGGTCCTGTCCATCATCACTCTCATCCAACGGCGTCACATCACCTCTGTCTCCTGTACGCATATCGTCATCAACATGTGACCCCCCTGTAAAAGAAAGCTAAGCCTCTACCACATGTGCTGACTCTTGAACTGAACTCACCTCAAGACAAAACTCGTCCTCATATCTCTCCTGTGTTGGTGCCAATGTGCCCTCATCATTGCACTCTATCATGTCATGTAGTATAGGCATCTCCATCCGATGAAAAAACATATGCTTGAAGCTGCTGCCCCGTATTGCCTTAAGAATATGTGTTTTCCCATCAACCTGAAAACGAACCTCCATATCTTTGAGATGAAGAGTAACTTCCTCAAATGAATGAAGCCACTTCATACCCAAGACTAATTCTATGTCCCCCATGTTCACTACAAAATAATTAGCCTTGAACTCATAGTTGTTCAAGCACAATGGGAGATCTCTAATCATGCGCTCACACCTAAGAGTGTGACCATCGGCTACCTTAACTCTAATCCCCTCAAAATCTTTGGTAGTGAGTCCACGCTCCTCCACCAATCTAGCATCTATGAAATTATGTGTAGCTCCTGTATCAAGAAGGGTGGTAACCTTCTGCCCTACCAAAACTCCATGGAGTCTGAATGACTCATCTGACTGAATGCTGGATAGGCGTGCCTCCTGTATATGAAGCTCTAAATCTGCCTCTGCCTTAGGCTCTGAAGCCTCTACCTCCTCAGAACTACCCTGTTGTTCGGAATCTTCTGATTCCACATCCTCATAATACGCCCACATCACACGATTTGCTTTGCCCTTAGGCCTCAAAGGGCAATCGTGATGGATATCATATGGACCTTTGCAGTAGTAGCAAAGCTTCTTCCTGCGTAGATCATTAAGTGCCTCACGATCCAAAGGTGGTGTTGCTAGATTGGCCTTTGAATCATTTTTAACCCCGGATTTATCTATGTTAAAATCCGGTCTCTCTGTATCCCCGTTGGAGTGCTTATGGTCTCTAGATGAAGAAGTACCTCTGGAGTTAGATCTACTTGATGGGGCTGCCATCTCCATACTGCGTGCCTTCTTCATAGCTTCCTGTAATGAAGGAGGATCAAAGCCTTTGATCCAACCTCTCAATGGTTATGACAATCCCTCCATGAAGAGTACTACTAGTTGCCTCTCTGAAATGTCAGGAACCATGACTGATAACTTCTGGAAGTCACCAATGTATGACTCTAGACTGCCGCTTTGGCGCAACTATGCCAACTCTCGGAAATAGGACTCTGGATCCCTCCTATCAAAATGCTCTACCAGCCTGTCCACAAACTCCTGATAAGAAGTGATCCGATCATGATGGAGTGTCACCATCCCATGGTGCCACCAATCGTGAGCTACTCCCTCAAGATGTAGTGTTGCATATCTGATAGCATCTTCCTCACCCATCAGTCGCAATGTGAGAAATGTATCCAGCTTACTAACCCAGGCCTGTGCTGTCACCTTACCACTACCATCAAACGTTGCTAGTGTGAGCCTGCTCGTAGCCTGCTTCAAATCATTGTTATGGGGCCTTGGTCTCCCATTCTGTCGAACTCGATAATGTTCTTTCCTTTGTGTGAGGAATCGGTCAAAAGTAATCATCTCCCTGACCACAGGTGGTAATGACTCCCACTCGTCAGTCGCTGCCCTGAATGTGTCTATAAATTCCTCCTCATGCTCTTCACCTGCTATAACCTCTTCTGCTTCCTGTCTCACAAAGATAGGCCTAGTAGGCCTATTCGCTGTACGAGAAACAGTCCCATGGCCTCGTTGTGATCCTGCAACACTCCTAACATCTTCACGGTGTGGGGAATGTCTCCTCAGAGAACCTAATCTTGGCAGTGCTGCTGCCAACTGCTGTAATACCTGGTTATTCTGCCTTTGCCCTTCTCGTAGTTCTCTAAGAGTAAGTAAAACCTCTGGATCATCTTGGTCTCTCGGATGGTGAGGAATACAGGCCCTGCCAATATCATCACCCATGTCTTCCGGTGGTTGTTCTAGAACTTGAGTACCTTCAAGCAAAGCTTTACTGCGTGTGTAATACCCGTGTGGTCACAACTCTTGTGGCTGCATAAAATTTCTAAACCCTCAGGATGGCAGGATTTAGCTCTGATACCACTGTAATATCCCCTTCTAATAGGGATATATGAAAGACACAAAACACTGATACCAAAGACAAAAGCTTTGATACCACTGTAATATCCCTTCGAATATCAAAACAAAGCTCCAAATTGCTTATCTAAATTTTTGCAAAATATCTTCAAATAGATGAATAAATCACAGTATAATTTCTTATTTATTTGCTCATAAGCTTACAATTAGAGATCCTCTGTCAGGTATACAAAGAATATCGAAAGTTTGGCCTTATAGCCTGAATATTCCATGAACTGGGTTGAATCTGGCACGTCTCGGCCTGCTGTGTAAAAAACACAATCGCCGACGTCGGTTATACTGCCATCGTCGGTCGACCTGTTGTGGTTCCCTTGCCGACGTCGGTGATGAGTCGACCGATGTCGGTCTCTGTGAGTCTCTGTTCGCCGATGTCGGTACCTGAACTTCCTGTAGATGCGTACGGATTTTCACAGATCTGTACGAAATTCGTACGGCCGCTGATATAACACACCATGTATGCCTGATCCTGATCTGTAGAATTATGGGCTGACACAAAAGATCTATATCTGGATAATTCTTGAATCAAAAACCCAAAATAAAGAAAATACCTGTAAACCCTTGTGATAGCTTCTGAGTGAAGTTATCTCTCAAATACCTGTAATACTATGATAACTTTTGGATGAAGTTATCTCTTAATTCGGCAATAGATCGGCTGATCTTTCACAACCTCTGAATCGCACACAATGAAGAGTTGACGTTCTTCACTGCAATTGGAATCCTGGAACCCTTGGCTCAGTCTTCACAGAAGAATTTCTTAACAAGAATCAATATCAATAATAGCCATGGATACAAACTCTCTCTCATGAGAGATTCTTATACACCTCCAAAGGTGTGCTTGCTAAAATTAGACTTCCTTAAATTAGAACTAGGGTCTTAAAATTAGACCAAGTCTTAATTTAGAATTTGCATCCTCAAATTAGACCAAATCATTAATAATTAATAATTAATTAATAATTAATTAATAATTAATAATTAATTAATAATTAATTAAAATTAGTTCAAATAATTAATATTTGATTAAATCAATCAAATATTAATATCTCCCTTAATTCATGCCCGAAAGTGCCCGAACGAATTCCGACCCATCTCTATCAAGACCCTCTATCCATCCTATTAGCCTACGAGGGTCCCATAATAGGCTAATCATCCGCTCGAAATATGTCAACTAGAAGGGGACATGACAAAGAGCAAGATTGAACTCCTTAGATGAGGAGATTTCCCAATTGAAAATGGAGTTATGAGCCAAGGATGAGTTCATGGAAAAACTACAGAATGGTGGACAAGTGAAGGATTTGCCTTCCACTATAGATGCAGGCACCATGACGGATGAAAACATTATAAGTACATGTAAGTCATCAATTGACTTTCCTTCCCATGAAGAATCTAGTAACAATGATTTTGGTAAATTTGAACAATATACAACATGAATAGCTTCAAAATTACTTGCTAAAATGGGATTTAATGGAAAAGGCCTAGGAAAAGATGGCCAAGGTGAAACTAACCCCATTTAGGTAGGATATAAGTCAAATCATGCAGGGTTAGGATACAAATTTGGTATTCAGAATGAAACAAGTAAATGCTCTGAGAAAGCAGAAGCAAGATGTGCTATGGAGAAGTGTAAACCATCTGGGATGGAAGGTAAAATACATTTTTTTTGCCACACTTGCAATCATGTTGATTCTAATTCTACTAGACAACATAAATATTATAATGTTCCTTTTGATTATGGTACACAAAATTTGTGGCATGTTTATCCATGCAATTTTTTTGGATTGTCTAATCACTGTGTAGCCAAATGTTGGAAACGTAAATCTTTGTTAGGAAAGATTTTGAAAGACTATTCTCCTAGACAGAGTTCTAAGAGTAGCAATAAGAATATGTTTTTCAATAGAGCGGACAAAAGGTTTTGTACTCATTGTAACAAAAGTGGACATCGGGTTGAAAAGTGTTGGAGACTTCAACCATCACACCATCCTAGAAATGGTAAGATTAAGATGGTCTATAAACCTATCAATGAGGTAATTAATGAAGTTAAATCAACTCATACAAATGTTACTAAATCCACTAAAGAAATCTCACCAACTAATCAGGAAAATTTGATTAATAGGGTTGGTAAACAATTTTTGGCATTCATGTTGTCATGATTAGTGGATGCATTCATGTTGTAAAGCAATTTTGGGATCTTTGTTGTATGCATAAAGGACATTCATCATGCTTTGAATGTTGATATGGTTATTGGAGTGGCCCATAGAGAACAACCAAGGGACAGGTTAAACATACTTGGAATATTTTCTCATGTTTGGGATTTTGAAACTTCATTTTTAAACCTTGACAATAGTATATGCAGTTTATATGGACATGAGCAGTATGTCTATTTTGAGAAATTTGCATTGTAGTTTATATATTGTCTTTTATATTGTGCAAATAGAGGCTTATAAGATCCTTTATGGGCACCATTTGTAATTGTACTAATTATACAAACTACTTGTAGCCATGCATGATATTTGCACATTCTCTAAGACCCTTATTCATTTTTGGTAATTTTATTGTAACTATCAATTGTGGTTACAAATAGCGTGTAAAATTATTACACTAAAAAATTGGTTTGCAGTTGCACTTGTTGAACAATTTGTAGTGATTGGCAGATGCACCATTTTTGAGATGCAACATTTGAGCAAGCAGTGTGTTTCTATCCATAATGTGGAAATGGGTAGATATTTGTTTTTCACTAACATTTCAAGGATTCAGTTTGAATTTTGAATCGTTACTATGATATGTTTCAGTGATGTTTTTGTAGAAGCATTTTAAATGGAGACCACGCTTTTGGGGTCCAAAATCACTTAGTGGGGAGGTTTGATCCAGGTGGATCTCTCCATTTGTGAAAAGATAAAAGTTTTCATATTCTAATAAAAATGATTGCACAGCATAGAGCTTGTCAAGATCTTTTTGATGCTTTTCACGGTTTGCAAAACAGAGCCCGAATGCTCAAGATATAGCCAGTTGAAGAAATCATGCGACCACAGTGTCAAAAGTGATGTGGCACATTTGAGAAATGCCAAGTGGACCAATCTCCATTTGACACATGGAAAATAAATAGGGTAAAAAATAAATATTGTTAGGTGTTTTATTTATGCACATGATATTTGACATTTTCAAATGGAAATAGGTGCCAAACATCCACGCCACAAACACTAAAATATGCATCCCTCCTTTCTAGGCGTTGACTAAGCTAGGTGGCGGCCAAAGTTGGTGCCCAAATCCTTTCCATTTGAAAACTTCAACAAACTTGCTATTTTAAGCATTAAAACAACCTGTTCCCATCAAATGTGGGACTAATTCCTTGGTCAAAGCACGCTCATAGAGGAAGGATGCCCTTGCCCACATCCCTAGGTGCCTAGAATGGAGGAAGGCAGTTTTGAACTTGAGACCTGGTGCCTAAAAGGATAAGGCCTTGACCACTTCAGCCATGGTGGTTGAAGTGTTATAAAATGGAGTAATTTTTACTTGTATGGACATAGAAATCTGACTATGTTTTATTTTTAAGAGGCCGAGAGCTAGATAAGAGCTTGGAGATGGCTTTAGCAAGTGGATATTAATCCAATTTCTGACCTCTATACACAGGGTAAGCCTTTCAGTTATTATTTTTAATTGAAAGAGAATGTTATTTTTTCTATAAACCAATAGTTGAAGTGAAGGGACCAAAGCACATTCAGAAGGGATTGAAGACTGAGGAAGGATTCCATGTGACCGAGCTTGAGTTTATCAGTGAAGGTGGAATTCTTGGATAGAGATCAGGCCTGAGGAAAGTTGTGCAATGTTTCAAAATAATTTGTAAGCCATTTGTTGTGCAAATTTAATAGAAATGGTCCTCACTATTGGGCATACCCAGAGATGTAGGCAATCAATGCCAAACTCCATTATCAATTTCATGTGGTAATTTGTCATGATTGCATGTTTTATTTTCAAGTATTCTGATTTTTAATTAATCAAGAGCTCATGCAATATTTGAAAAATTGACAATTTACGACATTTAATTTTTAACACAAAATCTGGTTTTATTGGTGAATGGAAGATATCAGTCTTTTCGACAATTCTAATCCAATTCGATAACTGAGAATACTTTGCCAAACAATTTGGAAGTTCTTTTTAGTATTTTCAAGAATTTGTTTATTTTGAGAAATTCAAAATCTGTACATTTATAACTTCACTTTGAGTTTTTCAGTGATGTTTACAGATCAATAGCCTCAACTCTCTCCTACTTATATTTCCTCCATTAATGATATGTCCACGGTGGTCATTACTCCTCTTGATGTAGATCTAGATGTGGTACCTCTAGTAATCCTACCTCTACATCCATATCCTCCCACTTTATTTCCTATCATGTTCGACCAATCCATGGTCCCTCATGATATGGCCTGAGCATCAACCTAATAACTGGTGGCCCTAATCTTCCCCTCCCATGTGACTCTCACACATTTTTAGGCCCAAAACATGGGCATCACTATAAGTACCATTGGGTGAGGAAATCCCATATGTCTTGGTAATCCTACCACCATATGTGGCTCTATCCACTAGGTATAGTACCATATCACCTCTATCCATGTCAAAGTTAGTATAATTATCTACCAGCTATGCCATATTGTAGTAATGTGCCCATAAAGCTACCACATAATATTTTACCATCTCACCATTTACAGCATTGACACATGGGGTACAACTTTCACTACTTGTTCCTATCTTCATCTCTAAACTTAAGGTAACCTATCATCAACTACATGGGGCAACCTAGTCAGCCAATATATGGGGAACCCCTCATATATCTATGTTATTAATAATATGATTGGTCCCACTAACTTCTACCTTCTAGATAACATCCTATACATGTCATTCATGATTTGTACCTAAATGATTGATCCCAAGTCATATAACACCCTCTACTCCAAAATCATCTAGCTCAAGGCTATCACAAATATGGGTACCTTGCCATCTATTTTGTGACACAACACTCATGTTGTCATAAGTCTTATCATAGTCTATTAGATATTTGAAATATGTGATGTATATACATCAAACATATTTACCCTTAATCTAAGGTGTACCATCTTTGATCCCATCACCCATATGGCTAAGGCTCTCCTCTCTTCCTCACTACCAGGTACTCCTATGACTATAGGTGTCCCTATTATGGGTAGTCCTAGAATGGCATGCACATCCTCTAAGGTGATACCCACCTCTATGTTCTCCCCCACCACTTCCCACCTAAAGGTGTTAGTCAATCATTCCCAACATCCCAAGAACATGACTAATAAATCTAAACTAAGTGGTATCTTACACATCTCTATGATACCTCTTAAACCTATGCCAATCAATATGGGTCTATCCTCTATAGATATATTCTTTAATAAGTTAGGAATCCATGATGCATCTAAAAAGTGATAGAATATTGAAATCCTCTATAACCAAGAAATAACAAAAGTTGTATTAGATCCTCCATGTCATTTTTAATCAAAATACATTCTTTTAAAATACAAAAATAAGCCTAATTTATTTCATCTAGTTATTTTTAATCAATTTCATCTATTTTTAGCCTACTTTGCACTTTTAGTCTTTAATCACTCATTAAGGGCCATTATAGTACTCTTTTAGCCTTTTGCATGCATTTTTGTACTATTATGGTTTCTTGGTCAAACACTAATTTGACCAAAATTTCCCTATTTTGACTTGGTTGAATTAAAAATCTAAGTCAACCCCTTTTTCCCCCTCTTAGTGTTGAGTTGTCACATTAACTTTTTTTGTCTGATTGGTAGCAATGCACTAGGTTGGTGGTCTGGAAAAACATACTACTTCGACACATACCTACTAGTTCAACAATGTGGATTTTGACACTTTTCAACCTACTAAGTCAATTGGGTCGACTTAGTTGTTTTTCCTTGCCAACCCCTTACATTTTGCAAAATAAAAGCCTTCTGATAGTTATTTCCCTAAACCCTTCAAACCCATTTCCCTAAATGGTTTTTCCTACCCTTATAATCTTATTTGAGTTCATTCCAATTTCTATAAATTATTTAAATTACAAATTTATGAAATTCACTTAATTTCACTAAAATATTCAAAAACTAGCTTGAGATTCTCAGTTGCCTACCTGTATTGTACCTATTATTGCCATTGGGTTTCCCTCTCATCTAGCCTATCATCTCCTCACCATCCTAACTTGTTTGGTCTCTTAGAGCTATTTTTCTCTCCTTCACAAGTCAACAATACCAAATGAATTTCATTTCAACTTATTTAAATCACTTTTAAAAAATCTTAATCTTTCAAATCTTTTCCATCAAATTCCTTGTTTTGCCTCTATCTTTATTTTTACTCATCCATCTTACAAACCATAAAATGTTTTAGAATCATGATGATGTAGAGAATATTTTCCACTACTATATGCCTATCTTACAAATATTTTGATTTTTGGCTATATTTTGCACTAACTTTTATAGGTTCACCTAATATTATTCACATTGGACACCTTCACTTTTTTTATAGTCTTCTTTATCTACAACACTAAGGTAAGTAAATGTATGTGTTTCTATCCTTTCATTTATCTTATTTTCTCCTTAATGCATATTACTTATCCTCAGTGTTATGTGTTATCATGTTCTATTCCCAAATCACCATGACATGTTGCACTCACATGACACATGATGAGCTTCAAGTGGGGCATATATATACACATAATATTTTCAACCTTTTATTGATTACTAACACTTTGTATCTTACAGTAACTGATCAAGTCTCAATCTCTTAGAGTGCATGCCTTAAAGGGTGCATTGAGAAAGGGATACATAGACCATTGGTACTTCAAAGGATTGTTGTCCCTTTTTCCACTTATTATCTACACACTTATCTCTTTAAACCATTATCCCTAAGATTTTTCTTTTCTGTTGTACCCTTTCTAGTCACTCATTACATTTAATCCTCATATTCCTCACCTTAATACTTTTTTTCCAGCCATCTATACTAGGTCAACTTGGTCAACCTTATATAATTTTGGGTTATTTTCACTTAGGAATTCGTTTGGCCTTTGGCCAACCTAGCTCATGACCTAATGAATAATTATCAAAATTATGCTAGGTCAATTAGGTCAACCCTATCAGTTGGGATTTTTGGAAGGGTTAAGGTTCAAATCCTCCTATATATACAATTTCAATTCTATCATTTATTATTAAAAGAAGAATAATAAGTAAGAGTGAATAAACATATGCTTATTAAGCATTCTACTTGAGAAGAAAAGCTTAGGGTTCCATACTTTCTTTGGAGATATAGATATTGTATTATGGAGAATTATTTTAGATGCATTAATAGGTTGTGTAGCCTAGAGATGATTTTTATTTGTCATCCTTACATACCATAACAACCTCTAGCAAATCACCTTAGCCAAGGGAGAGATTGAGGCTCAATAGGTTCATCTTCAAATATAAGTATTCCTAACTTTATTTCTCCTTTGTAAGAGTAGAAAGATATGCATTTTCAATTATCTTCTATGCATTAGTATTTATTATACATTTGCATGAGTATATGTCTTTTATGCATGTTTAGTTTTATTGTTTCTAACTCCCACTTTATTCCACAAGCTTTGGTGAGCACTATATTAGATTTAATTTACTTGTTATTAGTTTAGGTGAAATATCAAAACTCAGGACCCCCTTAGGGTTATTTCATGATTGTGTTAGGCTAGAGGCTTTGGAACCCTCCTCAGCATGGTGCATTACAATAAGAGGTCCCTTAATCAGGTCTATCAGATCCCCATATTGGTCATGTTTTTGCTTAACAAATTTATCCCCAATTGAAAGTGTATTTTTTTATCTATCTTCTCTGAGTTAGGATTAATTTATAGACATGATGGATTTTTTTATTACATACACACTACCCATGAACCCATACCAGGGGGTGGAAACCATAGTGGGTGGAAGTAATCCACCACCTAAATTGGGAATTAGGCATTCTAATAAGATCAAGATCCACCATTTAATAAAATCCCACTTGGAGACTGATTGATACAACTCCACTGCTTCAACTCTTCCTTGGACTTTTCTTTAAAATTTGACCCTTGCATGTTTTTCATCTTTCTTGTTATCCTTGAAGACCTATTGAATCTAAAAAACTCTCCAACTTCTCCTTTGTTACTACTTTTGTTAGAATATTTATAGGATTTTGACTTGTATGGATATTTTGCAACTTTAGTTGACCATATTCCAAAAATAAATTAATGAAGTGATACTTAAATTATATATATTTAGTTCTTAACTAGAATGTTGAGTTCTTTGCTAAATGAATCAAACTATGGATATCACTATACAACTTACAATCTTCCTTATTCTACCTTAACTCTTCCATGAACCATTGCATCCATATCATCTACTTGTTTGCTTTTATAGCTACAACATAATTTGCCTCTATAGTTTATAAATCAACTATCTTATACAGTTTTGAAATCCAACTAACTATTATGTCACCAACACTAGATACATAACCTATGTTTCTCCTCTAACCATCTAAATATACATCCATGTTTACATTAACATATACTTTTAATTTAACATATTCCCTTTCATATCACAACTATCTAATAGTGTTCCCTCTCAACTACCTGAGAATCCACTTGACTACATCCCAATGTTCCTTTCCTAGATTATTCATAAACATACTGACAACTCCCACTACATGAGTAATGTCTAGTCTCATGCACACCATTGCATAAATTAAAATTCCAACTATTGAAGCATATGTCACTTTAAACATTTAATTTATTTCTTCATGCATTTTAGGACACTATTCTTTGCTTAATTTAAAGTTCCCTGCCAAAGATGTACTCATTGGTTTTACATCTTGCATATTGAACCTAACTAACACCTTCTTGATGTAATCTTCTTAAGAAAATGCCATTTTCATAATTTTCTTGTCTCTTATTATTCTCATACCAAGTATTTTCTTTGCATCACCAAAATCCTTCATTTCAAATGATTTTTCTAGCTTTCTTTTGAGTGATAAACCCAACAACAAGCATGTCATCTATATAATAACAAGATAATATAGCTACCATTATCTAATCTCTTAAAATAAACATAGTGATTAGAATTACATCTACTATAACCTTGTTCTATCATAAATATATCAAATTTAAAATACCACTACCTTGGATATTAATTTAGGCCATATAAACTCTTCTTCAACTTGCACACCATTTTGTCCTTACCTTTGACTTCATATCCACGTGGTTGCTCCATATATATTTAATCCTCCAACTCACCATGAAGGAAACAAGTATTCACATCTAAATTTTCAATGGGTATGTCCTCTACTTATACCAAACTTAGAATATTTCTTATGGAATTCATTTTAACAACTGGTGAAAATATTTCATCAAAATCTATACCTTTCTTTTGTGCAAACCCCTTTAAAACAAGTCTGGCCTTACACCTTTTCTGTCTCCATATTTTTCCTTCAACATATAAACCCATTTATTCTAAAATTATATTTTACCTACGAGTAAATGAACTAAATCCCAAGTTTGGTTATGTACCAAGGATTCCATCTCCTATTTCATGCCTTGTTCCCACTTCTTTCTAGTTTCTACTTCCATTGCTTATTCATATCTTTATGTCTCACCACCATTAGTTAAAAATAATATTAATAAAGTGAAGGAGAGTATCATTAAAGGAGTCTATTTAATTTTGTAGATATTTTGAATATACTTTCAGAAGTTTGAGGTACTTTTTGTTGTTTTTATTGTAGTTGTTACACATTTTGATTTTATAGCAATTTTGGAATTTCATTTCCAATGATTTCATCAAGTACTATATATTATGTTTTTGGATTTTCTTATTTCTTTCCCTAAAACTAATATTTGTACATGACCTTCCCATTAAAGATCACATTTCTACTCCTAATGATTTTGAGATTTTCAAAATCCCATAAATGGTAACCAAAATCATTAACTCCATATCTAATAAAAGTACATTTCTAAGATTCTGCTTCAAGCTTGGTTCAATTTTCTTTATCAACATGGACAAATGATTCATAACTAAAAGTATTTAAAAAAGAATATTCTTTTTAAATATCCATGCTTTTTTTGGAATACCACCATCTAAAGGACCTGAAGGCCCTTTATTTATTAATTAAACAGTAGTATCCACAATATCTACCTAAAACTTTAAGGGAAATCCTGAATGTAATCTTATGTTCTTTGCATGCTCCATGATTATCATGTTCATACTTTCTAATACACCATTTTATTTTGGTGTTCTTGGAGCCATCTTATCTCTATGAATTCCATGGGATGAATAGTGATTATCAAAATCATTGTTGTAGTATTCACCTATATTATCTGATTTAACACACTTCAAATTATTTCCAGTCTCATTCTCAACCAAATATTTCCATTTCCTAAAAGTATCAAAATCATCATATTTTTTTGTATGTAATAAACCCAAGTTTTTATATTTACATCATCAATCAAATTAACATAATAATAAGAGCCACCAAGGGATAATACCTGAGCTAGTCCCTAGACATTTGTATGCACAAGCTCTAACTTTTCATCCTTATTTGTCTTCCCAACTTTGAGAAATATAACTCTCTTCTATTTTCCATACACATAATGCTCACAAAAATCTAAATCCGCCTTATTCAAATCTAGAAACAAACTATTTATGTGGACATTTTGCATCCCCTTCTCACTCATGTACCCAAGTCTGTGATGCCATAATTTTGTATCTAATTCTATAGAATATAAAGTAATAAAAGAACCAACATTACCAGTAAATAAATTTAATTCACCTACCGTATCTTGTTTTATTATTACCGGTGATCCTTTATTGACCTTCCATATTTTTTATAAATTTAACTGTGTAACCGTCACTTCTAAATTCCCTTGCTAAAATTAGATTTCTTTTCAACTTAAAAACATTCCTCACCTCTTTTATCAACCATTTGTTTCCATTCTATAATTTTATATGTATCTTACCCTTTCCAATAATTTTACAATGTTCACCATCACCAAATAAACCTATCCAATATCATCTTAAACATAGTCTTGAAAATATTTCCTATGGGGTGTAGCATGAAATAAAGTCCCTAAATCTAACACCCAAGAATCATTAATATTATGTAATGAAAGGATTAAATCATCTTGCAACACATCACCTACTACATTTTTTTCTTGATTACTATCTTGTTGCCCATCTCCTTGTTTTCTTTTTTGAGACCAATAATCTTTCTTCAGGTGTCTTTTCTTCCCACAATGCTTGCACGCCAACATTCATATGGATTTGGATCTTCCCTTCTTAGACTTCCCATAATTCCCTAGCCCCTTTCCTATGTCTTTTTGTCTTCCACTATTTACCATAGTCAAATCATTACTTGATGTCTCATATGTGATTTTCTATCACATTTCCTCCCTAATTATAACACCAATAACATCATCAAACTTTAAAGTGTTTGAACCAGAGATAGAATTGCTCATAACCATGACCAAGCCATTCTAGATTTCTATAAATGATCATAGAATCAAAAGAGCCTTAACCTAATCATGAAAGTTTACTCCTAAATATCTTAGCTGGTTTTTGACCTTATTAAATTCATTTAAATGATCAGTAATAGACCCACCTTCTGACATCTCCATATTAAATAAATGCTTCATAATAAATACCTTGTTAGATGTTGAGGGTTTTTCATACATTTTATCCAATGCCTTTATCACAGCCTCTATTATATTTTATTTTGAATTATTAAAGGCCACAAATGTTTCCAAGCATAGTCATATTATTCCTAGTGCCTTTATATCAATAACCTCCCATTCTTTGTCCTTCATAGTTATCAGCTTATTTGTTATTATGCCCAATGGTAGGAAAAGATCTTTCTGATATAAATAGTCTTCCATTTGCATCTTCTATAGCTATTAGTTTTGGCCATTGAACTTCTCAACCTTAAACTTGCCTTTTTCCTTTAGTGTTCCCACTTGAATCAGAAACCCTCTTTTCTTATGAGTTTATCTGCCAAATAAACCTTCAACTTTAATACCAATTACTAGGAATATATAGCATAGCTAAATATTAATGAAATAAATATGGAAATAAAATGCAGAAAACACAATATAAAAGAGACACAAATTTAATATGCTTCACCAAATATGGGCTACATCCACACAAAAATAGCCAATTCTCTTATTTAGTCTAATAAATGAAGGAATAAACCTACAATACATCCACTACAATCTCCTCTTCACTCACACATAGTACACCACCATGATTACAATTCCCTCATATCAAAGAAGGGTTAAATATTAGAGTAAAAATGCACCAACATAATTTTCACCATTAGATCTATGACCTAATAGTGAATGGTCTAGATTTACTATGAAATTACTATATTTTAAAATACATTTTTCAAAAAAAAAAATGATTCAAGGGTGCTTCCATTGAACCACTACTAAGGGGGTGGTGACCATAGTGGGGGTTCAAGTGCCCCCACACCCCTTATCAAGAACTAGGCATTTTAATAAGATCAGGATCCATCATCCAACAAAGATTACTCCTAGAGAATAAATAATATAGATGATAAGTACAAAAATATGAAATTGTTAATATATATGGGCATGTTCTCTTGGTTTTAAATCATGCCACCAGTGGATCTTGACCTATATCAAACCTTTACTAGGTACATTAGGACCTCCTTATATGACTAGGTTAGAGATATGAAAGTAAACTTGTTCCCCTTAGATCAAAATAGGGAAAAATGGTGACTTATTTAAAGGATGTTAAAATCAATGTGATATTCAACCATAATGGTAGAGTCATTAATAGAGAAGATTTTGGAGTGCATATCAAAGAATTTAGAAGTGCTTTTAGGAGAAATATCAATAAATCTAATAATATAGTGGTCATCACCATATTATATCTATCTACATACTCTATGGGAAACATTAGAAAGGTAAATATAATTAATAATTCCCTTGAGGTCCCTAAAAAGACCCATAAGGAACTACTATTAAGAGGAAAATTATTATTTAGAGAGCTACCTGTCAACCTTCTTAAACTAAAACATGAAGCCAATTTAATTACCCAAGCTTTGGTAGTGTATGAATCTAAGAGGCAATTAGGCAGTGGTCCCTTTGTAGGCTCATGGTAACATTTAATGATTAGGGTATCTAAATGGTCCCAAAAGTGGGAATGTTGTGTCCATATCTTTAACCCCCACTTTTTCTCATCTTTTGGGGGAGAATATTGTATTATTATAACTAGTTATAGGAATTGAGGGATATTAGTGTGCTTTTGTGTAGATATTCTCATTCCTATTTATATCACTTTGTAACATACATTTGGGGTTATATTTCTTAATAAAAACACATCAAATTATATAAATATACTTAATATTTTATGATCATTTTATGTTCTTTGTTGAATCATTACCAATGTTTTCATGGTGAAGTGGTGATTTTTAGTGTTAAATGGACTATTATATGAGTCTTATTTCTATATATGTGTTTAGTTATAATGATATACTATCTATTTTGATTAACCTTGGTAATTTATATTGCTCTTATATATAATTATATATGTTTGTTAATATCAAAATATTTGTTCATTCATTGAAATAGTATTTCCAAGATTGTGCACATCATTTTCCATATACTCTCTACCCCATATGCCTTTATTTTAAATTATGTAAAACCATATATATGGGGGTAAAATTTGTAGTAGACTCAATGGAGTACCCAAAAAATTAGCACTTAATCCTAACCTTAGAGATTATACATTTTATGCCTTACTTTTATCAAATTTTTTGGGTCTATACATGGTTTTAATTTGAGTCCCATCTGTTAGTGAACCTTTCCTTGGGATACCAATGCAAATTATTTTTCCATAGGTATATTGAAATATATTTAAGGATTTAAAATTATTATAGTAGCATCACATCCTTTGAATCTCATTATAAATGGGATATATAATGGATCTCAATACCAAAAATTCATTCCCTGAGATGTATCAACAATAGTCCTAAAATGAAAGGTAAGAATCCCATTCATTGTTGATGTTTGGTTGTACCTAGTGTCATGCATGTAATCAAAGCCAAATCAACAATAATGTTCTTAATATATTGTGAATAATGGGCATATCCCATTCTACACAAGATATTAATAATATTGTCAATCAATCCCATTCTACACAAGATAAAGATATTTTATGTCATGTATTTTATGCGACTACCCATTCTACATGTCATAAATATAAGAATATTAGACTCTTAAATATAATTCAACATTCCTGTCTTATGTAGAATGGGAACATGTTCATTCTTATAGACTTGTGTAAAATGGGTTTTTTTTATAACATTATTTATATCTTTTGAAGATTGGGTATGTGCCCATTCTACACAAGATATTATGAGCATTATCAATTAATCCATTTTTATAAAAGATAAATATATTTTATATCTTGTAGATTGTGTATCTACCCATTCTACATGTCATCAAGATAAAAATATTAATGTCTTACAAAGAATCTAATATTCTTATCTTTTGTAATGGGCACATGTCCATTCTTATAGACTTGTGTAAAATGGTATTAATTGATAACATTATTAATATCTTTTGAAAAATGGGCATGTTCCCAATATACACAAGATATTAATAATGTTATCAATTAATCCCATTGTACACAAGATAAATATATTTGATGTCAAGTATCTAAAATAATGAAATATGAACTTACAGTTTGATGAAGGGTTTATGTCAACACTTAATATCCTGTGAAGAATGGTTATGTGCATGTTATACACAAGATATTAAAAATATTATCAATTAATCCACACAAAATAAATATATTTTATTTTATTTAGATTGGGTGACTTCAAATTCTACATGTCATCCACATAAGAATAATGGCATCTTACAAAGATGCCAATATTCTTATCTTTTGTAGAATAGGAATGTGCCCATTATACATGAGATATTAAAAATATTATCAATTAAACTCATTATACATAAGATAAATATATTTTATGTTATGTAGATTAGATGAATTCCCATTATACATGTCATTTAGATAAGAATATTGGCCTCTTACAAAGAAGTTGATATTCTTATCTTGTGTAGAATAGGCACATTCCCATTTGTATAGACTTATGTAACATGGGATTAATTTTTAATGTTATAAATATCTTAAGAAGAAATGGGATGTGCCAATTCTAAATGTCATCCAAATAAGAATATTGGCCTCTTACAAAGAAGATAATATTATTATCATGTTTAGAATGGGCACATGCCCTTTATTATGGACTTCTATGAAAATGGGCTTTACTAATAATGTTATTTTAATATTTTGAATAAAGGGCATGTGCCTATTCTACATAAGATTTTTAAAATACAAGTACATTGTGGAATCTTATGATCCAATAATGGCATCAAAAAGATACATCCCTACATTGTATCCAATGTAATTTATGACATCTTTTAGTAAGGTTTATATCAACATAATATATGACCAATTTTCTTAATATGTTTTATAAAGTCACAATATCATTCTAAGATTTTTTTATGTACTTGTGTTATAAATTGTGAATAATTGATAATATTATCAATATCTTGTGTGGAATGGGCATGTGCCCATTCTATATAAGATAAGAATATTGGTCTTACATTGTGTTACAAGATGGGTTTGTCTTACTGATGGCCCACTAAATACCTAAATCATGTGGCCATGTGTCTATCCTTTAATTTCATGGGCATGTGCCCATTCTATATAAGATAAGAATATTGGTCTTACAATGTATTACAAGATGGGTTTGTCTTACTGATGGCCCACTAAATACCTAAAGCATGTGGCCATGTGTCTATCCTTTAATTTCATGGATCCTCGGGTGGTGTTACAATATACCAAGTGGAACTTGTATGTCGAGATGAACCCTAAGAGTGTTTATGTTCATTATGAGTAAATGTAATCTTCTAAGTGTATCGATGTCTAGATGTATGAAAGGGACATTTAGAATTATTTTATTGGACATTTCCTCCCATGCCATATATGTTTTGACACCTCTAAGTACCTGTATATTCCACATGGAATTCTTGAGTCCATTTAATAACCTAACATGCTATAGGGCTCTAGGTCTCTAGGTGGATAGTTTTACAAGTGTAAAAGTCTGATTATATGATGATCTCCACACCATACAAACATTTGATGCAAGTTTCATGGGATTATTTAGTGTAGTATTGAACATAAATTTACACTGTAGAATCTTATGATGATATAGTGGTATCAAACAACTATAGACAGTGTGCACAGTATCAATTTTACTTTACAACATCTTGAAATAGGTGTTATATCAAAACAAAAAAGGACCAATATTTTTATTTTGTGTAGAATGGATGAATGCCCATTCCACACTTGATATTAATAATATTACCAAGTATGCCCATTATCTAACATAATTTTTGGTGGATTCTTCATTTCGGTATTCAACATACAAGTATAATGCAAAAGTTTGTGATGATACCACAACACCAAATAGCTGCATATGTCATTTTTCATATTGATTGTATTTCATAACATCTTGAAGTAGGGGTTATATAAACATAATACAGGATGAATATTTATATATTGTATATAATGGGCACATGGCCATTTTACATAAGATATTGATAATATTATCAAATAAGTGCATTTTGTAACACAATATAGGATCAATAATCCTATCTCATTCAGAATAGACAATCTCTATTCCTAGTCTAATTATAAGATTGTTATATGATTTAATTTTTATGTACATGAATTTTTTTATGTCAACTTTACACTATCAATTATATACATTCTACACAATCAATTAAGTTCATATCACACCATAAAGGATCAATATTCCTATATGGTGTATGATGGGATGATTAAGTCTCTTCTGCATAAGATAGGATCAATATTCTTATTTAATATTAATATAAATAAAATTGAAAATTTTATATTTATATAATAGCTACAACCTATTAATTTTACTCATATTTATTTGTCCAATTAATTAAAAAGTTTAAATATTTATATAATTGTAATTAAAAGGAAATTTAAAATAATATATAAACTTAAATTAATTCATGTATAACTGAAATTTATTTTCCACCTTACTTATATTAAGTAATATTAATTATATTGTATAATTGTTTTAAAAAATAGATTGAAATTAAAACAGTGATTGTCAAATCTTAAATCTAATCCCATAATCAAGGTTAAAGATAATCCATTGATATTAACTCTTTAAATTATGGCATAATTCAAATAAAAAATGCACCCTTTATTTATAACTTTCAAAACAAGATGAGACTTTATGCCTTTCTTTTAATGGTTGAAAATCAATTGAAATAAATTTAATGTAATTTTCATTGAAGAAAAATAACGTCTAATATTGATTTCATTTATATTATTTTTATTTTTATTTATTTTTTTAATTTTTTGAGTTTTGAAATTGAGATGTCTTTTATTAGGGCAATGCTCCACTAGATTTTGAAAATATTTTATGTAGTATAAAAGATTTTCAAATCAAAAAATTAAGAACAAATAACTATTAAATCATGTCATATTTAAAATCAATGCCAAACTAAAAAATGCAATGCAAATATAACATACCGACAAATCATGTTATATTTTTAATTTCACATTTTATGATGGGGATATTTTAAAATTTTAAAAGTGGTATGATAATTAATGCAACTTATCTTTTTTTCATTATTTTAAAATACCATGTTTAGATTTTGGGTGGCATTTTTCATAGTCAGGTACATAATAATTTTTTTATTATTGAATGATTTGGGTTTCCTTCCTTAATTTGTTCTAGATCAAGGAAAAATACCACATGATAGATGGAAATATAGGAAAATGTTTTCATAGGTTGGAGATGCTACCACAAAGAATAAAAGTGTATTAGAAATGAAACTACATACAAGATGAGATATATGGGTTTGAGGAATGCAAACATCAATAGGGGATAGTGATACTTAACTGAATGACATAGGAAAAACAAAGAGTTACAAAAAAATATGAATAAATATGGCATAGTAGTGTTTTATTTAGTTGGCACAAAGAAGGAGAAATACAATATCAAATTCAATCAACACTGAGAAGAAGAAATATAACATCTATAACCAGGTTTTAATTTTTTAATTTATAAATTCTTTCTTATTATTTAAAAAATTAATTTACACAACAATGACATGTAAACCACATTCAATTATTTTATGCAAATGTCAATTTTAATATCAATAAAGTTTTGGCTTCCTTTTCAAAATTAAAATTGAGTGAAAAATTCACATAAAAAATGGAAATCATGAATACCTTTGTGTAATCTCTTTTTTTATCCTTTCCTAATTTATAACTTTATTCTTCATCTATTTGACTCTTATCTATATGCAAATGTATTTAATTGGTGAAATTTAAGTATGATAAACAAACTCCTTATGTAATATTCTTGTAGATCCTTTTCTAAGGTTTAGCTTTATTCTCCACCATCTTGATTCATATCTCTCTAAAAATGTAACTTCACACAAAAATAATTATCAAAATCTAATCCATTGTGTAATCTCCTTGTAAATCCTTTCTTGAGTTTCAAAATTATTTTCAACCAACTTAACTTGTATTTGTCTCAAAATATAGTATCATGGCAAATTAATTATCAGAAACACATTCCTTTTATACTGACAACTTTCTATTCTAAAACATTTAATACAAAATTTTAAAATCATTGTAATGAAACGTTATGTAATATCCCCCTTGTGATATTTTTTATTTACATTTTAGTCAAAATTTAAATGGATTTTTTTAATATTTTAACTTCCTTTCGACTTTTGATTCTTGTGAATAATAAAAATTATTTTTTATGAAAAAATAATTATAATAAATTGATTTTATTTTTAATAATAGTACTTACTCCTATTAAACTTTGCACATAAAATATAATTATATTTATGTATTTAAATTATAATAGTACTCAAACATCTTAATATTTTCACTCATAACATATAAATTATGATTGATACTTATTAATTTAATTTATCTGTTCATATATTTTTCAACATCAATGTAATATCCCCATATCCTCTTTCAACATAATAGTATTTATTAATGACCATATGCCTATATTATACACAAGATTAGAATCTTGGATTATTAATTGATAAAATTCCTATAAACCTATATAGAATGAGCACAATAATTGTTTATTATACATATGTCTAGTATATTAAGAATATCACCAATTAAGAATCCAATGGTCCTATCATCTATATAATGACATGTACCAATTATACATAATATAAGACTATTAGATTCTTAATTTATAATATTATTTTCTTTTTCTAGAATGGGAATGTGTGCATTCTACACATGATAACAATATTATGCCCATTCTACACAAGTTTAGTTTAATAAGAATATTATCCATTAATTATAAAATACTCCTATCTTGTGTAAACACAAGACAAGGGTATTGTTATGTAATTTGATTGATTTTTATGTTATTTATAATGGTAATGTCTCCATTATACATAATATAATGTTGAGGGAAACATACCTCCATTTCTAAAAAATGGGGACCCTTGTGTTAAAATTGTGCAAAATTTGTATTTTGAAGTTGAAATTCATTTGATCAAAGCATAATTAACATGTTTTACACATTATTTTTATTTGAATATCATCCACCCCTTGGAATATTTGGTCTTCTTTGTTCATGGTTCTACTTTTTATTTTCCTAATGTTGCTAATAATGGATCTCTATGTTTCATATCATAGGTTTAATGGAGCTCTCCTTGATGGGATCATACCTGGGTTTCATAATTTTAATGATATTATCTCAATTTTACCTTTTACTAGCCTTTGGTTTATTGAAATTCAATTTGAATCCATGTTCAAGCTTCTTGAAACCCTCATTCAAAAATCCTAACACAAGATTCTTTGAGACCAAATTCAAAAACTAGTAGGAACAATTTACGCGAGAACATTTTAAATATGTTATAGACTTAAGCCTAATATTTATACTAAGGCTTGGTCATGTTTTTCAACATGACCAAACCTTAGCCTAAAAATTAAAAGCTTAGTCACCTTTATGTCTTGTGCTCCTTTCTCCCTTTTTATTTTAACATGGTCTAAAATTAATGTTTGTAGGATTCTTTAAAATTCCTAACATTGTCTAATTTTAATTTGCATGGTCTCTCATGTTGCAAGATTAGACTAATGTCTTAATCTTAAGGCCATATTCATGTTTATTAACATAAATGAGACCTTAGTCTTAAGGCTTTAACCTAATTCCTTTCATGTTTACATGGCCTAACTTAAATATCATGCTTCTTTGTAAGATCAATAGTATGCACTTAAGTGAAGATCGAAGATCAAACAGAGTAAGATAAACCTTATAGATCCAAGGCATTACCCCATGAACCAATCCCACTCAATCACTTAGATCATGATCAATGGCCTAAATTTGAGTGAAGTTTGAAGATCAGATAGTGAAAGACAAAAATCTAATACTAAAGGGGGTTCCTTTTCATTTTTAATGATATCTTAGCCTAATTTTTACCTTAAGTTTTTTATTGTATTTATTAATACAATGAAACCTTAGGCTAAAACCTATGTTGATACTGTAATTAATCAAATGGTAATTTTATCATATTCTAAGACTTAAGACTTATGATATGTGTATTAAATTATAAATTCATCATATCTATAAATCAATCCCAACTTAGAGAAGATATAACATACCTACACTTCTTATTGGGCTTACATTTTTTAAGTGAGAGCATGACAAATATAGGGATCTACTAGACCTGATTAGGGGATCACTTGTCACAATACACCATGTGAGGTAGGGTTCTAAAGCTTACAGTCTAACACAATCATTAAATAACCCTAAAATATTCCTAAGGTTTGATATTTCACTTAAGTCCAATAAACAAGAAATTAAATAAAATCTAATATACAACAAAGCTTGTGGCACAAAGTGGGGGTTAAAAACAAAAAAATGAAACTAAACATGCATAAAAGATATATAATCACATCAATTTATATAGTATCCTAATGGATAGAAGAGAGAATCACATATACATTATCTATCTACTCTTACAAAAGAGAAATAAATTTGGGTATACTTATCTTGAAGATGAACCCATTGAACCTCAATCTCTCCCTTGTCCAAGGTGCTTCACAAGATTGTTGTGGTATGTAAGGATAATAAAGAAAAATCATCTTTAGGCTACACAAACTATCTATTAATCCAAAATACTTCTTCACAAGACAATATATGTATCTCTAAAGAAAGTATGGAACCCTAAGCTTTATTCCTCAAGTATAATGGTCAATAAGTAAATGTTCATTCACACTTATTCTTCTTCACTTCTCTTTCCTCAAATGGTTGGAAATGAACTTGTATATATAGGTAGATCTTGCCCTAAATATTTTTTAAAATTTCATTTTTACATGGTTAGACATGGTCTACCCAATGTGTTTTTAGGGATATTTCACTAGGTCTAAGTTAGGTTAGTTGAAAGGCTAACAAACCCAAAAAGTGAAAAATACCCTAAATTGTACAGGGTCAGCCATGGTCGACCTAGTTCAACCATTAGTAAAAAATGGAATTAAGGCAATAAAATGAGGATAGAAAGAGGAAAATGATTGAAATAGGTATGATTTATAATAATAAGCTTAGGGTTAATGTTTTTAGGAGATGAGTGTGTATATGGCAAGTGGAAAAAGGGACAATAATATTATGAAGAACTGATGGTCTACCCACCCCTTTCACGATGTACCCCTTAAAGCATGCACTTAGAGATATTGAGACTTGATAGGTTATTAAAATATACAAAGTTTTAGCAATAGATACAAGTTTTAAAATATTATGTGTATACATATTCCCCACTCTAAGCTCATCACATGTCATATAAGTGCAACACAGGATGGTGCTTCAAGAAAAGAACATGATAACACATAATGTTGATGCTAAGTAAATTGAAGTAAGTATAAAATAGATAAATGAAAGGATAGAATTCAAAATCACATACCTTAAGTTACCTTAGTACTATATATAAATAATTAGACTGCAAGAGATGTGAAGGCATCTAGTGTGAAGAAAACTAGGTGAACTTGTAGAACTTAGTGCAAAAAATAGCCAAAATTCAAAAAAAATAGAAGATAGACATATGATAGAGGAAGATAATATATAAATCATCATGAATCCATTGTATTTTATGGTTTTAAAAATAGATGATTAAAAATAAATATATAGACAAAATAAGGAATCTATAGGATAATAATTGAAAATTTTGAATTGCTAGAAGTGATTTTTAGATAGGGGAAAAGACAAGTCATTTATTATTTTGACTTGTGAAGGAGAAAAAAGAGAGATATAGAGATAAAACAAGCTAGGATGGTGAGGATATGATAGGATAAATGGGGAGAGGCTCTAGAGGTAGTAGCAAGTGTACTACAAGTATGCAACTAAGAATCTCAAACTAGTTTTTGAAATTTGCATTGAATTAAGTAAATTTTCAATAATTTTGAATTTTAAGAATTTATAGATATTAGAATGAGATAAAATTAGATTATATGGGTATAAAAAAGGAATATTTAAAATGGGTTTAGAGTAATTACGAAGAAAGCAAGAAAAATGCACTTTTTTAGAAAAATGCAAGGGGTCAGCAAGCAGGATGAATTAGGTCGACCCAATAGCCTAAAACTGGGTAGAATCCATAGGGCCAACCCTGTGGGTATGGGTTGACCCTATACATTCTATGGGCTACCAATATAATGTAGTTTTCCAATTGGTTCACAAGGTCTAGATTGATAATGTAGCATTAGGAAGGGGGAAACAAGAGGGTCAACTAAGATTTTGGAGTCAACCAGGGCAAAATAGGGAAATTTTAGTCAAACCAATTTGACCAAAGAACTAGAATAAACACGAAAAAGTGTGTATAAGGTTGAAAGAGGGATAGAATGGCCCAAAATGACTAATAAAGGGAAAAAAAGTACTGAGTAGGATAGAAATATGGTAAAATGGATAAAATGAAAAAGATTTAAAAGTAATCAGACTTGTTTCTTATGTAAAAATGTAAAAAGAAGGTATTTTGACTATACATGATGTGAAGGAACTGATATATCCTTTGTTGTTTCTTGGTTACAAAGATGATAGAGGTTCTAAATATTGGTAGACATGGCCTAGTTACCAATGTTATTAGACTGATTATCAGATAGAGATAGGGATATACTAGTATCCATAGGTCAATGAGGCATAGTTGATATGTGTAAGATCCCCATGAGTTTAGATCTGTTAGTCATGTTCCTAAGTTTTTATGAATGATTGACTAAAAACTTTAGATGGGAGGTGGATGGGGATGTGATAGAGGTGGCCATCACATTATAGGATGTCCATTCCATCCTCAGGTTGCTCATAGTAGAAGTACCAGTGACCACAGGGATACCAAATAACATAAAGGAGAGGAGAGCCTTAACCATATGGGCTATAGGCTCAAAGATGATTTTGAGATGTTGGAGAGTCAATATGGATGATGTATATACATCATATATTATGTATATCTATAAATCTAATATAGGGCTTGTGACATAGTGGGTGTTATGTCACAAGTTGAATGGCAAGGTACCATTATTCATGGTAGCTTTGAGTAGGATGATGTTGGAGAAGTGAGTTATACATGATCTATATGAGATGTTGGTCAAGGGGAAAAATACCATGATATAGATCATATTGTTGATAGCTTGGATCTATGATAGGTTTCCTATGTGTCAGTCGATTGGGTTACCTCATGTGGTTGATGATAGGTTGCCTTAGCTATAAAGATAGAGGGAGGACTAGGTATCATGGCCCATGCTCCACATTCCATCACTATATTCAATAAGATGTATAGACATTATGTGGTATCCATATGGAGATATAGGGACTACATGGGTGAGTTGACACATAGTTACACCAATGATAGTTAGGATAGATGTTATTAGACACTATACATGGTAGAGAGAGCCACATATAATGGCACAATTACTAGGATAGATGGGCCTACTTCATTTAGTGACATCAATATTGATTCCCTTGTAGTGGGCTCATCATGTGAGGTATCTATGGGGGAAGAGAGTATTTAGATCATAGATATTGAGACCAATACTTAGACCATGTCATGAATGGCCATGGACTAGTTAAGCATGATGGGGAGAAAATTAAGAGGATAGAAAAGCGGAGGAAGAGATACTAAATGTATTACTACTAGTTTTATAATAAGAGGAGCTAAAACCACTAAGGACATGATGGTGATGGAAGTAGTAGGAGTAGCAAAGATTGATGTCATCCTTGATGAACTATTAGAGGAGCCAGAGGAAGGATGAATGATATAGAGACTGCTCAATCACAGGCTAAGATGGATTCGAGCTATGATAGAGGGATTCTAGTTAAGGAGGTATCTTATAGAGGAGGTACTAGGAGGCCATATAGATGTGAAGATTATGCTAGGTAGTCACACAAATGATGAGACTATAGTAGCCAAGACATAGACAAGTAAGAAAAAATGGTTAAATTATCGCTTTAAGTTTTTATTTAGAAGTAGAGATAGATATTTTGATATATAATGGTGATATAATATCCATCTAGTGTGATGTTGTAGGTGTTGTTGAGGCTATAGAGGATAGATGGGGGTCCCTAGAGAGGGGATCATTTTATGACATCCTAGATGAGACTCTACAGCCATATGATCCTACCACCTTGGAGGACCCCAGTGTACCATCTACCCCAGCTCAGGCAAGCTAGTTTAGACTAGTTGAGGAGGTAACAAGATAACTATGGGTGTAGAGATAGAGGATACAACCACTAACATAGATGGGTGTAGGAAAGATGTGAGCATGTCATGTCCTATATGAGGAGAGAGCTATGTATCTAGCCATACTAGTCTAGATGATAAAGATCTAGACTTAGCTGACATAGATATAGGTGTAGCTAGTACACCTACATGGATAGGTAGAGGGACTAAGATCCTAGATAGCCTCCTTATAGTGTACTATTTGAAGGATTCAGATCAAGGCCTTAGAAGGTAGTGTGGTTAGGCCACAAGATAGATATGATGGGACCCATCCATAAAGCGTGAGCATTGTATGTAGTTGTATATGTTGTATCAAATTTGTGATATATATATATATATATGAATCATTTTGGTATATAATTATTGGTTATGTTTATTATCATTATGATTGTTCATTATGGTTGTGGCTTTGGATGATTTAGATATATTTATTTCTAGCACATGTATTTATCTTTGTTGTATATGCTATATGAAATATATGAGATGTGGTTTCTTTTCTAGCATTATGAAAAACACATACATGGTTAAAAATAAGTATGCAAAAAGGACTTGGAAAGATATAATCAATCAAGAAAATTTACTACACACTATTTTAAGCTGGGAAATGTGTAATAACAAGAAATGACTAAGTATAAGGAACCAAGAAATGTTAAAACAAGATGGTAAAAAGGGATTTGTTTTTAAACCAAAGTGAAATATTTTTGCACCAAATTTAAAACAAGTAAAATAATACTAATTCATGTTGGGAAGTATGAAAATAATGTTATAAAATGGAAGGTGTGTAAAAGGGAAAAAAATGGTATTAAAAAAAATGAATTAAGTCAATAAATTATACTAAATCATGCTAGGTAGTATACATGAAAAACAAAATTAGAAAAAAAATTGTCTTAAATTGTTCACATTAATTTAAGTTGGGAAGTATGAAAAATTCAAGAAATGGTTTTACTCTTGCATGCACTCAGAAAATAAGAAGATAAAAGTGAAATAGAAATTAAGAATAAAATAGACTAAATCAAGTTGGGAGTCATGTCAATGACATGTAACTTCATAATCGATCGAATCTTATCTAATATTTGACACAAGTAATTTTGGAATGTGACTTGGTTATTGGAAAATTGTGTGAGGAATGTTGGGTTCTATCCATGGTCTTACACTACAACTCATAAAGAGAACATCACTAGGGTGGAATAAATAGGAAAAAATAATTAATCAATCATGTGGGTAATAAGAAGAAAAATATGGTAGTTTGTGAAGATGGTTGGGTCCTATCCATAATTTTACAATGCAACTCACAAATGAAATCCCAAGGGGAGTGATCAGTAGATAAAATAATATTTCTAAAGATAAAATATGAGGGATATAGGGAATGAAATAGGGAGTGTAAAATTCAAGAATTAGGAGTATTATGAGAATATATTAGGAGACAAGAGGCATACTAAGGACATGAGAAGACACTAAGTGACTAGTGGTCATCTATGTACAAAGGAAACATGTTCACTATAGACACAAAGCTTTGCAGGTAGATAGTCATTATAATAAGATCAACTCATGAAGGTAGATTGGTATAGGAAAATTCAAATGTACCTACCTTCCCATGACATGTTCCCTATTCTTAGGACCCCTTACAGAGTCATCAATTTACTACAAAGACTAGGTACGTGTGAGAGAAAGTAGGTATTAATAAAAGATTTGTTTATTCTCCTCTTCTAATATACTAGCCTACCACACCCTAAAGGACCTCATCTCTACCATGAGGCCAACTATGGAGTTCGAGCTTTGACTAGAAGAAATATATGTGCTCTTAATTGCATATTTTACTGTGATTTGACTTTTAAGAATATTTTTTCCTTTTGATATGATTTCCTTTTGTTAAAATGATTTGGCTTTTAGCTTTTTTATTGATTTTTTAAGATTCATCCTCCATAAATATTTGGAATGACCAATCATGAAATATGAAGTGATAAACATGAATGAGATGTAGGCTAGGGATAAAGAAAGCTAAGTAACCAAAGATAAAAGATTGACTAGGACACTTAGGCTTGACAATGAACTAGTATTTGATCTCAAGTTTCAACTATATATATGCTTAGTTTGTAGAAAAGGAGTAAGGGAAAAAGGAGATATAAAAAGTGGATTGGTGTAAATAGATACTAATAAGTAGGATTTTTTGATAATTTATCACATGGTAAAAAGGAGATAATGACCAAAGGGAACATGATTTGTATAACCAAGTCACAATGACAATTATCTATGAAAAATAGAGATAAGAAAGCAAACAATCATGAAGACAGAATAAGAGAGTTTTGAGAAAAACTCAATCAAGAGAGATAAATCAATGATAAATAAATATAATCATATGTGAAATATAAATGATAAGATAATCAAGTATATTACAACAAGCAAGATCACCATATATGATAAGGAAATATTTAACACAGTGTTAAATGATATAATAAATAGATAATGATAAAATTAGAGCACATGGCCAATCCAAATGAAAATGTGAAATCACCATGAATGTGCTCATAAATACTAATAAATCCATCCACACACATTATCCAAGACATCAGATAAATCTCTATGAAGTTATATATGAACCATTACTAATATCTCATCAATCTTTAATGAATACTAGGCAAATACTTCTTTTCTAATCTCCTCCATAGAAAAAGTAGGAATGCTTGAAGGATCATGTTGAGGAGTGAAATTAGGAAATGGATGGTTAGGAAAATGCATGGGAATAAGATCTAAGTGAGTTTTAGGAATCATCGATAGAGAAGGATCCATGGGTGAGGGAAGGCTTACGGGTAGAGAAGGATCCATAGGTGAGGGAAGGTTCACAGGTCAATAAATAATGGGTGAAGGTATAGAAGGTGGTGAAAGTACCATAGGAGGTGACAAAACCACTAGAGGTAGAACCATGGGAGAAGAAGGAGGAACCTTCTTAAAGGGATGACCTATGGGAGGAGTTGTAAAAGGTATATGAATGGATATAAGTTGATCCTTAAGATGTTGTTAAAGGATGTGATAACAATGGGTATGATGGGTGCCACATAGATGCCATAGAAAATATACCTAAGCACACTTGGGTAGATATTTAAGAAGTACCTTCAGGGGTGGTATGGCTTTATCTTATGATGGGGAAGAAGGATGTAGGGTATCAATATATTATTATAACTTGTGATAATGGGTGGAAGAATGGCTATTCGTCCCATGGAAGCAACAAATAGGCTTGTGAGTGGTTTTAGTAGAAACACTCATAAAAAGAGTTATATTATGAGTGGAAGAAGATAAAGAACACTTTTCAACCCATTTAGTGAGTAGAGGAGACATCTTAGGCAAAGAAAGCAAACCATAACCTAGGTAAGATGAAGATGAGGTAGGAATGGGACTAGGTTCAATAAAAAGATCAATATCATCAAAAATAGAGGTAGGCTCAACAATAGTAGGAGTAGAAATAGGCTCAAATATAATGGGATCAAGAATAATTTCAACCATAATAAGCTCTACTGGGGGAGAGTGGGACTTATAAAAGGTCTAAGGATAGTTGCACTAACCTCAAGGTTAAACTAATTATGAGGGTTAGGGTACCTAGTAAAATGATAAGGCCCAATCATAGCATGATCCATTAGCATAGTCCTATATGTATTCTTATAAACTAGAGGTGTTGGTGCCATCTCTACCCTATGATAAAGGGGAAAAATACAAAAATTAGGAACTATAATTGAAGGAAAATGATGAGATGCATGAAAAAGACTCAAGGAAAGAAGAACAATAATGGATAATCTCAACATCATGGCCTATACAAGATTGTCTAACAAAGGATCATCTACATAATAACCATCATCATAATCTAGGGTGTGAAGATCAATGACACAGGTAGGGATAACCTTGTCATTTGATGAAGCATGGTGAATAGAATGCCTAGTCTTGGTCAAGACTACAGGAATGTCATTGCAAGGAGGCTTGTGATAATGAGTCTATAAGGAAGTAGGAAGTTATAAGACGAGGTGAGGTGAGAGATCAAATTTTTTTATATTTAAGTTAATCTCATCAAGCTCATCATCATTAGAGTCTAATAGGTTGGTAGGAATGTTATCAATGAGCTTAGGATTCCCATTATAACCTTGGGTTGAATTGAGGGGAAAGTTCAGACATTGAGACTCATGGAATGGAAGGCTTTGTAAAGGTTCAAGAGTAGGAATCTTGAAGACACCTTGATCTTAGAATTTTCCAAAAATCCAAGGGTTAGTATCACCTTGAATCCTATAAATGGATCCATTATGAGGGAATTTGACATATTGGTAGGTGTAAGAAGCGATAGCTCTCATGTGGTGAGTCCATAGTCTACCAAGTAAGATTTTATAAGAAAGAGTAAAGTTAAATATCATCACCTTTACATGAATGGTGATAGGTGGGATTGTAATGGGAAGCCACACACAACCTAGAGGAGGAATTTACCTTCTATCATATTTTTGGCATGTGATACATGTAGACTTAAGATGGCATTTAGAATATCCAAGAGTTTTAATGAAATCAAGAGAAGAGACACACATGATGGAAACCTCATCAATCAATGCATTCCTGACTTGGATATCACCTATTTAGATGCTAATAAATAATAGAGGATCATCCACATGAAGTAGAATCTCATCAAGAATCATAGAAGTTATGGTAAATTTTAAAGAAAGAGAATTTTTTATAGTTTCATCAATGTTGATAGACATATCTTCACATTGTTGTAAAATATTATCTTTAGAACTAGATAAAGTTACCTCCCATCCTGCTAGAGGAGGATGAGGAACATTCATCTCAAATAGTAGCTACATGAGATAGTTTCTATGATATGGAGAAGTCCTCATAAGTTCAAGGAATGGAATTTAGGATGGGAGATTACTGAGCTCTATAATTGGATCCCACTCATCATATCCCATAAGAAGGTTGTTAGATATAGGTGCATAATGGTTAAGGAGGTCCTCAAAAGGAGGAGCCAAAGTGCATTGGAATTTTTGTTGGTAATAAGAAGGTTTATAACAAGGTGGTAAATCATGTTGAGATGATGAACTAGTTGGTTCCATTTGATTTTTAAAATATGATGAATAAGTGTTAGTATAAATTTGGTGATCATTAATATTGGAAGATGATGGAAAAGTGGTAGAAATAGAATGGGAATTTTTATCCAAGGGAGAATCATAAATAGTATCATCAAAATTAATAAGGTCATCTTGTCCCAACTCATTTAAATGATTTGGACAATATTGGATGACATAATATGTTTGAGATGAAGGATGAGTGTAGATAGGCTACAAATCAATGAAATCCACCACCCTTCACATATTAGTCATGCTAACCATATTCTCTTCAAAATTTAATTCAACAAGAGTTTATACATTATTGGTGGAAGTTGGTTTATGTGATTTATAGTCCTTAAAAGCAATTTCATAAGCTTTTTGACACTTTAAAATGATGGAATTATGATCAAAATTAGGTCTAATAAGAAAATCCATAGCTAAAATATGAAGTTGTCTATAGGTCTTATGGCAATGACCCCAACTAGTATGAAACCAATAAACCTTGTTAGGATCACACCAAGATTTCATAGGATGAGTAGGGTCAAGCTCTCATGAAAGAGGCTTGGGTAGATGCTTAAGCAATTCAGCTGAGGATAGAGGGTTGTAAACATTGATGTTTTTTGGTGAAGATAAATTAGGATTAGTATATTTTTGAGAAGGGGGAGATGGTTTTGAAGATTGGTTAGGAATAGTAGCTTGGACATTGTGAATGGTGTCATAAGAATTTGAAACACCATCATTGGTAATATTGTGGTTTTTGTTCTTTAGTAATAGGTGAGGACTTGTAGATTGTTAGGGTGGGTCAAATTGACACATAAGGAAATCTTAATGTTTAGCTTGGTCAATAGCCTCCTCCAAGGTTCATGGAGAGAGAGTGTAGACTCAATATTGTAATTTGGAAAAGAGGGCATTGGTAAAGAGATGAAAAATATTGTCATCAACCATGTTATGTTCACATTTGTTTCACAAAGTCTTCCATCTTTTAACAAACGCTTGAGTGGTTTCATTTTAATTTTATTTTCAATTTATGAAATTATCCAAAGTGTTTTTAGGAAGATCATTAGTTTGGAATTCTTGCACTAAAGCATTCACTAAATCCTCCAAAATAGTACTAAAATGTGGTCTAAGTTAATTTTACCAATCCAAGGCATCACCTATGAGGGTTTTGGTAAGGATCTTGGTAGTAGCAAAGGTGTTTAATTTGACCCAATCCTTATAAATATTTCCAAATGTCTTAAGATGAAGGGTGGGATCGGTTGATATATTATAATAAATTGTAGGTGTTATACCTCCTATGTCAATGTTAGAAATTTTAGTAGTAAGAGGTTCATTTTATAAGATGCTTGATGGTTTTGTTGATTAAAAGAGTTTAAGGAATGATATTTCCTTGAAAATTTCAAATAGGAAGAGGGGGAACATTGTGGTTATATATGCCCCAAGCCATTGGTTACGAATGAGATTGAAGGTGAAGAAGGTGGTTTTTCACTCTCATCATTTGATTTGTGTTATGAGCTTGACATGTATTCATTTTATTGAGATTTTGTAATAAAATTTGATGTGTTTTATTATCATTTGGAGAAGCATTAAGGTTAGCATTAGTGGTAGTATTATTGTTTGAGGTACCACTATTAGTGTTGATAAGAGTTTGAGACGAATTATGAGAATGAGATGCACTAGTGGAAAAATTCACTTGTGTATCAAAATATGGAATAGTGAATGGTTGAGAGGAAGAATCACTAGAATCATGATTACCTTGGGTAGCAAACAAATCACTAGTAGATGGATTAAGGATAGTGGATCTTAAGAGAGACCCACTATATGTAGAAGCTACCATGTTAGTGGATATACTAGGGATGGAGGTGGAATAAGTTAGATAAGAAGAAGTCATGGTATGAGAAGGGGTCGAAATTGAAGGAGGAGGTTGAGAATAAAATAAAGTGGTACCCACAAATCTAGTTGAGAATGTAGGAATAGGTGAAGGAGGCTCTTCAACTTGACCACTAATAATAAGGTTGTAAATGGTAGAAGGATCCTCTCCTTGATGTTGAGGAAATTCAAAGATAAAGAAGACCATTTTGGGAATATACTCTAACTTAGGTTGATCTTCTAATGAGAAAAGAGGATTATATTGGGAAGAGGTATCAGGAGGGATCTCATAGTTCATTGTGTGAGTGGTAATATGAACATTACTAGCATCTAAGAGAGGATCCCTACTCTGTCTATGGGAGACCTTATGAGGATTGGTAAGATTCATCATGTTTGTTAACTACAACTTAGTATCACTATCAAATAGAAAGTTCATGATAAAGGGAAAGGAAGAAATATGAGAAAGTAAAGAACTAGAAAGTTATTAAAATAGTAAAGGGTCGATTGGGTTAACCTAGCATAAAAATGGGGACTATAAAATTATACAGGGTCAACTAGGTTGATCTAATATAGTACATAAAGACTAGCAAAAGAGGTAAAAGGGGTTGTAAATAGTACAAGGTTGACTAGGTAGATATTGTATAGAGTACAAAAGATAAAAAAGGTACAAGGCTGATTGGGTCGACCTAGTACAATAGATAGGGAAAAAAGAAAAAATTTGTAAAAAGTTATGAGATAAAAGAAGACAATTTTTTTAGCTAATCTAGGAAAGTAAGAGATGAAGGGAAACAGACAATCAATTGGATCGATGTTGGCCAATCAAATTAAGATACACCAAACAAAATCTTGCACTAATACAAGTTAATGCAAGTTTTTGCACACACAATTGAGAAAAGAGAAAGCAATCAACTTGAAAAATAAAGAGATAACTAATTGGTCAACCTAAGATGTTTTATTAGATTATTTTAGAAATGACTTAAAATGTGAAGGGAAGTTGGTTGTAAATCAATGAACTAGATAGAAATCTAAAGATGGTTTCAGGTAGTTTGGGTTGAAAGGGACTATAGTGGAAATGGTACATGATTGGTATTGGGGCTACCCCCTCACTTCACACATCACATTGATAAGGGTTTCAAGTGCTTAACTAGAATATACCATTAACCATGCTTTATAATTGACCATAGTATCATGTTAGCTTCCCCTTTGATGATAAAATCTAAGTAGGTTGGCCTAAGGTATAGAAATATTAAAGTGTTTGTTTAGATTATGTGATTTGGTCATGTGTGCATAAAATATAAATAATGAAACTAAATGGTTAATTAAAAACCCCCTAATTAGACTATGTGAACTATTCTAAGGATGCAAGCAATAAAAAAATAAAGGTGTGAACTACTTACTAACATATAGAGATTAATTCTAACAAGGTATAGTGTTGACACTATATATAAAAAATATAGAATAGACTTGATAGGGTCAAACTTGTACTACAAAATCAAGGTATGAAAATGTATAGGGTTAGCCAGGGTCGATCTAGTTATTTCATACAACACATGGAACATATAACTAGGTCAAAAGGATCGATCTAGTTGACTGTGTAGGGGAAATTTTGAAGACAACAAAGTGTGAAAGGAAAGACAATAAAAGATACAAAGAGATAAAAAGGGAACCTTGGTAGATAAAATATGAAAAGAATGAATATTTTTTATCAATAACCTTGAATAATGTTGATGAAACTTGTTAACTGGGTCGACTAAGTCGATCAAGCTTTGGAAAGACCTATTGTAGAAGATTTAAAATGTAAAGGTTCAACCAAGGTTAACCTAATATGTTTTCTAGATACATAAAAGTGTAAAAGGTTGATTTGGTCAACCTAGTACCCTGAACTAGAATTTTGAAAGTCTAAAAACCTATACTGGGTCATTTGAATTGATCTAGTTACCTAATCTTGAAAACATGTGCATAGAGATTAGAACTAGGTTGATAGAGTCGATCTAGTATGATATATATATGATAAAAATAATGCTAAAAAGAATGAAAGGAAGTGAAATAAATCCTACAAGGTTTGTTTTATGTCAGGTTCACCAGAATGTAATATGAAGGTTAAGCCAAAGTGAATGCTAATACTAATAAGAAAAGAAATAAAAATGGAAATGTTAAGACAATCCAACTAGTGGTGACATAGGATTCACATCAAATTCACTAGAATGTATGCAATTAGAAATGCATCATGTCTATAAATCAATCCTAGCTCAGAGAAGATAGGGAATACCTATACATCTGATTGGGGATACACTTGTTAAGCAAGATCATGACCAATATGGAGATCTGCTAGACCTGATTAGGGGATCACTTATCATAATACACAATGTGAGGTAGGGTTCAAAATCCTACAGTCTAAGACAATCATCTAACAACCCTAAAAATATCTTAAGGTTTGATATTTCACTTAAGTCTAATAAACAAGAAAGTAAATTTACTCTAGTGTACACCAAAGCTTATGGCATAAAGAGGGGTTTAGGAAAAAAATAAACAACTAAACTAAAAATTCATAGAAGACATATACTCACAATAATGTATAAGAAATACTAAATGCATGGAAGAGAGAAAGCACATCTACATTATCTATCTACTCTTACAATGGAGAAATAAAGTTAGGAATACTTACCTTGAAGATGAACCTGTTGAGCCTCAATCTCTCCCTGAGCCACAGTGCTTTGCAAGAGATTGTTATGGTATGTAATGATAATAAATAAAAATCATCTCTAGGATACACAACCTATCTATACATCCAAAATAATTCTCCATAAGACAAGATCTGTATCTCCAAAGAAAGTATGGAACCCTAAATTTTATTCCTCAAGTAGAATGGTCAACAAGCAGATGTTTGTTTGCACTTATTCTTATTCACTTCTATTTTATTCAAATGTTTGAAAATAAAATTGTATATATAGGTGGATATTTCCCTAAATCCTTCCAAAAACATTGGTTTTACATGGTTGGCCATGGTTGACCTAGTGTGTTTTTAGGGATAATTCACTAAGTCTAAGCTAGGTCAGCTAAAAGGTTAATAAACCCAAAAAGTGAAAACTACCCTAAACTATACAAGGTTGGCCATGGTCAACCTAGTTCAACTGATAGTCAAAAAGGGAATTAAGGAAATAAAAGGAGGATGGAAAGAGGAAAATTACTAGAATAGGTAAGACTAAGAAGAATAATCTTAGGGTTAATTTTTTTAGGAGATGAGTGTGTAGATGGCAAGTGGAAAAAGTGTCAACAATCTTACGAAGCATTGATGGTCTACCAAACCATTTCTCGGTGTACCCCTTAAGTCATTTACTTAGAGATATTGAGACTCGATAGTTTATTTCAAGATACAAAGTGTTAAAATCAATAAAAGTTTGAAAATATTAGCTACATACAATATTCTAGTTGACTCAATCCATTTGTAATTATAAGAACCAAGCATATTCAAGTACCCAAATCATAATCAATGATTTGCATTCCATAGAACTTAATCAAATGACACATATCAACTCAAATCTTCCATGGGACCTAGTGTGTTTAGAGATTAAATTTTACATTATCATACCCATCATTTGATGTCCATGAGGATATCATTGGCATTTGTGAGGCCATCAAATTTAAGCCCTGGTGATATATTTTTAGAGCTTAATTTTGACATTATCATGTCCATGATTTGACATCTACAAATCTATCATTGACATATGCAAGGCCATTAAATTTAAGCCCCAATAATATATTTCTAGAGCTTAAATTTGCCATTCATGTGAATGTTATTGATGTCTACAAGGCCGTCATTGATGTCCAAGAGACCATCAAAATTAGATCTCATGAACAAATCCCACTTTGATAAATAAACATGTTTGCCTTTGTAGGATCAATGGGGTCTCATTTGGAAAATAATCATGAACTTCAATGTTAAAATCAATCTTTCACCTTAGATTGATTAAAGTCCATGCTTTGATTTAAGGACCTTTATAACCAGGTTTAGATTTTCATAAGATCAATTATGAATACCATGGACTTAGATTAAATTATTATCCCAAGGTTCAGTCATGTTTTTCAACATGACCAAACCTTAGCATAATAACCCTAGGCTTAGTCCCTTTATGTCTTAATACCCTCCCCTTTTTTGGACTCATTTCATTTATCATGGTATAAATGTTTGTAAATATAGACTTAACCTAAGCCTCTATCCTAAGGTTACAATTGTATTCATTAATATAATATAAACTTAGGCTAAAGACTTATGGTAATATCTTATTTTTTTCGACAGGGTCCCTTTTATTTTGATCTAAACTTATCCTAAATACTTTAGCCTCAAGATTATTTCATGTTTATTAATAAAAAATAAAACTTTAGACTAAATTATTTAACCTAAGTTCTTTATATGGTCCCATGCTAACTTAAATTTCATGCACCTTTTAGGATCGATGGCTCATGTCTAATTGGGTCAACCTAATCAAATGGAGTGATATCACTATAGACTATTCAACAGAACCTATGAGTAAGTGTGGAGCCACCACATGAAATAAATACATTCATTGTGAGAATAGTAGAAATGTAAAGATTAGAAGGCCCATAGGATTACCAAGTGGCACAACTCTGGGGCATGGTACAAAGGATAGCTAATGGCATGTAACTCATAGGATTAAGATCAATGACTCACATTAATCCATATAAAATTATCTAATGGAGCAAGATCAAAGATAATTTTTTAAAGGAAATGGTTAGTTTTTAAAGTATTTATGAACCAAATTCCATGAAAAGACCAATTTGATGCCACATAGATGCCACCTAAGTAGAAAAGGATAAAACCAAAGATTTTGTTGGGTTAAAGAAAGCAAAGGTATAAAGGCAGGAGTCTAAAACAAATATAAGGTACCGAATTCACATAAGTGCAAATAGATGCCACCATTAAAGCTTGAAAAGACCTAAAAAAATCCCTAGCATCTATAGAATCCCTAATTTGATCCAAATTTGATCACAATTGAACCAAAGAAATCTCAATTATCACTCAAATATGTATAAATTAACCTAGAATCAATTTGTAAACCACTAGTGAATAATTTATAAATCTCAAAATCATGGTAACATGAAAACAACAAAATAAGGAGGACCTAGAGCTATATTTTACTTCAGACATAGAAGGGCGAGTCTTTAAGGACACTAAATTTGATGTTGTAGTGTTGAACACTAGGGATAATAACTAGTCCAAGATTTTTTGGGCTATTGAAGAGTTGCAAGAAATCACCAAGGAGGATGAAAATAAAGCTATAGTCTACCAGAGATACTATGACATAGTTGCCATCTAGATTACCAGTCTTCATCATGAAATTGTAAACCCAAAGGTATTACATTGCATTGATGTTTTTGCCCCTATTTTTAAATATTGAAAAATTGATCAAGATATGATAGTCCATGAATGCAGTATTATGAAAGTTGTTTATATCTCCCCTATATCCTTTGAAAGTTACTACAAACCTCCCAGACCTCAGGTAAATTTTCCCATAATTAGGGAATGGTCTAGTAAAATGACCTAAAAACCATCCTTGTCCTATGGTTGTATTCAAGAACCCATGTGATCCAAGACCCCAGTGGAAAGATCCCAATCACCTAGTTCAAGGTAGGAATTAGAATGATTATAACTTTTCTAAATAGATTGTCTAGGACCCCTTCCACAACCTATGTCAACAAAGTATGGGTCCCTTATATATATTTCATTGTTGAAAAGGGACTTAATCCTCTTATAGATGAGCAACATCAAAAGGCAATGAGGTTACTTTAGTAGGATCAAGGGACTTTATTAGCTTAGGGTCCACTAGTTAGTCAGGAATATTCCCTTTTGTGGGAACATTATAAATTTTGAAAATGGAATATTATTTTGTAAAGGCATGTGCATCTTGTTAGCACATTTTTCTAAAGGTCAGTATATTTTATAAAGTCTATCATATTTTATAGTCTTTGTAGAGAGGACATATGTCCTTTACATTTTATAAACTTTTAAGTTGATGCAACTGACTGACATGTTTCCTTTAATTCTATAAAAGGATCATTATTATTTGTAAAGAGGAGGTAGTTTTGAGCCAAAACTTGTATAATTTTGAGTTATTAATGCAAGCAAAGAATTCTAAAAAGATTCCCCAAATTTGTTAGCATCATTTGCTATATGTTTTATCTCTCAATTGTTTGTTCTGAATCTTAAATTTGAATAGTTCTTTTGAATTCTTGTCACATACATTTTGAATGCAAAATTTTTAACTTATGCGTATACTAGGTTAATTGAATGTTCCTTAGTTTGCTTCATTTTATTTTATCTGTATTTTTAGTTGTACATCAACTATCTACTTAAAGGATTAAAACTTTAAAGTAAACATGGTTCTTATTTGTATTATGTCTTATCTCCCTTAGAATTTTACCTAATATATGTTGTGATTTGATCTTAATATAATTTACTTCATATATTGGTTTTAAGTTCATGCTAGGAAACATTTGAACTTTGTCATATTGTTTGAGATAAGGATCAACAACACTTTTCTTCTTTTCCCTACCTTACCTTTTACTTCTTTTTTAACCAGACCACTTTAGTTAAATATGATTGTACATATCCACATAGATTAGTCTTTAGACTTAGAATTGAGCATAATTCATCTTAACTAGCATAGGTTAATTCACTTTGCAAAGATAAGACCAAGGTGGCTCCCAACCACCAAATTACCACAGTTTGCTTGCCTTGTCATTATTTTATCATAGGTAACTAGATTACCATAACTTGTAACTCATGCTCTGAATTATTTGAATTCTAAAATGAGAAGTGTTTTTAAACACTAAGAGCACATGTGAAACACTTATAGGCATTAATAGGTGGATCTCTATTGGTGCTAGAAGGAGGGCCTCTTCTTTGTATATTTGTAATATCTTTGTTGGTTTTTAAGAATTTTGATCAAAGCTCACTGTAATATTTACATATTTGTGTTTATTTTAGAATAATTATGTAAAATTTGGTGATCTTCATAGTTTTAGACTGGTCTTTATGCTCATTTAGACAAGGATTGATAATCTTTGAAGATGTATGTTAGATTTTGGTAAAGATAGCTTTAGAATTGTGAATTCAATAGATTTGAGGATAGTAATTGCTATTTTGATCAAATATTTATGAATACTCTAAAAGTTTGAGTTAATTTAGATTTTAAAACACAAATATCATTCATACTTATGTATTTATACACTCCTTTGAACTAATTTAGTTAAATATTGTTGTCCTTTATTGTTGTTTAAATGAATCTTCACAAAATTGGCTTAACGTGCAAATTTAATCTCTATTCTTTGTAAATATCAATTTGACACATCGTATTTCAAATAAGATTCAAAATTCTCAATCTAGAACTACCAAAAATTAGAACAAGATCTCATTTAGAGACCAAGGAAGCTCTGCTCGAATCAGAAGTCCATAGAAGAGCTAGGCAGGATAAAAGTAAGTGCATACTTTCAAAGTCTTTGACAACTTCACCACTTTAAGGTACTCATGTATTCAAATCCAATCAAGGTATGGCTTGGCTAGGTGGATATTCCATTAACATATTAGGTGTGGTACATGACCTTCCTCAAAACCCTATGAAATATTGGCCAACATTTAGTCCAACTAGTATTGTAACTATAAAGGAACATATTAAGTCATTCAAAGTTAGATTAAGATTGTTAAATGCAGTCCATGAGGATGTAGCATGTAGTGTATTTATTTTTAATTTTAAATATGTTGATTATGAATGGTGTTTAAATTTACTTAAAAATTATATTAATAGTTGGGACTTATTTATTAATGTTTTTATTGACCAGTTTGGAAAAATTATTAGTCCCTGTATCTTATACCAAAAATTTACCACAATCAAGAGGGATGCAAATGAAACTATAAGAGAATTTAATGTTATGTTACAAAATGTGTATATATGAACCATATATCCCTACAATCTTAATGATGCTTTAGCTCTAGAAATATATAAGGATGCCTTAGATCTTATGACCTTTGTGTTCATAAAGAGGTCTATTAGACCTATGAATTCTCTAGCCTTAGCCTAGTCTGAAGTAGTGATCGTCAATGATCAGATGCAACCCCAAGGTTAGTTGGCTTACTCCATTCCCAATGTCAACCCACATATGCTCACCTTGAATATCTTCCCTAATAAAAATTATAATATGCTAGCTCTAAATCAGATCCTAACTTTGAACCAATTACCTTTGAGACATACTTCTCGTAATCATAACTTAGGATTTTTTAGCCATACTTTAACTAGATTTAATCCAAATGATCAAAAGGCTTTGGTACCAACCAATGGTACTAATAATAATTAGGTTCATAATTTAGAAACTCCAAAGAGTGAGAATGACTCTATTTTAATGATGATCCAAAATATTAGCACTAATTTCCTTCAGTTAAAAAAATAAGTTAGCCATACAGGGGAAAGTTTGGGTAGGAACTTTTTATTCCAAAGATTCAATATACCCAATAATAGATTCCAAAATGAAAATTTATATAACAATAAGAATAATGAATCATATACTGATAATAAAACCATGGGCATTAATCTTATGGATGTTACAGTAACTAATTACTATAGAGTTCATTATACTGCTAAGCATGGTGAAATGGATTGCATTGAATTATACAAAGACTTTGAGGCCTTTCAAGAATAATTGGGTAAGTTTGAAGTAGTTCCTAACAAAGATAATCATTTGGGTACATTAGGATTCAAATCTACTGACCAAGCCTTCATGGTGGAGATGTTTGACTTCCCTTTCCAAGAATACAATAAACTTAATGATGTTCTTGAAAAATTACACACCTTCCAAAAATTCTTAAAGAAGACATATCCATTAAGGAATAGAGAGTAGAGGCATCCTTTGACTACCTCAACACCTCCAAACACTACTTTAGATAATAATCGAGATCCTCCAAAGGGAAGTAATTATAAATAAAGTATTGATGCATTTATTTTTTTGAATAAGAATGGATATAACATTATGGAGGACATGAATAAAATAAAGTCTAATATCATCTTGTATGAATTGACACGGATCAATGAGAAAAGGGACCTATTGCTAGAATCTTTGTCCAAAAAACCTAGAAAGACATCCAAAATTGATCATGTCAATTTTAATATGTATAAAGCTAAAATAGAATCCACACTTTTTATACTTACTATCAGAATGTTTGGTAAGAATCCACATAGCTATTTGTTGGATTCTGGTGTATCCACCAATATTATGGCAGTAGGTATTTGTAAATAACTTGTCTTGACTCCTATCAAATCTAAAAGAGTTTACTTAATTCGATAAGTCTAGAGTCAAGGTAGTTAGAGAATTATTAAATGTTCATATGCAACTTGCCTCTAAGCTTAGAATCCAATAATTTATTGACATCTAAGTTGTTGACATTCCTGGTGTTTATGGAATCTTATTGAGCAGGGAATGGAGTAATGCCCTAAATGGATACATGTCCACTAACACCTAACATTTGTGGTTTCCATGGAAAGGGGTACCAAATCAAATCAAAGTGGAAATAAAACCAATGATGAAACATATGATCATGGAATAAAATGTTTTGAATGAAAAGGTAAACATAGTTGACTCTGATTTGGGAATTTTCACTCTCGAAATTGTTAAGGTAACTAATTCTAAACCTTCTCATACTTTTCTTAGGTTATGGAAGATGCATTTTTATGGGGTTAAATGTAAGTCTGGGTCTAGAGTACGAGTTGCCCTGACCAACCCTATTGGTAAGATATATCATGCCTCTTATAGACTTCAATTTCCATGCACCAATAACCTTGCAGAGTATGAAACACTAATCTTATGTTTATAATTTGCCATCAAATATTATTTTATTCTTTTTCGGAATAATGGTTTTAATTCCTAAGAAAATAGAGGTTCTAAGTAAATATAAACTAGTAATTAATATGTCTTAATTTGCCTATTGATTTGTGCAAATAGATATGTATTTTATCTTTTTTTTAAATAACAGGAAGTGTAGAGAAATCAAACTATAGTCTTATAACTATACACCCTAGGTTTTCGTTACTATAGTCCTATTTGGGTACTATTGTCTAAGGAATGTGGGACCTATGGGGATGGGTATGGACCTAAAAGATGTTCCTGATCCTAAATGGACTAATTCTAGAATGCTATGGATGTTCAAGAGTAAGCATAAATATGTCTAGGTAATCTATAAATACCAAGACAAGTCAAATAAAAGGAGCTGGCTAAATGTGAATAAAAACTCATATTCTTTAATCAGAGTCTCCTATGAAAGGACTATGAAAAGACATAATATGTGTGTTTGTTTAACCAATTTAGCATATATACATTTTTCCCCCTTTTAATCTATTGATGCAATGAAATGAAGTAATAGAGTAAAAGAAATAAATAAGATGCATATCTAAACTTACCTATGTGAAGATAAGTGTACTAAAAAAGGTCTAACTTCCTAGCTAGGGAAGTAGATGAAGAGATGAAATAATGCTTGGAGAAAGAAGGAATCCCTGTAATAGATGCCCTTGTACTAAATATGAATAATCTAAACTAAATTTGAGATGTGCTTCGAGGTCCAAAATATGGTATCAAAATAGCCTATATATCTATAAAGTGAAGCTGTATCCCACTAAATATCTTTAGTAATGTTGAGTGACCCATTAAAATTTGAATCACTGTATAATCTTGAGTTGAGTAATGCTAAGTGACCCATATAGTCTAAACCACTATATAATCTTGACCAATCTAAGATGAGTAATGCTAAGTGACCCATATAGTTTTAACTACTATATGTTTCGATTGATCTAAGTTAAATCTAATAATTTGACTATTAGAAGTGTGAGAACCATGGTGTATCCATTTATGAGAGTGGATAGGTGTTGGAAAAAGAATAGTAGGAATGATGCCCCCTTTTGGGGAGAGGGACAAAATCTATGATGGAAGAGGTTGAGCCAAAAGTGATGAATAGTGGTAGAATGTACAAGAACTTGGTTTGGTATGTATTAAATTTGTTGAGAATCTAGTGTTGAATTGGTGGAATTGAATTACTGGGAGTGAAAGGTGTCTTTGATTTATTGTTTGAATAGACTAGGTTTCTTAGATGTTGAGTGGTGATTGGTGGTAACTAATTTGTATGCCTATATATTTTAAAGGTGTGTAAATTCCATATAAGGAAGATGACTTAGTGAAATATTAGTTATTGTGTGATGTTTAAGGTGTCATTTGTGAGCTATGAATTTGACTCAAGAGAGGATGGTTAGTATCGTGTTAGTTTCAAAATGAAATAAACACACTAACTAGCATAACATCTCTAGGCCTAGACACTAGAGAGATCTTAGTTAATAAACATAAATAAAACACAAAACTAAAATTAAAAATAAATCTTCTTTTACCTTCCTTGGATGCTCCAAAATTCTTGTTTTAGTGGCTTGCTCAACTTGTGCTCATGAAGTCTTCATCAAAGGTGTCTTGGTTATCTCCTCTTCTCCTTGGAATCTTATGGCTTTGGCTTGGCTTGGTTAAATATTTTGGCATCATAAATTTGGCATGTGAGAGCTCTTGTAATCAATTTGACATGGTAATTTTTCATAAATTAAGCTTAAAATTCAACAGGCAAGGCCTCTTATTTATAGATTTTTGAGATTGCTCAGAATCAACCTGAACCATCCATCTTGAGATGAAGATGTGTGGTTGAGGATTAATTAATTTTTTTGGAATTAAATATATAATTATCCTCATCATGACATTGGAAAAAGGGGCATTTAAGAGGCATGGAGGGTCACTAGGAAGCATGGGAGACCCATAATCCTAATATTTATGGTATTTATGGCCTAAGGATGTCACCCTATATGATGAGGTCACCTAATGATGTAATTATTCAATATTCATTTTTAAAAACAAGTATTCAGAAAGTTTCCATGGAATTATTAATTAGGCTCCAATTTGGTTTTATTAGCTCTTAAGCATGATTAAACACTTTGTGCATAAATTACTCAAATTGATCAGAATGTCTTGTTATTGGTCTAAAATTTTATTGGATTAGGATTGGAAGTCAAAGTCAGATGTGTTGAAACCATATTCCCATTTATTATATTTCCAACACAAAATAACAAATACACACATCTCATATAAGTAATTTTATAGAAAAGAGAAATCTAGATCACCCAAGTGCAAAATTGGCATTTTTACTCGAAATGATCTGATCAAATGTAGCTAGCCTATAAATTGCATTGCCCCATTTAATGATACTCTAGCCAAAATCAGTACTTAAATATGTTAGGTTCAAATATTTTAATGTGATTTAGTCTTTTTAGGCCAAATTGTGCACTTTAGGTGGAAATTGGTCAAAATCCTGGATAGAGGTCATTGGTGGCCAGATTGAGGTGTCTATAGTTTACCCCTATTTGGGAAGGTGTTGCAAGATATATTCATAGAAATGTCTTCTCAAATAATGAGAGATGGCATGTATGTGAAAAATAAGATGGTGGTTGAAGAATAAAGCTCCAAATGGTTTTGGGAAGCCTATGATGATGCCCCCTCAAGGGAGTGGTCATCACATTTGTTGATGGGCAGTCCCTGAAAAAGAAACAAGAATAAAGGTGGAATTAACATGTATTTGAGATTAATAAAAATGAGAAAATGCTTGCATGTATTGATGTAAAAAGGATATTAATTTTCCCAAAGGTGGTTCTAATAAGAATTAATAGTTAAAATACTGATTTACCCATGGGCGGTTATAATCATTAAGAGGACCTAGATTGGATAAAGATGATTTTTCCCCAGTTAGGGTTAATTATAAATCATAACTCAAGGATATAACCTAGAATATAGATTAAATATGAGTGGATACAAAGTGATGAAATAGATGAATAGAAGAATAAGATTGATCATTGTGAATGATTCAATTATACTTGACAATAAGGAGATGCTCATCTTGATTAACAATGATACAACTAAAATGGTTAATGGGTTGATTTGATCAAGGGTGGGATGGGTGGATTTACCAAGGTGCCAAGGAGAAACTTCTATAGCTCCATTGATTGTAGACCTTCTTGAAGCTGATTTTTGCTATAGCATATGATGATAGGCTTCATGATAGAACACCATGAAGGCTTGGCCAAAATATGCATAAGGAATGACTCCTAATCTAATAAATAGTCAAAAATAATACACCAATGATAAAAACCATGATGAAAATGTTGATGTATGAATATGGAAGGACTTAAGAATAATGTGTGCAAAGAATCACCCAATGCATACATGTCGAGGTAATAATACTGAAAGCAAACAAATAGGAAAGAATACAAATAAATGAATAAAACACACAAAAATAACACAAACTTTAAAATAAATTAAAATAAATAAATAAACAAAAATCCTAAAAACAAAATCAAAAGAAAAAATCCTAACAATGACTTTGCCCCAATAGGGTGGATCAAGGATAACTGACTAGGCTTAGATAGCACAAACGTTTTTGGATTTTTGAAATGTTATGAATTTTTTTAGAATTTTGAGGTATCTTAACTCATTAGAGAATGACAAGATACCTACTCACAAAATGGTTAGAGCATTTGGCTTAGGTTGCTTGCAAAATAGAGAGAGTGTATAGAAAGGGGGACTAAGGTGAGCTCAACATGAATTGAACATGACCTACTTAGTCTTGAAATGACCTCAAGTCATATTAATTCCATCAACACAAAAGGTGAGGAAAAACTAACTAGGTCCTAACAAGTTCTCAAATCTAGAAAATGGCCAGTCAAATGAAAATAACGATGGCAAGGTGATGTGGTAATGCATGGTAAATAAGTATTTCCCCTAGTTTACCCATAGGTGGTTATAACTAGGATAAGATGGAATAGGTCAATAATACTAATTTACTAATAAGTGGTTATAATTAGTAGCAAGACTAAATAGACACTAATTTGCCCATAGGTGGTTATAATCAAGCTCACATAAACAAACTTGATAGGATGAAAGATATCTTTCTAGATCAATTGTCACACTACTTTCATAGACTATTATTGTAAAAATGAATTTGATAAGAGTTGAAACCTGATCAAAATCCCCTTTCAAAAAGTGTAGGAAGAACCAAAGTAGCCAAGATCAAAATAGGATTGGGTAGGATGACTAAAAATAGGATTTGGTTTAGATAGGAATGGAATGGTTAGATGGCATGGTATTGCTAAGGATAATGATGGTTTGATAAATTGGATAAAATGATGAGAGGGTTGACCCCAAGTGAGAAGGGTGCATATCAGGAATATGTAACAATGGCAAATAGATATGTAACAATAGTAACATCATGGCAATGTGAAATAGTATGGTATATGTTTTTGGCCTAGGTGCGGTAAATGGCATATGATTTTATTTTTCTTGTTGAGATGGAGATGCACATCCGAATCAACAAATTATATAAATAGAATACTTGATCATTTTAATTGCTATCCCACACCTCATTTGAATAGTTACTCTATAAATAATGCTTTTGTGATTTTCATTGGTTATTGATTATGATTCCTTCAAGCATCAAGACAAGTTACCTTTGTAGCCTCTATAAAGGAAAGTGTAGCTATGGATGGTAAATAGGGATAAAAGTGGGATGATAGGTTTATTTTTGAAATGGAATGATGGAGGATAATGGAATGTGAAATGGTGGGGAAAAAAATGAAGATCAGGACTTTCAATCACATGTAATGTTATTGATGCTACATTTGACATAAATTTGGTTATGGTGGAACCAAAGACTTGTTCTATCAATAGGACCACTATATTTTTCTATTTTTCATTCTTGAGAGTAGCTACCATTTTATTAGGTTGTAGATAGGAAGTTATTTTGATTTGATCTTTGATTTTGTCTTCATTAAGTAGTGAATAACTTTTGTGCTCAGCTATTGGTTCTTCAATGAGGTTTTCACCAATGAATTTATCTTGATTGTACTATGGCACCTCTGAGAATATTTCACTAAGGAATGTTGACTTTTAACTTTGATTGTCTTTTAGTGCTTTCAAAAAAGTTCCACTAGATGTTGAGTTCTAGCTTTGATTGTCCCCTAGTGCTTCTAAAAATGTTTCACTAGGAGAGTGTTCTTCTACTACATGAATGTGGTCTTGGCCTTCTTGCTCTTCTTAAAATGCTATGTCACCATAGATGTAATTTAACAAAGTGTGATTCTATCGATCCCAATCGACACTTGTGGAAGATGGAATGTCAATGATATGTCTATTTTGGTTGATGATAATGGCCTATAGAATGGTAATGACATGGGGAGAGGCTACACAATCCTCATAAAAGATACTAGGATAACTTATATTGAAGCTAAATTACTCATCCTCAAAAACCATATAAGGATCACAAATGTATTGAAATTGATGTGCAAGGCATGTGTAACTAATGTTGTAATATCCATAAACATATTATTTTTCTGAATCTGATTCTAACTCAAGGGGATCTAAATCCAATGTTGAGACCGATGTTGATTCATATTTTGATAATAAATCTAATTTCAATGTAATAATAGACATTGACTTTAACTCTGATTCTTCATCTGACAGGTACTCTATTATAATGATGTCTTTTTGAATATTTGGTTTTGGACAAGTAATAGCGTGTGATGGCATGGGATCCACAAAAATTGGTTTGTTATATTGGGACTCCTTTAGGATGGGAAAAAGGTCAAGAGATAACTCCTCATAGATTGACTTATCAATAAGAGGATCTTGAAAAATAGGCATATGGTCAAAGTAAATATTTTCCCAAAGCTAGTTATTATCATTAAGAAGTGACTCAATAAAGACTGGTTCATCAGTGTGAGACTCCTCAACAACTAGTATAGGATCAATAGGTGATTAGTCACAGGTTGACTTATCATAAGTGGTTGGTTTTCTTGGCTTTGGTTTCCAATGATTTAGAGAATACCAATTTTGAACATAGCTTGGTCTTTGAAGGATTGGATTGGTTGAGGTTTGGATGGGATTGGTTATATATTAGGAATGGCTTGTGATTGGATAATGGTAGGGCATTGGGGAGCATGATTACTCACATGAGCCAAAGTATGAAGTCCTAAAATTTTAATGATAGGGCATTCTGGGGCTTGATTGCTCACACAAGCCAAATGACTAGGTCTAGGAATGGTAATGGTATTCCTTGGATATTATAGAGCTTGATAGCTTGTATAATCTAAAGGAGGGTTAGGGGTAGTTAGTGATTGGATAAAAAAAGGATTTCATGGAATTTGATTGCTTGCACAAGCCAAAGCATCCAAGTCTTCCTCATAAACCATATCATCCCTGTCATGAGTTGGCTCATAAGTTGGTTCTTAACTGTGTTCTATGTATTGATTATTTCAAAGAGGGTATGGATCTGTATCCCAAACAACATTATCTATCATTGGGTCTTCAAAGTCCTCCTCAAAATCCTCTTCATACCAATCCAAGTATTGATTTGGATCATGAGATAGTTTTTGACATTGTTCCCATGAATGATTATTATGAGGTGGATAGAAATCTATCTCACAAACCATATTATCATTGTTGGGGTCTTGACTAAAGCCATAAAGTCATTTTGTGTGGCCATTCTATCATAAGTTGGATTATACGTGACTCCAACATAGGTGTAGCTAGACATATCCACATAAATGATGAAAGCTCTAAAAATAAAAAGGCTTAGATTTCTACAAACTCCAAAAAAACTATGTCCAAAGGACAAATGGTTCAAACTGGGTCTAACTTAGTCGAAGGGGTGAAGTAGTATCTCCAATGTGGTCTAAAGGTGGAGCTATATCTCTAAAATGGTTGGTGGTAAGATTTGGCATAAAATAGTCTAACATAAAATGTCTAACATCAAATATCATACACACAAAATGTCAAGCATCTGAATAAAAATTGTCATGTCAAAGGCCTAGGTCAAAGTTTTCCAAACAAGGTATAAACTAGGAAAGGTAAAAGTTGAGTTACTAGGTCTTTTGTCCAAATTTGGAGTCAAAATCTAGGCTTAAACAAATAGGCATATGGTAGGACTTATATCCAAACAGTGTCAAAAGCTAGACTTGAAACAAAGGCTGATGTGATTTGATTTAATCTAACAAGTTTGGAAACAACTTTGACATATACTCGGCACATGGAATCAAACATAAACATGATCAGTTGGCATAAGGCATAATATGAAAAATCTCTTTGAAGAAAGACTGTTTTCCAAAATAAAATTACAAAAAATGATAAGGATAGGTACTAAACAAATAAACCATCAATAATTTTCAATTTTGGGTAATCGATTAACCAAATTTATACAACCCAAAAGAGAAATATATATGTATCAAACCCATGAATTAAGGCCTAAACAAAAATCCATCAATCTTTGAATCCAAACTTGACAAGGCTAATTGAAAACTAAGATTTGACCAAACAAGCTAGACAAGATTAGATAGCATGACAGCATAAGACAAAGGTGTAAATGGTATACATAAAATTGTTTGAAACAATGGTTTTTGATACAAGGTAAACTAGTCTTGAAACAAATTCAAAAGCCTAATCACATAAGCATGCTCGAATGATGTGATCTATGTTATGTTTCAAAGACTCAAAAGGCTCAAAAAATTTTGACATGATTTGGACAACATAACACTACCCTCCTCAACTCAAATACATTTTTTTGACATGGATTATGAACAAACAAACAAGTTTTAGTCTCAAAACATACAAAGAAAAAATGACCAAAATACACTAAGTATAATCATCCAAATCCTAGAAAGGGTATGACAATGTGGGGTTGACTAAACTATCAAGATTTTGAACATTTCTAGGGGAATCAATTGCACAATGAATTTTACATCAAACAATGTAAAAGACAAGCACAAAAATTAAGTGACCACATCATTGGCTAGTTGTAAAAAGGTCTAGTCCTTTTCACAACCACTACATCTTGTTATTCACTCAGTGTAGTGTGATCTCCAAATATATGTATGTCCCATGTGTAACTCAGAAGGTGAATTCAATGCTAGGAGATGAAACCCCAGGTCAAAGCTTCCCTAAGGAACTCATGGAAGGTAATGAAGTCCCCATTGCAAGCAAAGTTTGCATGAAAAAAAATACTAATAGAAAGACTTTAGGGTCACTGTCAAGGTCACCAAAACTTTGATGAGTCTTTGGGGAGTGATTTAGATGACATTGTTTTTAAACCATAGACTAGGATTTTTGCAATAGGAATGGCGCTTTTGATTCCAAGGGTTCTCTAAAGGGGACAAATGTAAGAGCATACATGTAACACCCCTCTCTTTGCTAAACAAAATTAGATAAAATAACTATTGAAGACAAAAGTGATAAGTGTGTTCAATTTTAAGCCCAAATGAAAGACTTGGTGGTGTTCATTTGACTCCCTTGGTCTTAATTTGTAACTTTGAAAGCTAACTACAATATTTAATCAATAGCACCCTAAATGATTTTCCTTTAAGCACCAAAATGAAAAGTTTGATTCATTTTAAAACACCCTAAAATAAGTTTAAAAGGATCTATTTAAGCATGCTTTGATGATTTTTCAATTAAAACCTTCAAAAAAATGTTATAAAGATGTTTAGCTTAGAAGCACTTTTTAAGATAAAACAACCAACTTAGAAAAATGAGCTCTCAGGTTTGTGTAAAAAAACATAGTGACCATCATTGATTATACTAATCAGTGATGGTGATGTTTATGTAGACCAATGATAGTTTTACTAATTGATGATGGTTATATAGACTAACATCAATTTTAATAAATTAAATAATCATGGTTATCTTAACTGATAATGGTTCATCAATAGTTTCCTCAACTAGTGAAGGTTAATGTGTAAACCTGTGACAGAAAAAATGGCAAAACAAAGTTAGAAAATTAAATTACAAAAGTTTTAATGATCAAAATGAAGATTTTAAAGTTAAATAATGATCTTCTTCATGTGTAGGATGTGTTGGGTCCCACTAGGCATGCCATTATGTGAGCTAAGAATTTTACTCAAGAGAGGATGGTTAGTATCATGTTATTTTTAAAATGAAAAAAAAATGAAAGAAACACACTAACTAGCACAACATCTCTAGGCCTAGACACTAGGGAGAGATTAGTTTTAAAAAATGAATAAAACACATAACTAAAATGCAAAATAAACCTTCTTTTACCATCCTTGGATGCTCCAAAATGCTTATTTTAGTGGCTTGTTTGGCTTGTGCTCATGAAGTATTCATCAAAGGGGGCTTGGATATCTCTTCCTCGACTTGGCACCTTGTGGTTTTGGCTTGGCTTGGCTCAATATTTTGGCATCATAACTTTGACATGTGAGAGCTCTTGGAATCAATTTGACATGGTAAATTTTCATAAATTAAGCTTAAAATTCAATAGGTAAGGCCTCCTATTTATAGATTTTTGAGATTGCTCAGAATCAACCTAAACCGTTCATCTTAAGATGAAGATGTGTGGTTGAAGATTAATTCATTTTTTTGGAATTAAATCTATAATTATCCTCATCATGAAAATTAAAAAATGGCATTTAATACATATGGAGGTTCATTATGAGGCATGGGAGACCCATAATCCTGATATTTGTGGAATTTATGGCCTAGGGATGTCGCCGCATATGATGAGGTCACCTGATGATGTAGTTATTCAATATTCATTTTTAAAAACAAATATTCAACAAGTTTCCATGGAATTATTAATTAGGATTTAATTTGGTTTTATTAGATCTTAAGCATGATTAAGCACTTTATGCATAAATTACTCATATTGATTAAAATTCCTTGTTATTATTCCAAAATTTGACTAGATTGGAATTGGAAGCCAATGTCAAATGTGTTGGCACCATATTCCCATTTAGGATGTTGCCAACGCAAAATAACAAAGACATATATCTTATATAATAAATTTGATAGAAAAGAGCAATCCAGAGCACCTAGGTGCAAGATTAGAATTTTAACTCAAAAATATATGATCAAAGTTAGCTAGCCCATAAATTATATTGCCCCATTTAATGATACTCTAGCCAAAATCAGCACTTGAATATGTCAGGTTCAAAGCTTTTAATGTGATTTAGTGTTTTAATGCCAAATTGTGCACTTTAGGTGGAAATTGGTTAAAATATTGGTTGGAAGTCATTGGTGACCTGATTTAGGTGTCTACATCATCATTATTATTATTAGGAAGATCAAAACGGTTTGTAAAACAAAGCTACGGTGCTCTAATTATGAGTAAAACTATGTTTTGCTTTTGAATAGAATGGTTGGTTGATATAGGAATTTGGGTTGACTTTAAGTTCATTTGTGTAGTAACAATTTTGAGATATTGGAGCTTTGGAGTTCAAGATGCTAAAGAGATGAGCACCTTCTGTGACATGTTTTGAGCAGTTGGCAACCCATAGCAGTTGGCAGCCCAGATTGAGGTTGGTAGGGAGATTAGCCTAGTGAGTAAGCTAGTCATTCAATTTTTGCCTATTTAGAAGCCTATTTTAGTCATTTTTTAGCTATTTTAAGTGGTTTAAAAGATGTTTGACTAGTTCCAATGCTCCTATCCTAGAGGTAGTGCTAATCTCCAAGTTTTAGAACTATTGTCTAGGTTATGGTGATAGTGTCCTTTTGTAGTGCTAATGTCCACTATTGATGACTTTTGGGGTTTTAAATTTGATATTTTATATTGTATAGTTTGGTTGTTTTCTTTTTATGGTTACTTGATGTATCTACTTCTTTTGGGTTTATTTTTTAGTGTGAGGTATGGATGAGAGAGTTTTATAGAGGCCAAGTTATGGAGACACTGAGGATGTTGCCATTGTCGGCTGATGAGCATGTTGTGATGGATAGGGCTAGATTGGGTCATGTATGTGACATAGGTTCAATACAGTGGGATAGGTATCTAATTATCACCTTATATTAGAGGTGGAATGCTAATACTTTTACATGATAACTTCCTAATGGGGAGATTACTATTACTTTAGAGGATGTATACCAGATTTTGCACTTACCAATTATTGCGCAATGTGTGACATTGCAAGATGATATAGGTGTAGATGCCATTGATCAAGCATTTAAATACTTTTTTGGGGTGCTTATAGGATCACATCACTAAGGTAGTGAGAGTGATGTGATTTTGATAGTGATTGTGTAATCAAGTCTTTTGTACTTATGTAAATGGTTAGCTATGTTGTTGGCCTTGTTTGTTACAGTGGATGGCAGTGGAGTGTCTATTGCCTATAGGATGCACAACATGGTTCACATTATTGAGATGTATGGTATAGTGTTATCATGGGGTAGGACTATGCTTGCCCACTTGTATATATATTTGTATATATTTACTCATGAGGAATTTATCGGTGGTGTGGGTATAGCCACATTGTTACAGTATTGGGCATATGAGCACATAGTTGTTGTACAACCTATTGGGTTACCAAGGCTGAGCTAGGCATATCCATAGTCATTTTGTGAGAGATGGATGAGTGATTTGGCTATCATATCCCTTGGGATAGATCATTATAGGAGGGTGATAGATAGGTTGATGGCCCAAGATATCATATGGAGGCCTTATAGAGAATTTTAGATGGCTTCAGGATGGAGAGAAGCTATGGTATCTTAGGGTCAATTATTGGTTACATGATCATTAGCCTAGAGTGTATGATTGTTTTTAATATGAGCACATGATGAGGTGATTTGTATTTTCATAAGATGTTCCTCATATAGAATGGGTATGGTTGACTACATGAGCACCAATGAGAGTAAGGGTTCATGCAAGATCTCTTGAGGTTGAGTTGGCACCTTTACCTTTAAATGCACAAGATGTTATTATAGATGTTCCTAATGTGGATGATGTGGGATATATCAAGGGACACACTGCATGGTGGGCCATGAAGTAATGAGATCCATTATACCCCATAGATTGGATGTCCTTACATACGACGATCTTGAGCCAATCTAGATGATGGGAGGTAATCAGTAATTGTATTTGAATTGCTTATATGTTTGTTCTTGAATTTATTATGAAGTACACATCTAATGTAGTGTTTTCATCTTTATGTGTGTAATTGGAATGGGAGGTGTTTAGGGTGAGGCACCTAATAGGGTTATTGGTAGGGATTACATGTTCTAGGAGACTATTATTGAGTCTAAACTACATGATCTTACATGACATGTTCTTGATTATGTTGTGGAGGAGGGTTTGATAGAGAGTAACCATTATAGCTAGTGTGTATGCTCATTTGTTTGACTAGGCTATTATAGCTACAAATTCATGTGTTAAGGTAGTAGGAGAGAGAGATGAGCTTAGGTCTGAGTGAGAAAGGCATCGAATGCCTCCTCTTGATTGTGGATCAATGAGTTCAAATATTGTGGATGATTACATGGATCTTCAATGGTGACATGCAAACTTGTGTGAGGTATATGGTCATTTTTTGGAGTGAGATAACTGACATAAGAGACATTCAAGAGCTTGAGGAGGTGTAGGATCATCAAGTGTTAGACAAGGTTATGAGACTAGCATGGGAGGAGAGAGTGAGACTGAGAGTGAAAACATGACCCCTATTCATGATTGACTATATTTTGATATGTTATGTACTTGAAATTTTGGTTATATATATGGATGACAGTTTTATTTTAAACATATATGTACTTATGTATTTTGGAATATATTAGTATTGTAATATTTTGATTTTTAAATAGTTGATTTGATGTTGATGTTGAATTTGCATATGCTTTGTAAATGGTACATGGGATATGTGACATGCTTATTTTGATATGTTTGGAAAGATAGAATTTGGGATGTGATTTGGTTATTCATGAAATGCTTGGACGTGCTTTTTAGGTTTGATTTATGATCATATGTAAGCAAAAATTTGTTGGTTTTTGTAATTGGCAAAATTGTTTAGAGAAGTTGATTTGAGATTGGTAGAAGAGTTTGGATAGGTTTGATTTGGTAATATTTGGATTAGATAGTCTAGATTTGGTTAGGTATGGTTATCTAGAATTATAAATGTTAGTTTTTAGTAGGTGGGGATGTAATATAGCATGATGTGCATATTAATTCCCTAAGAGTGGCTCAAGAATATAAAGGTTAGCTAGACCTTTGGCTCCATCATTGCCTCACTAAGTGAAGCTATAAATTGATGTTGAAATGAATTTATGCTATATCACACTATATTGTATCAATATCTAAACCCTATCATCCAAGTGAATAAGTGCCCATACTACTCATGTTATGTAGGAATGTGCTCTATAGCTGATACTATCTACTATGAAGAAGGATCATCTATTTGTAACTAAATACCCTATGGCCTCTTGTGTGATGTATATGAATGTGAAATATGTTGAGATGAATATGAAACCTATGTTGAGGGATCATTTAATATTAACTATAATGGGTTGTTATATGATATGGATTGTTATGTGATATAGGACCCTAAAAACTTGTATATAATGAATATCTCTCTAGAATAGTACTCTATAATGTGGGTTCAACTAATCTTAATCATAATGGATTGTTACATGAGATAGGACCCTAAAAATTCAACTATAATGAATATCTCTCTAGAGCATTACTTTTTTATAGTTCTTGTGACTCTGCTAGATATGTATATGGAACTACATTATGTATACCATAGACTAGACTATTATATATGGGTTGCTTTTGATGTACTAGTTTCCAAACTTTTTGAATAGTTAGAATATGAGATCTCCTATGATATTCTATCCTAAAACCTTCATTTTGCTCATGATGAGTGACCAATGATTCCTGTAAAGGAATGTTTGAGGATGACATAGTCATAGAGGAATGGGTTCTATGGTTCCATAATGGAGGATATCTCTATACCCCCTATGTGAATGTGATAATGCCCTGATCAACACATCTATTAATGCAATCTTTGAGTCCATAATAATTACCATCATTATTTCCATAAATATGATTATAATTACAAAAGGGTTAATGTGGATGTCTATGTAAGAGATGTAAATCTCATCAATGAATAGAAGGTAATGTGATTAACCTCATATATAGTAGTGATGATAATATAATGGATGGGTTATCCTGCTCTAAATCAAATTGTAGTGGTACTTTACTATTGTTATTTGTAGTGCATACTATAGGTTGTGTTTTGAAAACTTGTTCTTTGTTCTTGATTGGTTGCTTTTCTATTTATGGTCTCATATCTTGTCTAAGACATGGTGGATGCTAATTAGTAGGATCTATATCTAAATATGATGTTGTGAATTCTAGAGTGATTAGATCAACTAAATCTACCTCAATTAATCCTAATTTTTTTCCAAAGCTAGAACTGTGTAACATAAATGTCTGAAACAAGTCTCTATCTAATATAGTAGATGCTTGAAGAGAGATTGGTAAAGGCCCTTGATAAGGATATGCTAAATCTATAGATATACTATTTTGTATATCAATCTTAAAAAATGAGCCTTGAATCTTAAGATATACTCACTAACTAGCACTGAAGAACTATGATGTAGTGTGGCAAGTTTCTCATATGTAATATGAGGGCCCATGTTTATAATGTAGTTCCTAATAAATGCCTCCTTTAGGTTATTATATGTGTGCAATTAACTTATGGGAAGTAGATGAAAGAGTTAATTATATGCTTACCCTACTAATGTATGTTGAAATAACTTGATTAGAATCAAAGGGCTTATATGAGGTGGTAAAGCAATCTTAAATGCTTGAAGCTGTGTGAATAGATCTCTAGTTCCATCAAAGTGAGGTAATGATGGTGTTTAGAAATGCTTAGGCAATGTAGCTTTTATGAATGTCTTTGGAATAGGGTTATCATGTAGATCATTGGCATCCATCTAATATTTATAATCTTTTTTGTCCAAGGTAAGGAGCTGTACTTGGTGTTGTAGTTCACCAACTACATACATCAAAGAGATGATCTCCTAGAATGATACATTAGTATCTTGAAGTGGTTCATTTAATATTTTAATTTGATTGATAATTTTAGCCATGGGAAAGCTACATTTTTCAATTAGATCATAAAGAAGGGGTGTGCTCACTTGAACCATATGAATAATGGTAGCTTAGCCTTGAATAGAGGGATGTGGGCTATCATTATCTGTAGGTGAGGAGTGAGAACTAGGTTCTACCATAGTGAGGGATGGCTTGGGGTATTTATTGGTATCTTTATGTTTTAGTGAATCACATTATAACTTAGTATAAGATGTACTATTAGCATTAACAAGTGCATTATTTGACTTAGAATTATGAATAAAAGTAGGAGCAATATTTTGAGATGCATTAGATTTGAGAGGAGTGAGAGAAGGGTTAGAAGCATGAGATGCATTTTATTCTTCACTATATGTATAATAGACATCATTATTCCATACAATGTCACAATCTGCATTTTATTCATTTGAAATAGAAGAATTTGAAGTATCATTTTCATAGTCACTTTCATTCTCATATTCATTTACATGTTTACTAGGAGAGGTGTAAGTGAAAGAGTTAATTTCTTTATAATATGCGATAAGTTATCATTGGCATTTGGAATATCATGTGTATCTATGCTATCCATGGATGGAGTATATGTATTTTATTCCTTTTCAACATGAGAAGTGAGAGTAGAAGGGTTATCATTTTAACATTCTATTCAAAGAGTAGATTTAGGAATACATAATGCATAATTTGAAATATGCTTAGGTAATTTGATTCTATTGCATATATTTTTTTTTATTTTGAACATAGTAGTAGAAAAAGGTAGAGAGAGATTAGGTTCATATGGAAGCAAATCATCACCAATAAGAGGTTCACTTGGAAGTGCATGATTAATTTATACATTTGGTGCATTGTGCCTAGGAGAATGAGGTGAGAAGTATCTTTCCCATTTATCAAAATTATTTTCATTAGAAGAAATAATAAAAGATATTGGTTTAAGAGAAGAATATTCATCTATTTTTGATTCACCCTCATCATTACATATATCAGCATATCCTTCATTACAATAATAGTCATTATCTTCACTATAAATGAAATCATTTTCTATAGTTTTAGCTAATGTGCAATTTTGTAAATTGTCCAATCATGGTCATAATTTTAAGAAAAATTAATGAATTTATCTAAGGGATGAGAAGAAGGAATTGCCTTTGTGGCCATTTAATCACTAAAGAGAATTTTAAAAAGTACTATGAAGTAAATAAATGCACAAATAAATAATAACATTAAATTTTGAAAATTAATTTTTGATAAACTAAACAATTTGCAATAAATTCAAATTATTTTCCTAAAATTGTAAGGGAGGGAAATTTGAGGTTTTAAGACCTAGTTTGGAAGTCTAGGGTTTTAAAAAATTTAAAAATTATGCAATAATTTTAAATTCTAAAAATAATTTTGAATATAATAAATGTACAAAAATTAATACAAAAATTAAAATTTTGGAAGATAAGCTGATAATATGAATATGATGCAGATAAGTTGAGCTATACTATTGATAGATTTTATTAAGTATAATGTGACAAAATAGTAAGTGTTAGATGTAAAATGCCTTGTGTATTCCTTTATATAGGAGACTCATTATTTCAAATTTGGAGATTTTATTACATTTGGTCAATATTTGGAAAATTAGACATGAAGAAAAAAAAGGGGTAAGACTCATCTTATGGAAGAAGCTGACTGTTGAGGCCAAAATTAAACTTGGACAATAGCACTAGAAATTGGACACCCTAGGTTTTTAGTGCTATAGTCCTATTTGGGTGCTATTGTCTAGGGGATATGTGACCTAAGGGGATGGATATAGACCTAAAAGGTGTTCTTGGGATTGAAAGGACTAAGTATGGAATGCTACAGATATTTGATAATAAGCATAAAAATGTCTAAGGAATATAAAAAGACTAAGACAAGTCAAATAAAAGGACCTAGCTAAATGTGAATAAAAAATCAGATTCTCCAGTTAGATTCTCCTATGAAAAGACATAATATGTGTGTTTTCTTGACCAATTTAGGGTGTATACAAATAAAAATTCAAATAATTATGGTTTCATGGTGATTCAAAACTAGTAGTCAATCAGGTAAGGAGTATATACTAGTGCAAATTGTCATACCTTAAAAGGTACAAGTTTAGAGTCTGGGATTTACTTCAGCCTTTTGATGCTTTCAATATTATCTCCATCCTTTAAGAGTATAATAAATTTTTTGATGAGATTGATTCAGCTGTAACTAACCTTATGCCAAGCTAAGATTTTCTAAACTTTAGCATTGAACCATTTTTATGTCCCTAGATCTCAAATAATGAGAACCATTTTCAAGATTTTAATGATGACCAACAAATCTTGGATTTCATGACTAACTCAAGATAATTTGAGTTCCATGTCATAGATGAGGCCAATGAAAATATTTTTGAAGGAAATAGAAAATTTGGTAACAAAGTCATTTAGCTGAATGACAACAAGATTTCAAAGGGCATGATTGCCTTGGAGAGGTCATTTGACTAGTATAAGTTGGCTGAGAAAACTAAGATTCATAAGATCAGTGGGAAATACTACAAATTAGTTGACCTTTAGCCTCAAGATTAACCATAACTAGTCAACATTGGTACAACATGTACCAACTTTGAAAACAAAAGATCCCAAAAGTTGTTAACCAAGTATAAAGACATAATAACTTGGTCCTATGATGACTTGAAGATTTTGTAACCAAAGGTCATCACACATACTATACCCCTTAAAACTAACTACAATAATTTTAGACAAAATTAAAGACCTATGAACCCTATTTTGGAACTAATGATTTTCAAGGAGGTCAAGAAACTACTAGATGCCAAAATTATATTCCCCATTAGGCATTCTACTTAGGCTGCCAACATGGTCCAAGTTAGGAAGAAGAATGGAAAAATTAGGCTTTGCATTAATTTTAGGAACCTTAAAAAATCATCTAAAAAGGATAATTACCCTCTACCATCTCTTGAACAAGTTATTTAGGTTATTTTTGGTTTTGCCATGATGTCTTTTTTTATGGTTTTTAGGGTAGAATCAGGTGCTAGTGAACAAAGAGGACAGGATGAAAACAAATTTCACAACCAAGTGGGGTGTATTTGCTTACAAAAATATGCCATTTAGACTAATTAATTTAGGTGCCATGTTCCAAAGAGCCATAGACCATGATTTCCAAGGCCTAATTGGTAAGTGCATCATCATCTATATGGATAACCTAACTATCTTCTCCAAGAACAAGGAGGACCACATTATGCATCTATAATAGGTATTTTAAAGGTACAGAAGGTATGGGATTTCCCTTAACCCAAAGAAAATTATCTTCTATGTTACTGAGGGAAAGTTATTAGGCCATATCATTACTAAGGAAGGAATATCTATAGATCTTGAAAGAGTAAAAGCTATATCAAAGATAGAGCCTCCTAATAGTAGGATAGAACTAAAATCATTCTTTGGTAAAATTAACTTTGTAAGGAAGTTTATTTGTAGTTTTATAGAAATTTTCAAAGCATTGAATGTTATGCTAAAAAAGATGCCAAAATATCTTAGAATGAGTAAATTAATAAATCCATTAAGTACATCAAGGAGGCCATTGGTTAAGCTCTAGTACTAATAAGTCCATATTTCTCCAAGGATTTTTACCTTTACTCTTTTACTTCTGATCATACTATTGTTGTAGTCTTAACTCAGCAAATTAATGGATGTGACCATCAATTGATTTCATGATCACTAATTTTAATAATTCTAAATTAAATTATTCTTTGATTTATAAGAAATCATGTGCATTAGTAAAGGTAGTGAAAAAATTCAAGAACTACATTCTTAGGAATAAAGTGCATACCATCCTACTTGACCCTACTACAAAACTCATGCTAAGTCATAATGAACTAGGAAAAAGGAGAGGTAAGTGGATGTTTGTCCTATATGAATATTACATTGATCTAAATACTAAAAAATGGGTAAAGTACCAAGGTATAATTCAAATGATTGCCAATGCTAACTCCAAGCTTAATGTCATGCAGTTTGAACAAGAAAGTTTCATTCCAATGACTAGTATGATCCTATTATTCATTTGTTGATTAATGGTACTTATCCTGTAGGATTGACCAGGGAGTAAAAGAGAGCTCTAAGACTCAAATCATCCCCTTACCTAATAAATAATGGAGTGATATACTAAAATAACTTTGAAGGTGTCTACCTAATATGTATTTCAAAAGAGGAAGCTAATGAAATAATGAGAACCTTCTATGAGAAGATGAGAAGTGGGCATCAATATAGAAGAACCACATCCCACAAAATTATAAGAGCTAGCTACTATTTTCCCACCATCTCCAAAGATACTCACAAGTATGTGAGGGAATTATATGCATGCTTTATCTTTAGCATAAAAAAGCCAAAAGTGTTAATGCCTTTGCGACCAGGAATGGTTGATAAACCCTTTGCATAAAGGGGGTTAGACTTTGTAGAGGTGATTAACCCCAACTCATAATAAGGTCACAAGTACATTCTAACTACAAATAATTATTGCATGAGGTGGACTGAAGAAATAGCCACCAAGTAGTGTAGAACTAAACAAGTGATTAGTTTTTTAGAGGAAAACATATGCAACAGGTTTGGGACTCTAATCTCTCTAGTATATGATAATAGATTTGCCTTCATATCTATTAAAATGATAGAATGGGCATATGATAATAATGTCATTCTCAATTTCTCATCTAACCATTACCCTTAAGGTAATGGAGTGTCTAAATCTACCAATAAGAATTTGATGAAAGCAAAAAAGAAGTCAACAGTAGACAAAGCCAAAACTTGGCATAAGTTTCTCAAATATGCCCTTTGGGTAGATATAATAAGAATCAAACAAGCCTTAAATACATCACCATTATGTTTTGTGTATGTCCAAGATTTCATCTTCCCTATCACCCTCAAGTTACCTACATACAAGTTCATGTAGGAATATATGGAAGAAGATTAAGAACTTGTAAATTCAAGACTGTTGGACATTATTCAAATGGAAGATGCATGAGTAGAAGATTTAACTAATTTTACTAGACACTAGACCATTGTGAAGAGATGGTTTTATAAAATATCAAAGATAAATGTGTTTAGATAAGGAGACTTAGTTCTTCTTTGGGACAATGCATTTGAACCTAAGGGAAAACATGGAAAGTTCACATCTCTATGGATAGGCCCTTATCAAATTGTTGATACACTTGGGAAAAACATCATAAAGCTAAAATACCTACAAGGAGATGAATTCACTTTTCCCACCAATGGGTATTACCTCAAGCATTATGTTTTTACTGTTCCTTTTGGGGTCTTCATGGAGTAAATCTATAAAACTAGTTAGAGTTAGTGTAGGTAGGCTAGTTGGTTTCTTTTTAACATTTCATTCATGTGCCTTTTTATACATATATTTGTGCATATTTACTTTCTTGTTTCTTTGATTTCTACTTGTTTTCTTTTTTGTGTGTGTTTACTTTCTTTCTTTTGTCCCTTGGCACTAATAAGTCCTTTTGTGCAGCGCTCAACTTAGAGTTTATTCAAAAAAGCTCAAAAAACCCCACAAGTTCAAAAATATAGGTATATATCCTGAGAAAATGTTGACCATGGATCTAAAATATGAGCTTAATGTTATGATTTAGAAAAAATAGTAAAGACTAAGTGGATAGGTTAACTATTTCATAAGAACTCAAACATTGTTTTGATCTAAACTTTGTTTTAAAAGAATTGCACATATGGGATGAAAAATTAAATTATTGGAACCTAAACTTGTTTCATGCTTGCACTTACCAAAAATAATTTCTTGGGATAAATGTTATAACCATAGGTGATTGTCTGAGGATCAAACACTTGACCAAATCCCAAACTAGCTAATTCAGTTCCCAACCTTTGTTAGAAACCCTGAATGGTCTAAAAAAATACAAAAATAGGAATTTATTGAAAAATCAAAAGATTTACAAGAAAAGGTGATTATAGTAACCTCCATCAAGTCTATGGATGCCTATATTAAAGTGTAATAAGGATGTGAGTGGAGCCAAATAGATCTCTATCAGGGCTATAGATGCTTCGATAGTAGTAGAGCAATGTCCAAGCCTTCTCTAAGCTAAGACATGGTTCTTAATGAATATTCAAACATGTTGTGAGTAAATTTTAATGATTAAAGTCATAAAACTTGGAATTTGTCCCCTAAACCCATGTCAAATAATAAGTGTAATCAAATAACACACATAACATGGCTAGGTTTTGATGTTTGATCTTAATCCTATAGGTGAAAGATTTGTTTTAACCATAAATTTATTTTGATGATGGCACTGATCAAGTGGAATAGGTGACCTAATTATTTTTCTAAACTAGAGTCTCTTAATTTTAACATATTGTTATATTTTCCTTGGAAGTTATATTTTGGTGAGGGCAACATACCCCCATTTCTAAAAAATGGGGACCCTTGTGTTAAAATTATGTAAAATTTGTATTTTGAAGTTGAAATTCACTTGACTAGAGCATCATTAACATGTTTTACACATTATTTTTATTTGAATATCATCCCCCCCTTGGTTTGGTTTGTCTTCTTTGTTCATGGTTCTACGTTAGCTTTGTTTAATGTTGTTAATAGTGGATCTCTACGTTTTAGATTACAAATTTAATGAAACTCTCCTTGATGGGATCATACCTAGGTTTCATAATTTTAATGATGTTATCTCAATTTGAATTTTTACTATCCTTTGCTTTGTTGAAAGTCAAGTTGAAACTTTGTTCTTAAACCCTATCACAAGATTCTTTGATACCAATTCAAAAACTAGTAGGAATAATTTATGTGGGAACATTTTAAATATGCTATAGACTTAAGCCTAATATTTATACTAAGGCTTGGTCATGTTTTTCATCACAACCAAACCTTTGCCTAAAAATTACAAGCCTATTCCCCTTTATGTCCCAAGCTCCTTTATCCCTTTTTCTTTTAATGTGGTCCAAAATTAATGTTTGTAGGATATTTTAAATTCCTAATGTGGTCTAAGTTTAATTTGCATGGTCCCTCTTGGTGTAAGCTTAGATTAATTTCTTAATCCTAAGGTCTTGTTTGTGGTTATTAACATGAACAAGACCTTATTCTTAATTCTTTAACATAAGTCCCTTCATGTCTATGAGACCTAACTTAAATATCACGCTTCTTTGCAGGATCAATGGTCTGTGCTTAATAAAAGATCAAAGATCAGATGGATTGAGATAAAATAGATAGATCCAAGGCATTGCCCCATGTACCAATCTCACTCAATCACTTAGATCATGATCAAAAACCCATGTTTGAGTAGAGGTCAAAGATAAAATGGTGCAAGACTAAAATTTAAGACTTAAGGGGTTCTTTTTAATTTTTAAAGATATCTTAGCCTAAGTTTTACCTTAAGGTTTCAGTTGTATTTATTAATATAATGAAACTTTAAGATAAAACCTATGTTAATACTATAATTAATTGAATGGTCCTTTTATCATATTCTAAGACTTAAGACTTATGATATGCTAGCTAAATCAATCCATTTGTACTTACATGAACTAATCATATTCAAGTACTTGGGTCATAATCAATTATTCACATTCCATCAAATGGGTTAATCAAATGACGCATATAAACTCAAAGATTCCATAAGACCTACTATATTTATAAATTAAATTTGGCATTCTTATACCCATCATTTTATTTACATGAGGTTTTCATTGATGTCCATGAGGCCATAAAATTTGAGCCTTGATGATATATTATTATATCTTAATTTTGAAATTCTAACACCCATCATTTAATGTTCATGAGTCTATCATTGATGTCTATGAGGCCATAAAATTTAAGCCCCAATGATATATTACTAGAGCTTAATTTTGGCATTCATGAGAACATCATTGACATCTATAAGACCATCAAAATTCAAGCTCATGAACCAATCCCACTTTGATAAATTACCATATTGTTTGCCTTTGTAGGATTCATGGAGTCACATTTGGAAAATAATCATGCACTTCAATGTAAAAATCAACCTTTCACATTAGATTGATTAAAGGCCATGCTTTGACTTAAGGACCTTTCTAACTAGGTTTAGATTTGTATAAGATCAATTATGAACACCATAGGCTAAGCCTAAATTCTTATCCTAAGGTTAAATTGTGTTTTTAAACATGACCAAACCTTAGCATAATAACCCTAGGCTTGGTACCTTTTTTGGACTCATTTCATTTATCATGGTCTAAATGTTTTTAGATATAAACTTAACCTAAGCCTCTATACTAAGGTTTTGATTATATTCATTAATACAATATAACCTTAGGCTAAAATCTTATGGTTATATCTTCTTTCATTTGATGGGGTCCATTTTATTTTGATCTAAAATTAGCCTAAATACTTTAGACTTAGGATTATTTCATGTTTATTAACATGAAATAAAACCTTGGACTAAATTATTTAACCTAGGTTCTTTACATAGTCTTGTGTTAACTTAAATTTTATGCACCTTTTCAAGATCAATGGCTCGCATCTAATCGGAGGAAACCTAATCGAATTAAATGAGATCAATATAGACTATTCAATAGAACCTATGAGGAAACATGGAGATACCACATGGCATAAACACATTCACTACAAGACTGGTAGAGATGCAGAGCTCAAAAGGCCCATGGGAATATGAAGTGGCACAATCATAGGGCCTAGTACAAAGGATTTCCAATGACATGTAACTTGTAGGATTGAGATCAATGACCTACATTGATCTATACAAAATGATCTGATGGACCAAGATCAAAGACAAATTCTAAATGAAATGGTTAAGTTTTAAAGAATTTATGAACTAAGTGTGGTGAAAAGGCCAATTAGATTCCATAGAGATACCACATAGATGACACCTAAGCATAAAAGGACAAAACCAAATATTTTGTGGGCTTAGAAAAAGCAAAGGTATAAAGGTAGAAGTATAAATCAAATCCAAGGCACCAAATTCACCAAGAGTAAATAGTTACCACCATTAAAGCTTGAAAAGACCTAAAAAAAGACCTATCATCTACATAATCCCTAATTTTATCACATTCAAATTAGAGAGAGCTCAATTATCACCCAAAAAAGTAAAAATTGATCTAGAATAAAATTTTAGACCACTAGTGACCAATTTATAAAGCTCACAATCATGGTAGCATGAAAATAATAAAATAAGGACATATAACTATATTTGACTTCAGACATAGAATGAAGGGTCTTCAAGGACATTAAATTTGATGTTGTAACATTACTATGGATAATAATTGGTCCAAGATTTTTTGGGCTATTACAGAGTTTCAAGAAATCACCAAGGATGATGAAAAGAATGTCATAGTCCACCAGAGATACTACGACATGATCACCATCCAAATGAATAGTCTTCATCATGTGGCTATGAAACTAGAGGTATTACATTGCATTCATGTTATTTCCCCTATTTTTAAATATTACACAATTGATTAGGATATGATAGTCCATAAATGCATTTTTATGGAACTTGTTTATATCTCCCCCATTGCCTTCAAATTTTACTAATAACTTCACATACCTCAAGTAGATTTACCCACAATTAGGGAATGGTCCAACAAAATGACCTAAAAACTATATTTACCCCATGGTTGTATTTAGGAACCCATGTGATCCAAGACCCCACTAGAAAGATCCTAATTTCCCAATTCAAGGTAAGAATTAGAATGATTATGACTTTATTTAACAGATTGTCTAGGGCCCCTTCCACCACCTATGTCAATATAGTCTAGGTCCCTTATATATATTTCATGTTTGAAAAGGGACTTACTCCTCTTATAAGAGAAATGATCAATATTTGCCTAAAGCAACAATTCTCTAACATAAAGAAGAGGACTAGAAATAACTTATATATGATGTCTTATCTTTTGGATGCCCTATTGGCCACTACCAAAATCCATAACATTATAAATTGGTCACCTAATGGAAGGAAAATAGTCTTTCATTATGATTCCAAACTACATATATTCAGTTATAGAGACCACATATAATTCATTGTGAATGTGTATACCTATCCCTAGTGGAAGCCATTACAGGGATACCTATGATGAGGGTAAGTCCCTTAATTAAGAGGTATATGGAAATTATTGGGTACATTTGGTTATATCTTGACTGTAATATAATCAAAATAGAGGGAACCTTATGTCAACCACTTAAACTACTAGTATATGTAACCATCAAGTTGGCTAAATAGGAGATAGCATACAAATTGTTCCATGGTATTGATGGTGTATGCAAAGGAAAAAAGAATGGGTAACTCCATCCTTTTCCTTTGACTATTATTATAATTGTGTTGCATAATTAAGATAATGTAGACACTATTTCTAGGCATAAAGACTCATTCAATTTACATCTTGATGATTTGATACATTGGGACCCCCAAAATAATGTTTTGAAACATTTTAAAGCCAAACAAATTAACATGACATATGAACATCAACTTGATGTCCATGATTCAATGTACATCTGAGCATCTTCATTTTCAAAAGTATTGGCTAAAGTAAAAAAACACAACATCAAACTTGAGTCTAGATTTATGAGAGATGAAAAGTTAGCTAGTGAAATATGGTAGATGGGCCTCTATAGTACCATTTGCTACTAGGACCATCTTCTATAAATCCTTCATAATAGCCAAAGGTAGGTTATATAATGGTCAAGGAAAGAGAGACTTGAAGAAATATTTGGTGAAGGAGAATCATCTTCTACCCAACATAAAAATCTAGAGTCACCTTTTGAGTTCATTGACATGATTGCATTAGATTCTAGGGAAACATTAGAAGATGCCTTGGAGGCATTGGCTAGTGCTTATAGATTATATGAGGAAGAGATGCATGAAGAGGAGCCTCAAACTCAAGATGAGGAAACAAAAAAGAAAAAAGGGAAAGGGATAGATTTGGACTTGGTCCTAGTGGTTTCCCCATAAAAGAGAAGGGTTGAGATAGCCTTGGTTCCTAAAAGAACCAAGAGGACTAAATTAAACCTCACTCACCCTTTGAGTGAGGTTAATTTGTTCAATGAAGAAAACCCTATTCATGGACCAACCATTCCAAAGTGGTTCATATATGGAAAGGTACAAATGATTCCAACTCTACACCATTAATGGGATATTACAAAGTCTATTAAAATCCATGTTCATGAGGAGCTCAAGCCATGGATTGTGGAGCTATAGAAGGAAGATAAGGAAAGACATGTGGCTACTCTTGGATAGAAAAGTGGCTCACAAATTGAGACCCTATAGCCTCCAAATATTACACACTCTTCAATTGGTGTCAAATTTGACCCAACCACAACTAGCTTGTAGAGAGTTTTTGAAAAAAGAGCCATGATTTTAGGATATGAATTCACTTTTTATAAAATGAAACCCTTCATTAGATTTACTCAAGTGGAGGGTTAGAAACTAGGTGAGCACCCTATTTTTGAAGAGGATATACTTGAGGTTTCCTAGGCTCAAAGGTTTCAACTCTGCACCATTAATGGGAAATTACAAAGTCAAGAATATTCCCTTTTATGGGAGCATTGTAAATTTTGAAAATAGAATATTATTTTGTAAAGGCATGTGCATCTTATTATCACATTTGCCTAAAGGCCAGTCTATTTTAGAAAGTCTAGTGTATCTTATAAACTTTGTATAAAGGATAATTATCCTTTACATTTTCTACACTTGTAAGTTGATGCAATTGACCGACATGCTTCCTTAAAGTCTATAAAAGGAGCATTATCATTTATAAAGAGGAGGGAGTTTTGAGATAAAACTTGTATACCTTTGAGATATTAATGCAAGAAAGGAATTTTTAAAAGATTTTTTAAATTTGTTTATATCATTTACTATATGGTTTATCTCTCAATTATTTGTTCTGAATCTTAGATTTAAATATTTATTTAGAATTTTTGGCACGTACCTTTTAAATATAGAATTGTTAACTTGTGCATATGCTTGGTTATTTGAAGGCTCCATAGTTTACTTCATTTTATTTACTCTGTATTTGTAGATGTACATCAACTATTTACTTAAAGGAGTAAAACTTTAAAGTAAACATGGTTATCATTTGCATTATGTCTTATCTTCCTTAGAAGTTTGCCTAATATATGTTGTGATTTAAGCTTAAACTGATTTACTTCATATATTAGTTTTAAGTGCATGCCTGAGAAACATTTGAACTTTTTCATAATGTCAAAGATAAGGATCAACAACACTATTCTTCTCTTCCCTACCTTGCCTTTTACTTCTTTTTTAACAAGACCACTTTAGTTAAATATCATTGTAAATATTCACATAGATTAGTCTTTAGACTTAGAATTGAGCATAATTCATCTTAACTAGAACAAATTACTTTACTTTACAAAGATAGGACCAAGGTGGATCCCAGCCACCAAATTTTATAAATATTGTGGAATAATTTGCTTGCTTTTCACTATTTCATCACAGGTAACCAGATTACCACAACCTGCAAATCATGCTCTAAATTATTCAAATTCTAAAATGAGAAGTGTTCTTTAAACATGAAGATCACTTATGATACACTTAGATGCATCAACACACAGAGCTCCACTATAAAATGTGGTTCTTATTTTCATTATGTATTATCTTCCTTAAAATTTTGCCTAATATACTTTTTGATTTGAGCTTAAGTTAATTTACATCATATATTAGTTTTAAGTGCATGCTTAGGAAACATTTAAATTTTTTCATAATGTCTGAGCTAAGCATCATTAACACTTTTCTTCTCTTCCCTACCCTACCTTTTACTTTTCTTTAACAAGACCACTTTAGTTAAATATCATTATAAATATTCACATAAATTAGTCTTTAGATTTAGAATTGGGAATAATTTATCTTAACTATCACATATTACTTCACTTTACAAAGATAGGATGAATATGGCTCCTAGCCACCAAATTTTATAAATATTTTGGAACATTTTGCTTGCTCTACCACTATTTCATCACAGGTAACAAGATTACCACAACCTACAACTCATGCTCTAAATTCTTTGAATTCTAAAATGAAAAGTGTTGTTTAAATAGTAATATCACCTATGATACACTTAAAGGCATCAACATATAGGAATATTATGATCATTGTCTAAGCCTAAGTAGGAAACAATTTCAACCCATTCTATACATGATAACAATATTTTGAGCATTGAATAAGAAGTGATAATACTATGCCTATTATAAAAATTTATAGTATATTAAAAATATTAGAAATTAATAATCCAATATTCCTATCTTGTGTGCAATTTTAATGTGCCTATGATACACCATCTAATAATATTATGAGAAATTATCAAGAGGTGCTCATATTATATCCAATCTACATAGTTCTAGCATATTAATAACATTATCAATTAATAATCCAATATCCCTATCTTATTTAGAATGGGAATGTGCCCATTCTACACAAGCTAAAACTATTGTATTATTAATTGATATGATCTTATATTTTATAATTGGCATGCACTCATTCTACACATGATAGAAATATTATAAGTTTTAAAAAGAAGTTCTTATACTATGCCCATTATACAAAAGTCTAGTATATTAAAAATATTACAAATTAATAATTCAATATTCATATATTGTGTACAATAGGCATGTGCCCATTATAAACCATATAATATTTAATATTATAAATTAATAATTCAATATTCATATATTGTGTACAATGGAGATGTGCCCATTATAAACCATATAAAAATATTATAAACATTGAGCAAGGGGTGCTCATATTATACCCAATCTACACAATTCTAGTATTAATATTAATAAATTTAATAATTAAGTATTCAATATTCATATTATAATTTAGATTGGGAAGGTTACCATTATACACAAGCTAATACTATTGGATTATTAATTTATAACTATATTATCTTTTGTATAATGGGCACATGCTTGCTTTACACATGACAACAGTATTTTGAATTTTGATCATTTGTACAATAGTCATGTGCCCATTCTATAAAAGATAAGACTATTGAATTCTTAATTGATAATATTCTTATTTTTTTATAATGTTAATGTGCCCATTCTACACATGATAAAAATATTTTGACCATTGAGCAATAAGTTCTTATATCATCCTCATTCTACATATGTATAGTATATTAAGAATATTATCAATTAAGAATCTAATATTCCTATCTTGTGTAGGAACAACTTAAGATTATTGTTATCTTATTTAATGATATTTTTATATTATGTATAATGTGAATGTGTCCATTTTATATAAGATAATAATATTATGATCATTGTCTAAATCCCAACATGAAGCAATCACGTCCCATTCTACACATGATAACAATATTATGATATTTGAGAAATAAGGGCTCATAATATGCCCGTTATACATAGGTATAGTATATTTTGAATATTATCAATTAATAATCCAATATTACTATCTTATGTACAATTAACATGTGCTCATTCTAAACCATCTAACAATATTATGAGCATTAGGCAAGAGTTTCTCATATTATACTTGATTTACATAGTTCTAACATATTAAGAACATTATCAATTAAAATTCCAATGTTCCTATCTTTTGTAGAATGGGAGTTTTCCCGTTATTCACAAACTAATAATGTTAGATTATTAATTCATAATGTTCTTAATTTTTATATAATAGGCATGCATTTTGTATAAATCTAAATTTTCTCACCTTAACTATTCTATTAATCCCACTATTTATCATAATTAATCTTGTAACCATAGTCCTAATTAAATAAATAAACCCATTCTCCATTATATGTTTCCTACATCATGCTAACCTTCCTACACACCCCACATTATATTGATCCCTTGATTATCCCACTAACATCCCATTAAACCACTAGTCCCATCTCATTTATTAACCACTTGACCCACTTACTAATTTAAAATTCAAGATACTCTACCTACACCTTAGCCAACCTATCCATAGCCTCTTATTCACACTTATATCCTTAAACCTCCCTAAACCCCCTAAAATAATATCTATTAACTCTTTATCAAAACTAGAAGAATCTAAAATCTAGATCCTTCTCTAAGTCTCAATAATTATCTTAGACTAAAAAGTTCTTATGAATTTAAAATTCATTTTAATCCTTCCTACCAACCTATAAATAACAAAGCATGGAACATGGTTGAACTAATTTTGAATACAAACAAGCTCTCTTATAGCCTTCATACTCCCATTGCATCCACATTATCCTTGCATCCAAGAAGCCATTGATCCCTCTTGTATCCATATTGAATCTTGAAGCCACCATTATCAAACAATCCAACAAGAAATTCAATAATACTTGGAAAATCAATTTGAATATCTTGGAAGGAAGACAAGAGAAGCAAGGTAATGGTAAGAGTCTTCTTATAATTTTCTTATCACTTCTATATTCTCTCCCTTTGGTTTTTTTGTAGATTTTGGGTTAAGTTACTATATATAGTATATTAAATCCATATCTCAAATTTTAAAAGCATACATTGGCAACCACAATGGGATCCCTCCTTTAAACTAACCCTTGTGTGTGTAAGATATGTTAAATTAGCTTACAGTATAGGTTAGGGATATTGGGCTTTTAAATCTTGAAACTTTTACATTCTAAGAGAATTTTAGTTTTGTACTATAAATTATGATTTTACATCAATGATTTTATAGATCCCAGCTATGATTTTGACTAATCACACAATCTTGACCATTAGTCATTAACATCTTTGGTAGTTTTCTAACCTCTTAAAATCACTTGTTGATAGTTACAATTTTGAAACTTATATATGGTTTTGCTAATATACTCATGATTTTGCCTTAACTATTGCACTAAGGTCAAAATTAAGCATTTTGACTTTTTGTTGATTTTTATACCCCTAGGCTAATCTTGTTGTCTTCAAGGATAGAAACAAAACTTTTGCCAACTTCAAATAGGTAGGTTTTTTTTATATTACATAAAATTGCTTATTCTTGATTGTGATATTGACTTCCATCGGTGGTCTTGATTTTATAAATCATGGTTTTGATTCAGGCATAATTTCACTAATTAAAACCTATTTTTTTGATCTCTGAAAATTTTGTTATTTCTATTTTGATATGATTTGTTTATAGGAAAGGATAAATTCTACTTATACAAAGCCATTTCTACCAAATATAATCTATTTTGACTATATTATGCAATATCACTTGTACATATTAGCGATTTTGAATCTTACTTGTGATTTGGAAAGTTGTAGAAGAAAATTTGACATTAGTTATAGAATAGTTTTTATCATTTTGGTTTCTGATCTTTAGTTATAGATATTTAGATTTATGTAGATAATCTATTTTTATTTAGTATCATAAGCAGTCTCAATATATCTTTGCATGTTATGTATATACTATAAATTTTAATGTGCAAAACTACTTCTCGATAGAAGTGATCATGATCCTTTTAAGTGATTTTGAATCTAGCTAAGCAATTTTAAATATAGTTCAGAAATAGGTGTTGTTTTTCATTTTTAATAATCTATATTTTTTGAGTAAATTATTTTTTGGTTTTAAATTTGTAGACATCATCCATCTTAGGTAATATTAGCATTTCTATTAAATTTACACACACACACATATATACATATATGTATATATGTATATATATACATATATGTATGTATGTATATACATATATACATATATGTATATATATATATATATGTATGTATGTATGTATGTATGTATATATATATATATATATATATATATGTATGTATGTATGTATGTATGTACACACACACACACACATATATGTGTGTGTGTGTGTGCGCGCGCGCGCGCACGCGTGTGTGTGTGTGTGTGTGTGTGTGTGTGTGTGTGTGTGTGTGTGTGTGTGTGTGTGTGTGTGTGTGTGTGTGTGTGTAATTTAATCTACCTAAAAGCAAAACTGCTTCTCAAAAAATGTGATACTGATTTCCAAAGGTGATTTTAAAATATAATCTATGGTTTTGACTCAAACAATTTTGATATTACCTTATTACTAATCGCATCTGATATAAACTTGTTTTCAATACTTTTGATAAACTTTTTTCTATTAATAACATTTTAATTTGTAAGCCTATTTTAAAGTTTATTATTTTTCCTACCAATTGCAAAATCACTTCTCGATATCTACATTTTTTATAAATACTAGTGATTTTAACTAACCATAAGTGATTTTGATTGAACACACAGTTAGCTAACGATCTAGAAAATCACAAATTGCTTACTTGTAGTTTTGACCTATTAGTTATAGTTTTGCCTCTCTATAATTGATTTTGAAAATCTAACTATGCATAAGTGGTTTTGTAGGGTAAAAGGTGATTTTGAATTTTACTAGAGACTACTAATAGTTTTATGCAATAAACTTAAGTGGGAGGCCCTAAATCAGATTGAAAACTTGTTTCTTTGTAGGATCAAGGCTTTGTTTGAAATTTATATTTTGAATTTGTTATATATCTCTTTGATTACTTGTATTTTTATCACCCATAATTAAATAATCAGTTAAATAAATTTTTATTTTCCTATTTATTACCTCAATTTTTTATTTTATAGGGTGAAATGTGAGATGGAATCGATCCCCATGCACTTACTTAGTCTTTAGGGGTTGGTGACATGAATTTCATCACTATGCATTCAACCACACTCCATGTTCTGGTGGAGTATAAAAATCAAGGATAATTGTCATTGGGACAAGTGGTTGACCCCATAGAGGTCTTCTATGAATGAAAAGAGTTAACTTCTAACTCAAGCATTAGATAGTACCCTACATGGATTTCAACACCACGTACCTTGCATATATTGGGGATGCCCCTAGAAACCTTATTTAAACCTAACATAGTGACTTTTGATAGTAACAAGATACTTTCTATTAGGGCAAATATTAGTCCCCATAGTAATTTTCAAGTTAATATGGGGTAGAGAGGGCTTTGTAGATTTCATAATAGGTCACCATCTTATATCCTCACCCATAAATCTATTAGAGGGTGTAATCTTTAGGTTACACACCCATTGGTTGACTAAATATTAGGACATGTGATTGGTGTGATTATTTTTATGCCATGCTAAACCCATATTATTTGTGATTCAAATTAGCCTTTTCCATTTATCTAAAAACACCTACAAAACCCTTAGGACACATTTCCATCTTAGGGATAAAACTAAATCATTTTCATCCCCATCCCATCCTCCACAATATTGAGTATTATATTTTATCTTGAAACTAAGCTATAGTGGTCACCTATCCCTTCTTAAAAGTCATGAAATCATCTTATTCATCACTTTTGCAATCCTAAGAGACACTAAATTGATTAAATATTACCAAAGTTTATAACTCTATTGGATTTCATTTAGCACACTATCATCTTATCATCCTGCCTATTCATAAATAGCCTCTATCTAATGATCATCTTACTAGTGTGAATAAAGGCATTTAGTCATCTTATCATTTAGTCTCTTTTCTAGGTTAAATATTCATAGTTTTTTCACATTAGTAATACTTGATCATCATAATCCTGAATCTCAAAATCCAAATCTAATTGCATCCATTTAAAATAACTTGACCATTCTAGTCTAAGACTCAAGACAAGTTTAGTGCTTAAAGTCACATTTATTTTTGTCTCAACATATAATCACATTAATATCACCCCACATTATCCACCATGTTAATCAAGACCCTTGCACAAGTCCTAATATTAGGAAAAGGATCAAACCAAGAAGATGATGTCCTAACGACATTAGGTGAATAGAGTAGGGATAATGAATAAAATAAAAGTTAAATGCATGATCTTAGAGGAGATAAAATAATTACAATGACTTATTCAATAGTGATGAATTTAGATCCCTATTCAACCAGTGTATATATGAAAATTTTGACCAAAGCCTATCCCAAGTTATTATAATGGGGGAAAAATTATCCCTTACATTCAACCCTAACCTCTTACAACATATCATTCAACCACCATCTATACCCAATACTCCTCCTCACCCACATGTCACAAACCAAGAAGAGGGGAACCCTCAACTTGTAGAACATGAATAAGCACTAATAGAAGAAGAAGAAGAAGAAGAATCACCTCTAAATAATCTTATTAAGGCTGATAGAAGGAGATCCATCTTGGAGGATCACTTAGACCAACTTACCTAACACATCAATTCCCTTCCATCCCAAATCCATTATAAAAACCAAATACCCTCATCACTAAGAAGATCCACTAGAAAGACCAACATTGACTGATTAAAACCAAGGTTAATCCAAACTCATACTTCTAATTCCTTAATGGATCCCTCCTTTGCCCAAGATTGAAAGATGATGAAGGAAACTCTTTAGTAGATTAACCTTGGAACTCAGGTAATGAAATATAGAATGTGAAGACTTTTGCATGTCCCCATTAGACATGAGTATTCTATAGATACCCTTCCCATCACATTTTTAAAGTTCCAAGTTTTGATAAATATAAAGGGAGAGGGGACCCTCATGACCATGTTTAAGAGTTATATGTAGCATGCCATAAGGTTGCATATAATGATGCTTACCTAATCCAACTCTTTCCTAAAATTCTCAAAGGACCTACTCTTGAATGGTTTATACATTTACCTAAGGGGTCCATTACTACTTTTGAGGAACTAATAAATAAATTTGTGAGACATTTCTCTTTCAATATCAAACATTAAATTTCTATAATTTATCTTTACAACACCAAATAAATAAATAGAGAGAGTTTACCATCATTCTTACAATGATGGATGAACCTATCCAATCACTTTCGATAAATTGTCCCCCAAAAAAATTTGGTTGAGATCTTCATCAATAATCTAAATGTAAACTCAAAATATCAATTATAATTATAATGTTCCAAATCATTTGATGAGATTATATAAAAGGCACTTATTAGAATGGAAACAATCAAGTTATATACCTAGAATGAAAAATGTCAAAATCAAGATAATGCTCTTTTAGGTAAACCAAAAGTATTCAACAAGAAAAAAAATTAGTTTAGGATGGTGTTACCAATTTAAAACATGTACAAATAGTACAAATCTTCCCCCACTAAAAAAAAATCAAAGTATCTCCAGCATTACTATGTGAAAAGGAAAACCAAGGCCTAGAGAGGGGAAACATCATCTTACTAGTCTTGGTGTGTCCATTGACATGGTCCTAAAAAGGTTAATTACTATAAATATTATAACTCTCCCAGAGATTCAACCCTTAGATGATAAAAATCCACACCCTGACTGGTACCATGAAGATGAGTTTTGCCATTACCATCAAGTCAAAGGGCATGATACTGAAAAATGCATGTGATTAAGACATTTCATACATGACTTAATATAAAAAGGGGAAATATAAGTTGAAGGTGAAAGTTGAATAATCCAATCTAAAAATCAATAATTGGGGATATATCAAGACCCTTTACCAAAGCATGACTAAAAATAAAAGAAACAACAAAGGGATTAGGTTTAAGCCTCTAGCTTTAATAAAGTACATGACCACTCTATCCCATATCCTTACATCAATGCCATCAAAATCAAAGGCCCCCAAAATCCCATAAATATTCCATCTCCTATCCTTAAAATTAATAGGGCCACTATTGATTATGTATTTACTACAAAACATGGTAAAATAATAGTTGATAGAGCACCCCTAAAAGATTCACCTACTTCTTCATCTCAAAAAATCAACATCCCTAAGAAAGCTTCAAATTTTCCTGATAAGACATGACATTATGCATTAGCTCAATAAGATCCCAACATAAATCTCCCTTATGGATCTTATGAAAACTTGTTTTATACATCAAGAGATATTAAATCAATTCTTGCATGAATTAAAAGTTCCTATGGATATTGACATGAATCAATTTCAAGAATTAGTGGGTCACTTATCTCCATTGTAATAGATCACATTTAGTGCCTAGGACATGCAACCAATAGGTCCTTACCATAATTATCCCATATTCATTTAAATATACATTGTAAACCACAAAATCTCATAGGTTCTTATAGATAGAGGATCCACCCTAAATTTGTGTAATACTAAGTTTCTTAAGTAGTTGGGGTATTAAAAATATTCACTAGGGCATACACTAATAATGTCAAAGGCTTATGATGATAGTGAAAGGTCATCTGCTAAAACAATATATATTCTCATAGTTGTGGGGCCTATAGTCCATCAATAATTAATCCATATAATGGATTTATATATCCCTTATAATACAATTTTGAGATGCCCTTGGATTCATGAGATGAGAGTGGTACCTTCCACCCTTTATTAATGTCTCAAATTCACACATTCAGGCATGGAGGTCACCATCCCCAATAAAATGAAACATTTTCATAACTATCAATTAGAATAATTAAAACATGATTTTTCTTGTCCAAGTACCCAAATCTCATATTATAATATAAAATCTATGAAATATGTATAGACTAATAGTCTATCACCTACCTCATTTGAGTCACCAAAAATCACTCACCTAAAAATTATATCCAAGGGGTGTGGGGAATATGAGTATAAAACTCTGCGTATAAGACCTTCCACTATCCCCACGTAGTTATGGGTCCTTGGTTATGAGGAAAGATAAAATTATTTTCTATAAGTTTGGATTGACTACCTTCATAAGTATATGAATGCTATCAGGTGAATATTTCAAGGATCTTGATGATTCCTAGATTGTTCATGAAGATGTGGCCTTAGATTTTTAAAATAAAAAATATCCTCAATTATAGAAAATGGTCCAAAATATGAAATATAAAAGTAGAAGATTAGGTCGAGAGGAAAAAATAAGGATGAAACCTATTGTTGTTCTAAAATTTTTGAGATGATCTTGCTTAGGGTATAAACCACTAAGCATTGACCTCAACTCTATCACCATAGACACTTCTTCGATTCCTGAAGATTTGACCTGTAATAAAGAAGTTGAGATAGGTTCTATTTATAGCCTCTATAGAGATATCGATTCCATAACCCTATTATATGACACTACCATTTCCACTATGAATATCTCCCTCTACTACCCTAAACTAATAGACTAGGATCAGAGGAAAGAGCTATCCTTTGATATGTTTCAAAGTGATGAACTTATTAATGAGTACATGGGAGTTCAAATTTTTATGCCATCAAGAGATCACAAAATGGGATTCAATATAAATTGGAATGAGTCCACCTATTTTGGAGAGTAACATGAGTCATTAAACCAAGTAGAATGGGAATAATATGATGAATCTAATCTTTTCTAAATATAGAATAAATCTATCCAAACACTGATGAACAAGATCTTTATCAAGAGCTAGGTGCAAAGATCCTTGTTAAGTTTACTTTAGGAGAAGAGTTGCCACTACCCCCCAAGATAAATTCAATATCATTCACCTTCCATAATTTAGGAGGTCATATAAATTAACGTTAGAACTGAATAAAATACTAACATAATCAAATTAGGGTCAATTCTCACCTCTGAGGAACAACAAATTTTAATTGACCTTCTTAAAGACTTTATAAGCATATTTGCATGGAGATACTCTGACATGCTTAGATTAGATCCCACTTTGGTGGTACACCGCCTAGTAGTGCATCCAAATTCTAAACCAATTAAATAGAAGCTCCAAAATATGTATCCCAAGGTAGCATTATTAGTCAAGGAAGAGTTACAAAAATTATTGGAAGCATGATTCATTTGGCCAATAGATTATTCTAAATGGATCTCTAATATCATCCCCATCACAAAAACACATGGAGGGATATGTATTTATACTAACCTTTGAGATATAAATAAGCCATGTCCAAAATATTACTTTCATTTACCAAATATCAACAAGATCATGGAATCCATAGCAGGATACAAAATGCTCTCCCTCATAGATGGATTTTTCTATTATAATCAAATCAAAATCACTCCATAAGATTATCATAAAATTACATTCATTACTCCATGGGTGACTTTTTGGTACCAAGTGATTCCCTTTGGACTAAAAAACAAAGTAACAACCTCCCATAGGGCCATGATAGTCCTCTTTAAAGACATGATTCATGATATTATGGAAAACTATGTAGATGACATCTTAGGCGAGTCATAAATAAGATCAGAACATCCAGTAGTTTTTAGATAGATATTTGAGAGGCACAAAGAATATAAAGTCATACTAAACCCTAATAAATGTGTGTTTAGAGCCATTTCAAACAAACTTTTTGGATTTATATTATCCTGGTGAGGCATTAAACAAGATCTCGTTAAGGTAAAATCTATTATTGATATTCCTCCACCTAAAAACATAGTAAGTAAAAATATAGTCTATTCATCTATTAATTTCTCAATTAGTAGATAAATGTCATCCATTCACTCATCTCTTAAAAAAAGGATCTCATTTTGACTATAATATGGAATGTCAAAAGGTGTTTGATAACTTAAAGTAATATCTATTGAAGCCTTTAGTGCTCTCACCACCAATATCAAGAAGGTAATTTATTTTGTATATATCCACTACACCATGTGTCATAGGGTATATCTTAACTCAACACAATGACAAAGGAAAGGAATGATCTATATATTACTTAATCAAAATACTCATCTCATACGAGCTCAACTATACCCTATAAAAAAATCATGCTTGGTCGTAGTCTTTACATTACAAAAAACTTAGAGATTATATGTTAAATAACCAAGTCAAGCTAATCATAAAAGTTGATCCACTTAAATACATGTTATCTATGTCTGACCTAATAGGAATAATGTCCTAATGGATTATATTGTTACTTGAATTTGACATCAAGTATGTGAATCAAAAATCCATCAAGGGGAAATTATTGTAGATCAACAAGTAGGAGCACCCATAGTAGACACAAAACCATCAACAATAACCTTCCCTAATGAGTCCATATTGAAAATTGAAGAGTCATCAAGATCGAAACTATATTTTGATGGTCTTTACCATGCATGGGTCAAGAGTAGGAATCCTTTTGGTAACACCATAAGGAGACCTAATCCCTAAATATTTTTAAATCTCTTTCTCATGCACCAATAACACCATTGAATATGAATCATTTAATGTTGAGTTACAACTTTCTATCCAATGGAATATTCAACATATTTAGGTCCTTAAGGATTCTCAACTAATTATCAAATAGGTCAATGAATATTTCCAAACCAAGGATGAGAAGTTACTTCCCTAAAAGCAAATGGTTAATCAGTTAAATCAAAACTTTTAGTTTATAAATTTTGAGCTAGTGCCAATTGGAATTAAAAAATTTGTAGATGCAAAGGCCACCATCAAATATTTAATATCTCCTAGAAGACATCTTTAAAGTGAATTTTCTAATTGAACACTTATTATTGCCTGCACATCAAGATTTTTCTTGTTATTAAATATTTGAAATAAATAACCATCCAACCATGGTACTATGATATATATTCCTACCTTCATGATAATACCCTTCCATAAGACCTTAATCACCATCAATTAAAACCATCCATCTAATGCGCATCTTGTTACACCATACTTGGTATCAGACTCTATCAGTGAGGCTAGGATGGGACCCTGTTAAGATGCCTAAACTCATAAGAGGCCCTTCTTACAATCAAGGAGGTTCATGATGGTATTTTTGGAGGCCATGTTAGTATAATTTACCTAACCAATAATGCATTCCATACTAGATATATTGGCCAATAATGGATCATGACACTTTCCAGTATGTGCACAAGTGTGTAGCTTGTCAAAAACATGGGAATCTCATACATGCACTAGCTCAAGAGCTTCAACCTATAATGATCCCATGGCCTTTTTTAATATGGGGATTAGATATTATTATAAAAGATAATCCTACCTCACTAAATGGACACAAGTTCATTATTGTAGCCATAAAGTATTTTACTAGATGGGTGAAAGTTTTTCCACTCATATACACCACATGCCTTTGGATAGCTAAGTTCATTTTGAATCAAATCAAGTAATGGAAAATATTTTAAAAATTAGGAATTGGAATACCTTTGAAATAGATACCATATTTATAAACATTTATCCATACCCTATTACCCCCAAGGAAATGGACAATTGGAAGTAACAAACAAAATGTTTATAAAAATGCTCAAGAAGATTTTTAATGACACTAGAAGAAACTAGCATCTATAGTTATATCCTACACTTTGGGCATATATAGCCAGCATCTAAATACCAAATAGGTCTACTCCATACTCTTTGGTATATGGAATATAATTAATCTTACTATTCAAATTTGAACTTCCCTAATTACATATGTCTTTGCAGGGCATGATAACGACAATGAGTATATAAATGAACAACTACAAGAACTAGATTTTTTATATGAGAAGTATAAAAATGCCCATGATCAACCCAAGGCATATGAAAAAAAGTTCAAAGTTACATATCGTATGAAAATCCAATCCTAATAATGTGAAATTGGTGACCCATTCCTTAAAGAAAATCAAAAAAATACCAATGTTGAACATGAAAAGAAGGGAAATTTTGAAGAAAATTGGCTTGGTCCTTATGTTATTATTTCCAAATTTAGGTTGTGGTCATATAAATTAGCCACTATATATGGATATGAAATTGATGATCCAATGAATATCATCCATCTAAAATGGTTCTTACCTAGAGGACATGAAATATTTGATCCTTAGTTTGTAAAATCCCATAATTAGGGGTACTCCTATCCATCATTATTCCTCCTCTTCTATCATTCTGTACATCCAATATTGTCCACTCACATCCCATATGACCATGATCCCAATGGTGGGTATAAGATATATGCTTTGAAAATAAGAAGGGTATTATGATTCAAAAATGGGGTAGATTAATTTTCAAAGTGAAAAGGGGACAATTATTGAAGAGTCATCTGGGACATTTAATCCTCTCTAAAATTAATATTTCCTTCTAATTTCCTAATCCAAATAAAAAATTATTCTCCCAAATGGCTCCTCTCCCTATTAACCTCAATATAACCAAAATTTACTCATCCCCATTCATTTCCCTAAGCATACATCCACTCGTACCTACTACTTGTATTATTAGATAAGGGTAATTAATTATTTTTCCTCTAGGATGTATAATGCATTTTGTAAAATTCTAAATAGAATAATGAAAAAGTTTAATCTAGTTCCTAGGATTATAATTATATCTAGTTTGATCCTATCTTAATTTTCATAAAATTATTGTTCCCTATTATCCTTGGTAAATATTCTAGGTTGCTTTGTAAATAGTCCATTTTGCCAAACAACCTTGTATATATCCATTTAACAAAATTCCTTAAACATATTATCATCCTTTCACATTTTATACATATTAGTCAAATCTTAATTAGGTCACAAATCCTTTTTAATTAGGGTAAAATGTGTAAATACATTTATAAAAATACTTTTAAGTTCTATTTTTTAAACTTTTTATTAAGTTATCCTGCCAATATTCACATATAAATATAGTCTTTTATCCACACATATACCTTTTTATTAAGATGTCTTGTCAAAAAAAAATTAATTAGGTTGTCTTGTCATTATTTATGTCATGTAAATACTTATTTCAATATTTTTTTTAATATTTGGTTGTCATTATTTATCCTTTTTGGTCATTACAATCATTTTATCTTGAATTATCTTTGTCTTTTATAAGTATTTGGTTTTTGTCTTCTTTATTCTTGGAAATAAGGATGGTAAAAAAAGACTACAATTATGAATGGGTAATGTCACTAACATATTTCCCCCTTAAATTCCCCATACACTATTATTCAATATGACCTCAAGTATATAAATGTCATAGGTAAATTTTAAATTAAGTACAATAGTAAAAATGGATTGCCAACATTTCAAGTGGATTCATGACACCCCATAACCCATCCCTCCTAATCATTAAACCATCCCATTTGACCTCCTTAACCTACTACTTAAACCATTCACCTCCTTGGTGCAAGAGGATTTATTCATTATCAATTTATGAAACATATAATTATGTTCACTAAGGGACTGCCTATTTAAATCTTAGCACATGTCAAAACACATTCCATTTCATTATAATGTCACATTATATCATTTTATCCATAAAAATTAAATCATAACATCACATCATCGATCCAAATCTAAGTTATTCATATTATTATCATTTTCATCATCATATACATTGAATTAAAAAACATCCATAAAGCATATAATCATAAATCATTTCCATACATGTAAGTAAATCCTAACAATTATACAATACATCAACATATAGTCATATCATGCATAGAATCAATAAATCCAATATCTAATATAATTAAAATATCATCATAATAATAAGAAAAATACATGAACATGTTGTTGAGATAAACATGCCCCATTTTCCTAAAAATGGGGACCTTATGAAAAATTTGGGTCATTCACCCTAGGATATACCTTACCTTTGGTATCACCTGATTAAAACCCCTTTTGTATGACTTTAAAAATTTAAAGTCATGTTGGTCCATGACAAATGCTAATGGGTACATTTTAAAATGTTTCATTAAATGTATTGTTCATTGAGTTTCTTAATGATCTAATTTGTTTAAAATTACTCTTACGAGGGGTTATAATTAGAGGATCTAAGGTATGATCCCTAAGAATCAATCGAGATTACTTAAGGTTTCAAAATCATGGTATTACTTTAGTTACATCAAAAATCATATTCAATATTATGATGTACCTTGATTTTAAGTTTTAAATTAGGGTTCAAGTCAGATTATGTATTTAAAGTTTAGAAATTTAGACTTGCCCCTTTTCTTCTATCGTGATAATTTGTTAAATTTCAAATTTTTTACCTTTTTGAAAGAACCTAATGCCAACTCAACCTCAATTGACACATGGTAGTGTCACATACATCAATAACTCAACCGCATAAAGTTCCACACATTGTCATGCATCTTTTAGATTTTAGAAGTTCTTGCAATCCAATGACCCAATCACAATATGCCACTTGGCACTTGTTCATAGTGTTTCAAGCTCAAAGAGAAGTTATAAAAGGTTTTTCACCTAGTGATCCAATCATAACATGCCACTTGTCACTCATTATTAGCCTTCTAATGATCTTACTATTTTCTTAGGTCTCATGACCTTATGACCCAATGAGAATGTGCCACTTGTCATTTAATCAGTGTGTTTTAGCTTATAAAGGAGTTATAACCCAATCAAGGCACACCATGTTGCACCTAGTCATGACCTTATGAGACCCTGATCTATTTCTATAATCTTGTGAAAAATCAATCCAATCACATTGTGCCACTTAGAATTTGATCATGCCCTTTATGCCCTCACAATTAAGGTGCAATGCTAAATTCCAACCATGTTGTGATTTCATGTAAATATAACACCTGGAAACTAGACACTTAAATATTGGATAGTTGGATGCCCCATGGAAGCCACTTAGTAGTTGTAACCAATAGGTTGAAGACACATTGACCCCTTATCTCATGGTAATAAAATGATCAAAGGAAACCATGAAGCTTGAAGAAGAGTGATCCAATCAAAAGATGACACATGGCAAAGTGTTTTGGTGGTTAAGTCCATTGAAAGATTCATATAACAAAGCCATGTGATAGTGTAAGCCAATGAGATTTTACCACTTGGAAAGCTAGTAGAGGTCCCAAGGACATGTTAGCCAAAATTAAAAGGGTTCAAGTCAAACAACATCAAACAAGAGTGATCAAATTAGAAGGTGACACTTGTAATAATATCATGCAAACCACGTAGATATCCCAATATTAGAAATAAAAGGTTAAAGTGCATGAAAAGGTGCCAAGTGTCAAGCACATATCAAGTATGGCACCTACATAACACATATTTATCCATAAATTTCCAATTATAGGTGAAAATTAAATTCTAATAGGGCTTATCTCAACAATTATAAAGCCAATTCACTTCATGGGAAAATTCAAGATTATGATGATAGGCCACATGGATAAAGCAAAGGCAATCATTGGTCAATTCCTTAATGTGGATTTTTAAATCCATTAAAACAAACCTGAAGAGCCACCCAAGCTTTAAATCAAAACAAGTTAAAGATACTTACCATTTATGACTTGTATATTTTAGTTCATATTCTAAAATTTAGAGTTTAAATCTTATTATCTCATGGCATTGCATTCACTTTAAATTGTTATCTTTTAATAACTCTGAATTATTTTGTGATTGTTTTTATGGACTTATATGCATTAATTCACCATTAAACCAATTTACAATCTCGTTAATCATGAAATATAAACCAAGGATAAAGATAAAACATCTAGAGCCACCAAACCAAAACAAGTTCCATTCCTATACTCCTATAGAATAAACATCATCTTCTGGGAAACCAATTTTAACTCAGTTGCATTGGCCACCAAAGATAAACATTATAATGATTTATTCTACCATGTAGAAAGGATTGTAGATAGAGACAATCATGATGAGAAAGGCTCCAATGATGTAGAAGAAAGGTTGGACATTTTGGCACTCAAATTTATAAGATTACATAAGGATGCCTCCATCCCAAAGGTACTCCCATACATAGACTTAGTCTACCAAATGTTTCTTAAATATAGGTATGTTAAAAATATTATTAAGACATTTAATTTGGGATAAGACATTGATTTTATATCTGAGCTAGCCTTTCAAGTATATTATGATCTTCCCAAACTAGATATTGTTGACAACCAAGAAACTATGACCCAATGGCCCTGAACCCATAACATCAAATAGGTTTTGAGGGAGTGTGAAAATCCAAAATCAACTAGATCCCCATCACCCAATTTAGGAAGGGAGTGTGAATGGAGATGTCTATGATGAATCAACTACATGGGGTAGAGGACATAGGCCAAGTAGATGAGAAGTGGGTTCCACATGTATCGATGATAATAGATGATGCAAAGACTCCTCCTTTGGGAGAAATCATATCCTAAAACTAGGCCACATATATTATGAATTTCATGGAAAACCAAGGGGATCATTTTTATATGATATCCTACCTAGTGGATGCATTTATGCTACCCAGAAGTTCTCTCAATTTACCAATTGGGATCCAAAACTTAAGTAGATTGTGCCTCACACCTTTTCAAAGGTATGAGTATATAAATACAACTAGGAGATGAGGGAAATATCTGATAACTTATACCCAATTATGTATAATAAAATCCATGAGGGGCCTATTCCTAGGTTATAATAGGAAATTATAACAAACTTAAGCACCTTGGGATCTTGTTAGTACTATCTAGACTGCACAATGATAAGGATAATCAAAATTAATACAACTCCCTTTAGGTTATCCACCACAGTGCTATAAAATATATTTGAACAAGATATTTCCTTTAAATTTCACATAAGGGTAGATGGACTATGCAAGAATAAGAAGAGAGGATTTGTTCATTCTCATCTATCCAAGATTAGCCAGTTTAGAATTGATAATTACAATTCTATCATTATTGTTGCTAAGAAAAAACCCACCTTTGAGTTAGAAAGAGATACAAATAGGTAATGAGACCATAAACATATAACATTAAAACATTTCATCATTCATAGGGTAGCCCTAAGCATTACCTACCATCATGAGCCTAAAGATGAAGACAAGTTCTACATCAATGCATCTAATGACACAGAGGTAAAACAGAGATTGAAGGTTGTTAATATCCCATAGGTTAAGGAGAGGTTAGAAGATGTAGGTTTTTTTGAGGTTTTTAAACATGAGGATACTTAGGTAGGAGCATCTACATTTTCAATCCATGTTTCTATCACTGAGGAAGAAAGGATGACAGAACCTCAACTTAGTCAGAGGATATTGTAGGCATTATCTCCTTTAAAGAAGGGAGGAGTCAAGAATAAAAAGCAAACTAAGCAAGATTATATTTAAAGATCAACATATATTATCCCACCTTAGTTTAGGAAATACCTTAGGTGGAGGTAGTAGTTACACTAGTCTGACATCAGTAGCCTTAGCATCAGGATTGCCTCCATAATTCCCTGTCAAGGAGGAACTAGGACTAATAGGTTAGGAATGTGTTTATTTTCCTTATTTTTTATTATATAACCAAAATTTTATCATATTTGGTGAACCCAAAACTACATACCATATGAACCTCTTTCCCTATAGACCCTTCACTAGCCCTGTGATTAGGCCCGTAACTATGCCATTGCCCACTATCAACCCTTTCATTATATCATCCACTTCCAAGGTATCTATGATATATAATTTGTTTGATATTTATTATTTATGTCATGGAGGTGTCCTATTGATTTGGTGAAGTTCCTTGATATCCTATATGATAATGACAAAGTTTGGAATGTGCTTGTTCTAGTGTTTTTGAAATTGGCATGGTTGATCTTCAGCATTGGCATGGTTGATCTTCAGCATTGGCATGGTTAAAGATGTTCAGGGATGAGTATGGAGTATTTAGAATATGAAATAGGTCCCATAAGAGGTATTTTATGCTTTGAGTTATTTTTTTCATAATTTTAATTCATCTTGTAGTCCATAGTTTTTATATAGACTTTTTGGGTCTAGTGGTAAAAAATCTTAGTAGGCAGTTTGATGACATCACCATTACCACATGTGGATGAGTCAGGGGGATTTGGTCATATAGTTGTGATCACATTTTTTCCATAGTTAATATGAAAAATTATTATTTCATGAACATAAACATATTCAAATATATGTGGGTGAAAATTTGGGCTTTGAGGCATTTGATAGTGTTTTCCCATAGCCAAATTTGCATAAGGCAAGAAAGAGCCAAGTAAGTAGTTTGATGGTGGCATATCTTAAACATCTGGATGTTTCAAGAGAAGGTGATCATATGGGATTTTTTAGTTTTTTTCATATTTATTTTTTTACAAATTTTAGGTTATATGATGTAGCGTAACAAAATATATGCATGTGTAAAGTTGGGCTCCCAAGCATTTTGATAATGTTTTCTATGTTCAAATAAAATCAAGTAATTTGTTGACATCATATATTAAAACTATGAAGGTTTAAAGATTAGTTTGATATATTTATGTAATCTCATATATGATATTATTCTATGTTATAAATTTTAGATCATGAAACTAAGTGCAATGAAAGTTATGCAAGAGCAAAGTTGGCCTCACAAGCAAGTTTGAAGCATAGTTAGCTTTGTGACAGAAGATTTTAAGAATGAATTTTAATGGAAATATACTTCACTAATATGAGGTTTTCAAGAGTATATTATCACATTTTTTATTATCCTATGTGAGGATATCATATGGTCCAAATTTTGAGATCATGCAAGTTTGTAAGGCAAAAGTTATTGTAGTCCAAATTTGGCCTTCCAAGCAGATTGAAATAGTCCCCATACTTAGTCAATTTTACACAAAAGTAAAGTTCAATAAAATATCAAGGAGATAAATGAATGGATTTTACTCTAATATGTTTAGATGCAATGATATGTAAATAATCTCATGTTATTTATCAACTGATCAAAGGTAAAAGATAAATATCAATGATGAGTGCATGATCATACAGTTGAAGATCTACGATGTGTGGTAAGTCAAAGTGGTCAAAATGTTTGATGTTTAATGACCTAAATAGAAGTTAAAGAGAGAAAAAAATAATATAATACATATGGTGCATGATTTTCTAGGTTTATCTAGAACATGAGATGTGATCATGATGATCGAGGTTTAACTGTGACCGTTTGAATTTGAATTTTTGAATTTTGCAAAGGAAAAAACTAGTGTCTGGGTTTTATGCCATATCTTTCGATCAAGAACAAATTTTCTCATGGTATATAAAGTAAAATTTTATAAGACTCCAATTTTCATCTATAAATATGTATTTTAATATTTTCAATTATGTATAGTCAAATATATTGAGATCCAAAGTTAACTGTGTGTTTGTGTTTGTTCTGCAAGTGACCTGAGAAGAGTAATTAAGCTTGTGTTAATGTTATTTTGATATTTTATGATGAATTGCCTATTTTTAAGTGTTTTATAATCCCTAAGTATTATATTTTTGCATTATTAAGGTTTTATCAATAATATCCAATATGAATAAAGGTTTTAAAGTTGATTGTGTTTTCATTCTTAATGACTGTGTGCATAGAGAAGTGTTTGAGCTATTTGTGCTTAAGCTGAAGGGTACTGTGATGGATACAGACACTTAAAAAGGACTTATAGATAATTTTTCATGGTTTCATGAATTGAAAAGTTTTCCTATGTTATTATTTTTCTTGGAGAAGTGTCAAAGAGCTGAATGGGTCTCCATAGGACCTAAAAGTGACTTAGGCCTATTTAAAAGTGTGTTGTGCTTAAGTGTGATCCATGTAAGATAAGTCAAGTTTTAAGGCATGTATTTTGGATGAAAAATATTATTTTGGACTTTATAATTCATGATTCTCAATATATAGTGAAATCAAAAATGATTATTTCTAGATTTGGGAGAAGATTTTGTGAGAGAGTGGAAGGTGTATGTGAGATTTATGGAATGAAGGAAAGGTAGAGTGCCCAGTTGATGAGTTAATATGTGGATCTAATTTATTAATATGTATGACCTATAGGTCATATTTTTTATTTCATAAAATTTCTATTTCATATTGATAATATGCAAAGAGGTCTAAGTGTGTATATGAGGATAGTTTGAGTGAAGAAGGAGAGAAATTGTGGCATGCCTATGTGAGAGGCGTATATAACATAGAGAGAGTTTGTGAAAGGGTTATAAAATAAAGATACATAATTATGTGTTAAATACATCATTTCTAAGGTGGATGTGTTCACTTCAAATAGGGTATAAAGGACTTCATCTTCTTTAGGGGCAATTGATCCTTATGAAACATGTTTTTCACTAAATACCTTTGGTGAGGAGGACATTATCAAGGTTTGTTGGTCAAAAGGAACTGATCAATCTCTTATTTGTAATTTATTATAGGATACTAGGCAATGTTTTGTAGACTTGAGAGTGGTTTTTATTCCCCATGAGGGTTTCCCATAGAAACTATGTGCTATGTGCTTGATCTTATATATGCATTGAATGAATGAGATATATTGTTTATGTTTCTTGATCAAAATGATATATGTTGATTGTTTAATAATTTTAAAGGACTAAAGTTGAAATTTAAATATCTAGGCTCACTAATTCACCCCCCTCCCTTAGTTATTATACCTCTAATAATTGGTATCAGAGTAGGTCATTTGGTAAAGGCTTAATAGCTTAAAGGTGATCCAAGGTACAATATGGGTACTGATCAAGGAGGTTTCTCTACTAATCAATAACCGATGTTCAATGGATCCAATTATGAATTTTAGAGTGTTATGATGAGTACGTACATTATTTCTCTAGGGTTTAATTTTTGGCAATCTATTATAGATGAATACGTTGCTCCTATCATTCCTCCATTGAGTGCTACAGACAAGAAGTTGTTTGAGTGCAATGAATGTTATCACTTGTTGTCTTCCAGAGATTGAATACACCAAGTTAATCCATTTCAAATCTACTCAAGAGATATGGGGAAAAATGTATATCATTTATGAATGAGATTTAAAGTTTTCTAAGTTGTAGACTCATAGAAGGTAATTTGAAAGTTTCATGATGAATGAAGAAGATGCTATGGCATCCTCTCTGTAGAGAGTTGATGAGATTATGAACATCATCAAAGGGATTAGAGATAACCTTAAATAAGATACTATTATTTAAAAATTAAGTTCTCTATTCCCCAATTTTGATCTAAAATTATCTACTATAGAATAAATTCATGATATTACTCAGTTGAATGTGGATCAATTGCATGTCACCCTTACTACCTATGAGATGAGGAAGAATGATGATAGACCACCAAAGAAGGAAGTATATTTCAAGATAGAGATGAATTCAAAAAATAATTTCCAAGGTAATAAACCCAAATACGATACATTTTTGATATAGATGAGGATGATCTAATTGCTTTGATTTCAAGGAAATTGAGAACAGGTTCAAGCAAGTTAAAGGTAAACTACCCCTCAAGTTCTTCAACTATGATGAGATAGGAAATGTTGATAACAAGTGCCCTCATAAGTATAAGAAGTATGATTATGAAGAGCATGATCAAGGTCATAATTATGGAAAGATATCATTTAGGACTGATAAAATCAAAAAGGGATACATAAGGTTTGACAAAAAAAAGTACTTTAAGGACAATAATAATCTATACACCAAATAAGATTATATCTCATCAGATGAGAGTGATGTTAATGACTCAGAGTATGATCATGAAGATGGTCCTATTGAACATGAAGATTTTTTCATGGTTGAGGAAGGCAACTGCTCACATTAAAAGGGATCTACTTTGAGTGGTTCAGATGATGATGAAGATGAGGTAGATTGTGAGACTAAATTGATGAATGCTCTTGAAGAACTAAATATTGAGAAGAAGATCAATAAGAAGTTGATATCTAAACTCAAATTTCAAGAGGAATAATTTAGTGTATATGATGAAAGAATAAATGAAGACATCAAGGAATATGAAGATACAATAAATCATCTCAGTTATCAATTAGAATTCCTATCTACAACCTTGAAATCTAAAGATGATTAGTTTTCAAGGTATGTAATTGAAAATGAGTCATTGAGATCTAAGTTAGAGAATACATCTAGTAAGTCAATGTCATTTATGAGGTTTGAAAAGAGATTAAGTGATCTAAAAAATATTCTAAATGATCAAAAGCATGAAAGTGATAAGATTGTTCTTAGATACAAAGAAGAATCAGAGACTACAACTCAAGACAAGATAAAGATTAATGTGAATAAGGAAAACTTAAATTTGAATAAAAATCATCAGACAAGGAATGAAGTGTTGGTAGAATGAACATAGATTAGATAAAATAACCAAATGCCATGACATATGTAATTTTTAATGGTTACTATTACACATGTAATCAATTTGGTCATAGGGCTAGATAATTCAAGAGATATGTCAAGAATTATTTTTCATAGGATTATGACAGGGGTCATTAGTTAAAAGATGTGAGAAATGTTATGTGATTCAACTATCTTACTAAAGGACACTTCACTAAGCATTATCCAAATAAGGAAAGGCAAGTTAATTCTTATTCAAAAAGAGTGGTTTGTTTTAGCTGTCATGACTTTGGACACATGGATATTTTTTGTCTGAACAAGGTAAGACAAGTTGAGTTTCTATAAATGAGTATGGTTTGTTATATATGTGAACAGAGAGGTCACATTGCTAGATTCGGTAAGCAAAGGCCTTCAAGACAAGATAGGTTTTATTAGACTCTCAGAGGGAAAGATAGAAGGTAAGTGAACTCACAGAGACCAAAGGTGGTAAGTAAGAATCATGATGAGACTGTATGTCTAAGTAATTTTTTTTCTATAGTGGAGAATGTTATAGATGTTGAAGAGTACCAAGATCTTTCATTAACTTCTCATGTTGTGAATGAAGAGAACAAGCTCAAGGAAAAGACCAAGGTACTGGTTGAGGCTAGTTTTGAGGTAGGTATGGATCTAAGTGAACGTTGTCCTATTTTTGAGAAAGTATATCATACAAATAACATCAATTATCAATACTTAGTGATGAGGTTCCAAGCTGCAAGGTTAATTCTTTAGATTGAAAGGTATGTCAAGATTCTATAGTTATTCCATATGTTGTCAATTCTATCTTTTAGAAGAGAATGAGAGTGATATAGAAAAGTAACTAATTTTCATAGTTTAGACTAAAGAGAATAGGAAAAAATTCAATAAATATTATAGAAAAAAGAGGATTCTAGTGGTTAATGAGGAGATGTGGGCCACGCCTGGCTTCACTTTGTTTTAGAGCATTATGGTGTAAAGGATGTCTTTGTCTATGCTTATTAAGAGACTCCTTTTAGTGGATAATAAAGTGGTGTTGTGGTGATCCTCAAAAGGTATTATAGAGATGAGTGTTTTTAGTTAGAGCAGGTATGTCTAGGTGGAAGATATGTTGTGATAATGCCATGATGTTGATAGTTGTATATGGTCAGTATACAATGTTAGAATGGGTATTTTAGGTGGCATAATGAGATTTATGTAATGTCAAGATGTTATTTTTCCATAGAAAGGTCTATTTACCTTATTATATCATGCTCTAGCAAGTTTTCTTTGCTCTTAGGTTTCCTAGTTTGTGCTTAAGAACTTGCAGGTCCTAAAATAGGTTATATGAATTCAAGGTTCCCAAATTTTTGGAAGATAAAATCTTGGTCCAGAAGTTTTTAATGGTTTTCTCTAGGTGTGCAATAACTTTTAGAGGTGGACATTGACCAGAATGAGGTTTGTTGATTCTGTTTGTTTTTGAGATTCTAGGGTTTTGGGCTCTAATATAAAAGTGGTTTGCCTTATGATTTGGGGTCTAAGGATTCTTAATATATTTAATGGGCCAAATTGGTTATCAAATTAAGCTTCATATAGATTTGAAGGTTTATGGTTATCAAGTTATTCAAGTTTTTGTCAAATTGGAGGCCTAATCGGGTAATAAGTTTGTGAAGTATCTTGTAGAGGACGAGATAGGTGTTAAAATTATTGTTCTTTATGGGTCATATAAAATTTCTATATATATGAAGTTTCATATCTTGAGTGTGTGTCTACTAAAAGTTGTGGGCTATGCAAGTTCCAGATAGGGTTACAAGGAGACTAGATAGGCCTAGTGTGAAGAAGTGTGATTTTTGTTTAGTTTATCTAAAAGAGAAAAGCATGAGAATTTAAAGGTGAATTATTTTTTTATATATAAATTTTCGTATTTGGTGTGTATCATGAAGTTATATTGGTGGTTCTTAAGGTGGCTTGAGAAAGAGGCTAGTAAGCCTGCATAATGGTTATTCATGGTGTATGGAGATATGAAGATGATAAAGTGGTGAAATGTCCAATAATTAAACCACTTTGGATAATTTCCTAGGAGAATACTTGACCCATGAAACCTTTCACATTTAAAAACTTCCATAGAATGCTAAGTCCTTTGGAAGGCCAAAATCCAAACCACTCATGTAATGGAAAAGAAAGGGCAAAGGCCATCAGCATAGTCCAATACCTGTCGCTTTCATAACAACCTATAGATAAGCATAGGACCCTATAAAAAGAGATGGATCATGTTTATATAATGAAAAATTGGCTGATTATTACAATAATTCCAAATGTCCCATTCTTAATTGGATTATGGAAGACTAGGACTATGAAGGAGGAGGCCTTAGGCCAAAATAATAGGGAACACTTGAGCTAATTTATATGACTAAGTATAAAGGAACCTATGAACTTAGATTTAAACCACCTAGGGGTGACCCTGTGTATCTAATTCAATTTCCATCACCAATGACTAGTGATGATGATACTAGCAACAAAGTAGAGTCCAATCATAACCAATTTGATGACTTAGCCCAAACCAACCTATTTGACAATAACACTATTTGTAACCTTTGACTAGTCATTCATCATAATTTACTACCATTATATTATCCCCAACTTATAGAATAGAACCAATAAGAATCCAACATGTCAATTGATGAGTTCTATAATGATCAGGGCTTTAATGATTTTCTAGGCCTAAGGGACAATGTTATATTGGGAGATCATAAATCAAGATTCTCAATCAAGTTGAATCTTAAATCCTATTTTGGAGAGATGGTTAACACCCATATCCAAAAATAAATAAATAAAACATGGAGGTCCCAAAGTGAAAACCTCTTTAAGGTGATTTTTGGCCAGGGAAAAAGTAAAGATAAAGTTTAGTTTAGTGGTGAAAACCTATTTTAGGCACCACTAGATGGGACTGTTCAACCTTCTTCAAATTTAGACTAGGAGACCACCAATGATGAATTTATCTACAGGTCTAAGTTTAGTCTTGAAGAGCATCAATATTTTGATCACATCATCTAGGATCATAATAATGAATAACCTATCTACAGATCTAAATTCAATCTTGAAGAGCAACAAGCCTTTGATCAAATCATTTAAGAGTTTCCAACTATTTGTGTCACATGATTATATCTCCCCTTAGGTTATTCTAATTCTTCATGCCTAAGATAAATTGAAGAACAAGTCCTAACAAAGGACTCTGACATAGCTAAATAGTTCTAATATTTGCCCACTATTATTGAAGATGGTTTAACCCTTCTAATGGAAGACACAATAGGGGTAAACATAGAGTCCCCAAATGACCCAAAGTGGATTAAATTAGGCACATATCTCACTAATGAGGAACATGATGTCTTAAAACCCATATTAAAGGAATTTGTAGATATATTTACATAGGCATATTTTGAGATGCCTAGTTTGGACGCTGCCTTGGTTGTTCACCACCTTGTGGTATATCCTGATGCCAAACCTATGAAACAAAATATATGCAATATGTATCCTCATATTTTTGTATTAGTGAAGAAAGAGTTGGAAAATCTCTTCGAAGTGAGATGTATTAGACCAATTGACTACTCTGAATGGAGTTCCAATGTTGTGTCAGTTAGTAAAAATCTAGAATGAGTCATAATCTATACTAATTTTAGGGACATTAACAAAGCTTTCCCAAAAGATGTCTTTTCATTTCCAAACATTGACATGACTTTTGATTCCACAATAGGTTATGAGATGATTTCACTAATGGATGGATTCTCGGGCTACAAACAGAATAGAATCATGCCAAAAGACCAGCATAAAATATAATTCACCACTTTGTGGGGAATATTTTGTTATCAAGTTATGCCATTTGGTCGTAAGAATGTAGGGGACACTTATCAAAGAGACATGATAGTCATATTTCATGATATGATGCATCACATTGTTGAAGACTAAGTCGATGACAACCTAGTAAAATTAAAGACTAGGGCCATTCTTCTAGTAGTATTTAGGAAGATATTTGAGTGATTACATGAATATAAAGTCAATCTCAACCCTAATAAGTGTGTTTTTATAGTCACATCTATAAAATTGTTGGGCTTCATTGTATCTTGTAGGGCCATAAAATTTGATCCTACCAAAGTACAAGCCATAAAATAAATGCCACCATTGACCAATTTGAAGTAACTCCATAATTTGTAGGGCAAATTCTAGTCTATTTGATGTTTCATATCTCAATTGTCTGATAAGTGCCACTATTTACACACCTACTAAAGAAGGGTGTAACATTTCTTTGGGATGATGATTGTTAGGAATATTTTCAACAACTTAAGGACTATCTTGCAAATCCACCAGTTATATTACCTCCTATGCCATGGAAACCATTCCTTTTGTATCTATGAATGGTAGGCAAAGCCTTGGGTTCACTTCTATCTGAACATGATGATAATGGAAAATATCATGAAGTATACTATCTAAGATGTACATTGGTCACATATGAACACAATTATGTGTTTATTGAAAAATCCTATCTTACTATGGTCTTCACAGCTTAGAAACTATGATATTACATATTGAATAATAAGACTATGGTCATTTCAAAAGCATATCCACTCAAGTATCTACTATCTAAAATATATTTATAAGGTGGCATGGCCAAATGGATCATGTTTCTCAGTGAGTTTGAGATAGAGTATGTGAACCAGAAAGCTATCAATGGACAAGTTTTTGTAGATTAGCTTCTTAAAGCACCCCTTGTAGACATAGAGCCATTGACATTCCAATTTCTTGATGAATCCATTATGAACATCATTGACACACCTCTTGAGGAGTAGCATTTTAAGATATATATTGATGCTTCAATCACATCACATAGATCAGCAGTAGGCTTTTTATTTATAGCACTATAGGGAAATCTAATCCTTAAGTCATTTAGAATCATATTTCCTTGTACCAATAACATTGATGAACATGAATCACTTATAGTAGGGCTTCAACAAACATTACAATATAATATATATAATCTATAGGTTTATGATGATTCATAGTTAATCATCAATCAGGTTATAGACCATTTTCAAACCAAAGATGACAAGCTAGTCCCATATAAGGCCATGGTTGACACTCTCAAATAGAAAATTGTCAACATCTAGTTTGAAAAAATACCAAGGGCTAGTAACAAAACATCAAATACAATATCCACCATTGGATCTTTGATTTGACATACAGACATAGATAAAGAATACCAATTTCTCATTGAAAATCTTATAGTGCCAGCTCATGAACCATCAACCTTCATAATGATCTATAATATTATTGGTCCCAACTCTAATTGGTATTCAAACCTATATGCCTATTTACACAACCATGTTGTACCATAAGAATTATTCAAAAAATAAACCAAATCCTTCATCCATAATGTACAACATTATACCTTACTCTAACCAACCCTATACCACTATAATTTTGATGGAACTCTATTTCATTATTTACCTTTGGTAGAATATATACTAGTATTATGGGAAGTTCATGAAGGTGTATGTGGATCCCATACTAGTGGGGTAGTCCTATCTCAAAAGTACTTGCATATTGATTATTATTGGCCCATGATAGATGTAGATGCAGTTGTATATATCAATAAATGTGATAAATGTCAACAATATGCTAATCTTATTCATGCCCCAATCAAGACTCTAAAACCAATGTTGACACCATGGATATTTATTACATAGGGCCTTGATCTCATTGGGAAGATAAACCCCACCTCATCAAATGCCCATAAACACATCCTCACCACCACAAAATATTTCACCAAGTGGGTCAAAGCTATACCCCTCACTTACGTGAATAGAAATAAAGTTTCTAAATTCATCTTTAACCATCTCATATGCTACTATAGTATCCCTTCTAACATTATATCTAATAATGGATGATCATTCAAAAATAAGGATGTCAAAAATATGTGTTGAGTACAAGATTACTCAACATTTTTCCATGGTATATTACCCTCAAGGTAATAGCCAGATCGAAGCATCAAATAAAACCATTGTCAACATCCTAAAAAATATTATCAATGATGATAATCATTATTATCACCTTCAAATATTTTGTGCCCTCTGGGCATACTGTACTAATCAACACACCCCAATAAGAGCCAATCCATACTTACTTATTTATGGTATTGAATCCATCCTTCCTATTGAGGTCAAGTTACCATCATTATGCATCTCTTTGAAACATGTTCTAGATGACAAAGACTATTGAGTAGCTTGCCTAAAATATTTTAAGTTGTTTGATGATAAATTCATAGAAATAGTGAAAAAATTGTAGGCATACTAGAACCACCTATATGGCCAATACAATGGGAGTGTGAAATATATAAAATTTTAACTTGGTGATCTTATCCTTAGAGAGAACCAAAAGAATACCGTGGCCAAAAAGAATCATAAATGCAATTTCAAACTCAAATGGGTAGGTCCTTTCATTATTGTTGCAGACTGTGGTGCTAGAGCATATAGGCTTGCCACACCAAATGGGGACAAACTTGATGATCCTATGAACATTATACACCTAAAGCGATACTATGCTTGAGTGATATGATGTATTATCTATGAGGACCATGTCAAGTTATATCATACTATCCATATTCATCCTTATACCATACCATTCTACCATATTATCATCCTATCATTCTACCATCCTATCACTATCCTATCGCTTAGTTTTTATACCATCCCATTCTATAAACCTAACATGTTTTGATCACATTAGATCTTAGCCCAATTGAAGTTAGTTCATCTATTGCTTTCACATTCATTATGAAGAATCAGATAAATTTCAACTATTGTTTCAATAATTCCAAACAAAGGTAGTATTTTGGAATAATAAGATAATTTTTTTGGCAATTGCATCCTTCATTTTTTGTTGCCTTATTATCATGTTTACTTATGTGATCTTGATTATATCTACCTACATGGTAAAATCCATGTTTCACCAGTATTGATACTTAATTATAATTGCCTATGGGCAAATTAGTATCATTGATTTGATCAGTTGTAGCCTAATTATAACCACTTATGGGCAAACTAGGGGCAACATTTGTTTATTGTGACTTAACATATCAACTAGCCATTCATATGCTATATTGTGCCATCATACCAACTTTACCTATTTTATTTGAATTGGTTACTACACTAGTCATATTCCTTCACTATAAGGTGGAACTACTATGACCTAGGGCCATTTTAGAACTATGTGGGTCATACTTGATTCATGTTGAGGTTAGTTCAGTCCCCCTTTAACAATAATGCTCTCATCATTTTATGAGTATCATTTCAAGTTTTCCATGTTCTTACCTTTTTTCAAGATTTGACCATTTAGTATCTCATCATTCTTGATCATCTTGGGATACTCCAAAATTCCAAAAACATTTGAAAATCATTTAGAAAAAACAAAAACATTAACCACTTTTTTGCATTAAGGATTCTAGGAACCCTTACTAAGTTACAAGAAAATCACTTATTATTTAGTTTCCCCATCTTTTTTGGCCTGTTATCCCACGCACTTACCATTTTGAAAGCTCATTCATATTCATCTATCACATCCATCATGTTTTTTAATCAATTATTATTTTTTTACTATTTCTTGGGAGACCTACATTTGACCTAAATTTTTTGTTGGATATATCATCCATATAACTATATAGGTAGCGTCCACTTCCCTAGTGCATATAGAGACAGCTCAGCGACCCCCTTCCTTTTCTTATATTCCCCTATAATTTTCATCACATTGTTTTTACTAACATTAGGACTAACTCTTATTTGTTTCTTTGCTTTTTTGTTTATTTGTGTGCTTGTTTATTTGCTTTCAACACTATTGCCTTTATTCAGTCTATGTGTGTTCATTGGGTGATTCCTTACATGTATTAGTCTTCAATCCATCAATATTTATACATATACATTATCATCATGGTTTTTATCATTGGTGCATTATTTTCTATTTAGTATTGGATCATAGGAGTCAATCTTTATGCACATTGTGGTAAAGTTTTTATGATGCCTATCATTCAGTGCTATAGCAAAAATCAGCTTTGATAGGCCTACATAGAAATGGAAGTATCAACATCTCCTTATCACTAACACCAACATCAATCCTGATCTAATCCCAATCATATCCTAGATAGATTAATTAAACAACAACAAAAATTCAACCTTTATTAGTTTAGATGAGCATCTCCCTACTAGCAGGTTATCCCAATTCATCTTCATCCTCTATATCAATTTATCATCATCATGTTTTCAATCATTATCTATCAATCATTTTTGACATAATCAAGGTCTAATGATTATAACCACATTTAGGAAAACTATTGTACACTATCCCACCTATATTCTCAATGATTCTAATAGCCTTTGGGCAAATCATTGTGTTATCACCAATTTAAACCATTTACTTTCTTCTGCCCACATGGGGCATGTTTTTATCCTATTTGTCTATCCTAATTGGGGTAGCTCCATCTTCTCGATGATTATAAATGGATTTGTTCAAATCATTGTGTTATCATACCATGTTACCACTATCAAGGTATAATGCTTATAACTACCTTTGATAAAACCATTTTAGACCATCCCACTTACATTTTCAATGATTCTACCCAACTTTATGAAAATCATTATGTTCTTACCCCATCATCTTCATTTGTTTAGTCTCCTCATCTTACTTCTTTCTTTTGAGGGACTAATTACCACTATTTTTGCCAAATGCTTCATCAAGGGGGAAGCTACAGTTCACTCATCACCATTGAAGTCATAAGCACACAAAACATTTTTATTCTTTGAGAATATGTTACGATGTTTATATCTTGTAACACCTTCCCAAACAGGGGAAAACTATAGACATATAAAATTAGCCATCAATGGCTTTATACCATACTTTGGATCAATTCTTACCAACCTTTTCACATCTAACCTAAGAAATTCCAAACATCTCAAAATTGGCTTCATAAAATACAATTTGTATTATAAATCAAATAAATGGGACAAATACATACATCAATTAATTTAAAATCATACAAAATGTCAAAAATCCTAAAAAGGATTAATTACCATGTTAAAACAAATCAAATTCCTAAATTGAATTATCCATTAGCAAATAAATGAAATATCAAATAGGGAAATTCAAAAATCAATAAATTTATTAGGAAATAATCATTACCTTTTGTGAGTTGTCACTTTTGGAAAATATCTATAAACATCCCATCTGTGCCTGATTATTGCTAAATAATGTCCATTTGACACTTTTTGACTCCACTAGAGTTAGTAACTCACAAAGGTTAAGTTTGAAACCACTCCAAGCTCTAACTACCATCTAACTCACCTTGGGTTGGGGTTAGTTGCTAAATATATAAATACAAAGTTAGAGTTCTTCATTTGTAAAGCTTCAAACATAGTAGAGTTATAATGTTGGATTTGATCCATGAAGAAAATCCATAGTTTTATAATGCCAAAATCAAGCCAAGACAAGCCAAGCATGGTGCCAGAGGAGATGGAGATATCTAAGCCCCATTGACAAGGACCTCTTGAGTATAATCCAAGAAAGCCAATGAAGAAATCTCTTGGAACAATCAAGGAAGGTAAGGAAATTTGTCATTTCTTTGAATTTTAGTTGTATTTTCAATTGGTTTGTTCACTAATCTCCCCCATTATCTAGGCCTAGAGATGTTAGCTTGTTTAGTGTGTTGATTGCATTATTTTTAGAACTAACATTATATTAACCTCATCTCTTGAGTCAAATTACTTGATCACAGTAGGATAATTGTTAAACATTCATATGTAGTTAGTTAATTAACCTTAGATTTACAAGTTCATCAACATCCAAGTCATACAAATCTCAGAAGAATATGGGACATTACTAAGTAGAGATTGGAAAAAATCCCTAAATAGATACATGTCCATAGACTACTCACATATGTGTCTACCTTGAAGGGTTGTGACCAATCAAATCCAAATAGAATGGGAGCCAAGAATTAAGTTCATGATAACAAAGTACAATGCCAAGAATGAGAAGGTGAATTTCAAGTCCACCAACTTATGCATAAATGCTCTTAATACTATTGATTTCAATGAAAGTGATCTGATGACCAAGGATGAAGAATTATGGATGATGTACTTCAATGGTACAAGATCTAAGCAAGGATCAAGGGTAGGTATGATATTTATAAACCTAGTTGGTAAATAATATTTAGCATCTTATAGACTTTAATTTCCATACACTAATAATCTTCCAGAGTATGATGCCCTGATCCTAGGACTTCAATTTGCCATCAAGCACAAGGTAAGGAAATTATTAGTACGTGGTGATTTAGAATTAGTCATCAAATAGGTACATAGTCAATACCAATTAAAACTTTCTTATCTAAATAAATATAAATTTAGAGAATGGGATTTGATTGAGAGTTTCAAAGAATTTAACATTGTCTTTATACATAGGGATCAAAATCAGTTGGTAGATGTGTTGGCTTTGAAAATAGTGAATCTAGTCCCACCCAAGGCCCTCAAGATTATAAAAGTTTACAATCAAAATAATATCATGCCATTCTATCCCAAACAACATCAATCACTTCTAGGTGCTTGATTATGATAATCAAATCATCAATTTCATGAATAGTTTTGGATTCTTTGAATCACACATAATTGATGAACATGAAGAAGAGTTTGCAAAGGAGGTTGAATCTAATAATGATATTGTAATCCAATTTAAGAAGAATAGAATTCCTAAGTGCATAGTCTCTTTAGAAAGGATATTTGATCAAAATAAGATAACCACTGATACTAAGATGCCCAAAGTAAGTGACAAAGATTACAAGAAAATTAATCTAGTTTCATTAAGAAATCCCTAGAACATCAACATCAGACTAGTTTATATTAAAGAAAAAATAATCAAAGCCACTAAGATATTGTCCAGATTCAACGATGTCCTTGCATGTTCTTATGAAGATCTCAAAGTCTAAGACACTCGAGGCATCACTCACATGATTCCTTTTAAGGAAGAATGTAAACCCTTTAAAAAAACATAGAAACCCATGAACCACAATATATAGCCTCTCATCTATAAGGAATAAAACAAGTTATTATATTTAAATATAGTATTACCAATTAGACACTCTACATGGGTGGTTAACCTGGTCCCAATCAAAAAGAAAAATGGCAAAATTAGGATTTGTAAAGACTTTTTTAATCTTAATATATCCTCAAAAAATGATAATTACCCATTTCCTTATTTATACAAGG